>CM042165.1:17364637-17465573 GCA_023376005.1 Doryteuthis pealeii | reverse complement strand
ATGTTGTGGAAACTTGATGTTTATTTGCTCGCGACGGAGGCACGTTTCGCGTCTCTGCTTATTACATCTTTCAGGACTGAAGATGTCTCTTACTCCAATGATGGAATTCTTCAAATGCTGAAAACGGTAAGGTCGTCAGTAGGGGAAGTGTAGTATTGGGGTGTTAGTGGATTCTTCTTCTCTCTGGAATGGGAGTGCCCGGAACATGGTCAATTGCGTGGTACCAACAGGGTTAGAATTTGGGGATTGGTTAGCTAATATGTGTAATGTGTGTTGTGTGTGTCTGCTTTAATTGTTTTTGTTTATGTTGATTGGGAACTGGATTGTCGTTAAGTTATAGCTGTGTTGTGGTATGTTGGTGTTGTGATTTTTTTTTTTATTTATAATTTTATTTATTTCTTTTATTATTATATTATTTTTTTTTGTGGGGTTTGTAAGGGTAAGATGTGTTAAACTTGTAAGATGGCGCATAATGTATAATGTTATATTACATTATTGTTATATTATTTTAATTTTTATAATATATGTATAATGTCCATCATTATTTATTGAAATTAATTCAAAAAACAGTATGTCTATCTGTCATGATTCGATCTAATCAACCTATCTATTTCTATTTAGCTTGACGTGTGTTCCATGTCTATAGCAACCTATTCTGGGGGTTTTTTGGTTTTTTTATGTGTGCTGTTACAATCTATTTGGTCTTTCAGTCATCTCTATCCATCTATGCTATTTTATTAGGTCTGTTACTCTATCATTTTTGGTATCCTGTCTTATATCATGAATTGAATATGTAGCTGGTATGTATGTATGAGACTCTTAATTTATTTTATTAATTATATTATATATCTATTGTTTATTCTTTTAATTTATTTTTTTTTACTATTATATTTATTTTTTTTTTTTTTTATTAATTATTTTTAAAAAGTTTTTATTATTTATTATTTTTTTGTTATTTTTTTATTATTTATTATTTTTTTTTTATATTAAATTTTTAATATAGGTTTTATTTAAAGTGAGGGGGGTGAGATTTGTTAAATCGGTACGAGCGTGTGTTGTATAAGTTACTATCCTTTTGTTATTTTGTTATATATTTATTTTATTTATTATATGATATTATTATTATTATTATTGTTTAATAAGTGGCGATAGTTTATTGTTGATGTGATTATGTGTTATTATAAGCTTATGTGAATATCCCACTTTGTCCTTTATTATTTTTGATTTAATCTTTCATCAATCTGGTAAATTATCTGTATGTTGTGTTGTTATTTGCGATGATTTCATGTTGTGTCTGCTGTCGTCTAATTATCTATTTTTCTTTTTTTTTTTTTTTTTTTTTTTTTTTTTTTTTTTTTTTTTTTTTTTTTTTTTTTTGTTAGTTTTAATATTTAATCTATTCTATCATTCCATCTGTATTATCTATCTATCTATCTATCATCTATCGTCTATTTTTCAGCTGAATGTTTCATTCCATGTCTATCAATCTGTCTGTCTAATGTACATTGAATTGTTGTTGATTCATCTATTTTGTCTTTCTGTCATCTGAATGTCGCTTTATATTCTGTATGTTCTCTATTTTATCTATGTATCTGTCTTATATTCAAAGTGTGTTCATATCTGTCTCTCTGCCTGTCTATAGTTCTGTTATATAGTCTGTCATTCATGTCTTAAGTATTACCTATCTATCTGTGATATATCTGTATTTGTGTGTAATATTGTCTGGTTCAAGCTTCATCTATGCTACCTTTATCTGTTGGTGTCTATCTATCTTATCGATCTATCTGTTTTTTTTTATTAAATCTTGTTATGTGTATGCAGTATTTTGAAGGTTGTAATGTTTGTTGTATTGGTGTATGTGTATAGTTTGTGTTTAAGATGGTATATTGTTTGTGTTTGTTTTGCTGATGGTTTGTTGTTGTTCTTGCACTTTATGCTAAGTGTTGTTCTGTGTTGTTGTTTAGTTTCTAATATCCATGATGGTTTCTACGTAGGTGTGAGATATTGAAGAGCCGGATCTGGAAATTGATGTTGGATGTTTGGCTAATGCACTGGCTTAGAGATCTTTGTCGTAATCTTTTGTTGTGGATGTATGCGATTCATGGATGCAGTTGGTTGAAATTAACCTATGCTGTGGTTCTTAAATATGGTTGTTTGAATTAAACATTGTTACTAGTCACCTAATCTTTATATTGCGTTGTGTCATATAAGCGTTTTTTTATTCGGGAGGTCTCGCCTATGTATTCCTATGGCGTTATGCACAGGATATGTATACACCGGCTTCTGATCTTACATTGTTGTCAGGAGTTTTGTTTCATTGTTCGTGCTATGGTTTTGGATGCCTAAACTGACTGTCTTTATGCCTAGGTTGTTAAAGATTTTTGGTGATGTTGCTGTTTGTGTGGTTATTGGTAGAATTATTGTATCGTGTGGAGTTGGACGGATGGTGGGGTTCTGGAAATGGTTTCTGGTGTGGATATTTATGAGGGCTTTGGCCTTGGCGTGTTGTATGAGGCATGTGGGATATGGGAGGTTTTGGAAGGCGTTCATATGTGGGTGATTTCAATTATCTAGGTGTTGTGGTTGTGCAGATGCGGAGAGGTTCTAAGGTGAAACTATAATAATTACCTCTTTTGGTTGGTTTGGTGCATGGGTAGTCGAAAAAATATCGAGCCACAGTTCCATTAGCAACTTCCCAAACATCAATCCGATCGGGCTTCTTTCAATATATCCTCACACCTAGTAAAAACCGATCATGAAGTTACAACCAAACAGACAACAAGACAACACTTAGCATAAAGCCTAACAACAACAAGCATCACCAGAACAAACACAAACATTACCATCTTAACTAAACACACACTTACACATACACCTACACACTAAACATCATCAACCCTTCAAAATATGCATACCACATAAGAAGAGATTTTAATTAAAAAAAACAAAAAAAAAAAAAAACAGTAGGTTTACATCGTTAGATTAGATAGACCCAAAAACAACAACAGATTAAGGGGCTTAGAAGTAATGAAAAAAAATATGATGAAACATGACAGACAGACAGCGATATTACACAACTTCTAATACGGATATATTGCACAGAGGTAGTTGAGTACTTAACAGGGACTAGTATAGACAGACTAATAACGACTATAGAGGCCAGGAGGAACAGATAATGAACCACTCTAGTTAGATATTATAGAAATATACATAATAAAATAGAGACATTACAGATAAAAAAGAACAAAACCCCACTAAGAAATTTTGGACGAAAGATCAAAATAGTTTTGAACAGACACACCATATAGACAAAAAACAAGATTCTAGAAATAAGACAAATGAACATTCAATAACTCTAAAAAATAACAAGATAGTTAGAATAGAATAAGGAGATAGATAGACAGAATATGAGAAGATAGAGATATGAAATAAATTTTCAAACAAGAACAAAAAAAAAAAAAAAAAAAAAAAAAAAAAAAAAAAAAAAAAAAAAAAAAAAAAAGATAATAATAATAGAAGACCAGGACGAGCACAAACAACAGTTCTCGCCAAAACACAGGAACACAGAAATTACCAGATGAAGTATAAATCAAATAGATAAAGACATGATATGTCACAAGCTATATTACACTATACTCACAATAATAATATCGCACTTTAATAACAATAATAATAAATAATAAATATAATAATATAATGATAAAAAACAATATAACAATAAGATAACTTCTATACACACCGCTGCGCTACAATTTTAACAAATCTCACCCCTTCACTTAAATCAGAACCTATATTAAAATTTAATTAAAAAAAAAAAAATAAATAAATAAAAAAATAAAATAAAAAAATAATAAATAAATAAAATCTTTTTAAAATAAATTAATAAAAAAAAAAAAAAAATAAAATAAATATAAAAAAATAATTTTAAAAATAAACAAATAGATTATATAATAATAAAATAAATTAATTAGTAGTCTATACCATAACATACCAGAACCATATTTCAATTAGTATCATGACAGGATACACAAAAAATAACAAATCTAATTAATAATAGATAGATAGATAGATGGACTGAAGCCAATATAGAATGAACAGACCACATAAAAAAAAACCAAAAAAAAAAACCAGATAGGTTGATAGCTATGAACACACTCAAGATAACTAATAGAATAGTAGTTACGATCAGACCGACAGACAGATACATTATGTAATATTCATAAATAGAATGACATTAATATATGATATTATATAACAAATATAGTATATACATTATACTATGCTCATTACAAGTTTAACAAATCTACCTTACAACCTCACAAAAAAAAAATAGAATAAATAAAATACATAAAATAATAATTAAAAAAAAAATCACACCAACATCACACACACTATAAGTTAACACAAATCCAGTTCCCAATCCACATAAACAAAACATTAAACAGAACACACACACAAATACTTTATTTAGCTAACCAATCCCCACAATCTAACACCTGTGTACCACCAATTGACCATTTCGGCATCCCCTTCCAGGAGAGCAGAAGGATCCACCTAACACCCCAGACTTACACTTCCCCTACTGACGACCTTCGTTTGTAGCATTTGTGAGATTTCCATCATTGGAGTAGACTATAAGTAAAAACTATATTCGTCTGGAAGATGGTTCTATTAAGAGGATGCCGAAACGTTGCCAGTCCGCAATAAACATCAAGTCTTCCACAACAATCCCGGTGTCTTTGTACTTTTCGCACTACGTGGAAAAAATTACCTCCCACTTTCTACCATTATATATGATTTAGCATTATTATATTTAATATATATATCTTATATATAGACTTATTATATTTAATTATATATATAATATATATACATTATTATATTTAATATATTATTATATATTATACATTTATTTATATTTAATATATATATATTATATACTTTATTATTTAATTATATATATATATATATATTAATTATTATATTTAAATATATATATATATATATATACATATTAGATTAATTATTATTATATATAATATTTCTATTACATTATTATGATTTTAATTATATATAGTATACTTATGTATATACATTATTATATTAATATATATATATTATAGTACATTATTATAGTAATATAATATATATTATATATACTATATATTTAATATTTTATTATAGATTACTTATTTATATTAAATAATATTTAATATAACATATTAATTTATAATTATATTATAGTACATTATTAATTAATGTTATTATAAATACATTATTATTTTAAATGTATATATATATATATACTTATTAATTTAAATGTATATAATATTATACATTATTATATTTAAATGTATATATATATGTATACATTTTTATTTAAATGTATATATATATGTATTACTTATTATATTTAAATGTATATATATATGTATGTATATTCAAATAAATTTTTGGTACAGGCAAATTTACAATAATATATATTTTTTTTTTTTTTTTTTTCACAACATTATTGCTGGAGGAAACTTAGCTTACAACGAATGAACATCAATTTGCTCTTCAATTGGATGATATTGTTGAGGTGGCATGTATAATGGTTGGGGCTGTACTCCCCTTAAATATTTTTAATAAGTTTTTGGTACAGGCAAATTTATAATATATAATATATATATATATAATAAAAAGGTGGATGAAAAAATCACACATGCTGTTAAAGAAGAACACATTTAATATAATCATAGCTGATACTGATCAATATTTCGATTTTACAAAAATCATCATCAGAGCTCATTCAATCCCGTAGTTGTTTGGGTCGGAGATTTGAGATGTTTGGCAAAAATCCGCTACATTTGGATGACAAAAGGTATACATAGAGTCATGACCGACATATATATGGCGCGAATGCCCACGTTGGTGAATATTGTAAATCTTTCATTCTTTTTTGCCGTATTAAGGTATTTTGTTTTGTAAACTGATTTGACTTTCCTCTCCGACCCAAACAACTACGGGAGTGAATGAGCTCTGATGATGATTTTTGTAAAATCGAAATATTGATCAGTATCAGCTATGATTATATTATAAATTGTTTTCTTCTTTAACAGCATTGTGTGATGTTTTCATTCCACCTTTTCTTACTCATATTTGTCGGATTCATTTCCTTTCTTTTAACTTTATATATATATATATAATTTATCTATTTTATTTTATTTTAAAGGCTATTGCAAGGCAAAAGTAATTGTCAAAGGTCTTAGTATTATTATTAATACTTAAGATGAAAATACTTCAAAATTAATACGTACTTTTACATTGCAATAGCCTTTAAAAACAGCACACTATAGCAAGATTTTTATTAGGGCAATACTCTTAAAATTCTTCAACTTAGAGAATAAAGCAATTTCTATTGCAAACAAATGAAAATTTTGAAAGGTCATCATTTGCACTGAGTATCATTCTTTATTCCTCCAAATTCACAATATAATGTAGATAATTATGGAATGTTGATTTGAATCTTTCACTCCTTTCTAAACAGAAGCCCCAATATCATCATGGACTGCTGTTTCAACAGTAACCAAGCAGTATTCCACTAAAATATTTGTTTTCAAAAGATGTGTCTTCTTCTCAGAGGTCAGTTGAGTATTTGTAAAATAATAACTATAGAATTTAATGTATAAAGAATTAAGTTTTAAAATGGACAAGTTGCATATGTGTGTGTGTGTACTGAAATAAAACCATATAAACTAATTAGTCATTAAACTAATTTAACTATAAATAAATTCACAAGATGTGACTGATCAGAAACTCTTAATTCAAATATAACTTTAAAAGAGGACAAGTTTTTAATTTTTTCACTGAAGATAAATAAACCTTAGAAAATAATTTCCATAATAAGACACACAATATATATTAACCAAACAGAATCCAAGTTTGAATGTTTTGTTGTTTTTTTTTTTGTGAAATTGTAGCTATAGATTTACGTATTCTTTAAATTGTTGCTATAAAAGTTGACATTTATGCTATTTCAGTATAACATAAACCTGTTTAAATGAAAGTAATTAAATTCTGATTTCAAATAAATTTGAAGATAAGATCATTATAAAAACTACAACTACTTACGGGTATTTTAATGCTCTAAAGTCCAAAACATTTTTTTTTGATGATCAATTGCTATTTAATCTGATAATCCCCCCTCTCTCTCTCTCTCTCTCTCTCTATATATAAATATATAATATATATATATATATAATATATATATATATATATACCCGGATGTGAAAACATACGAAATAATAAAAAATAGCAATTTATGTCAACCATAAAAATTTGCTCAGAGAAATATTATCATTAATAAAAATGGTCTAAGGGAGATAACCCGGTCTAAGCAAAATAGGAATTATGTCTCTTTTTGAACATGGCTATATATGTGTGTATATATATATATATATATATATATATGTGTGCTAGACAAAACGTCACCCGTTGGGTCACCCATTGAGCTCTGGGTAGATAATTGGTATTAGGGAAAAGAGAATTTGGAAAACAAATTAATTTAAAAATAAATAAATATGACTTAATTCAAATTTATTAAGAGCCAAGGTGTTAGCCGGGTTGGTACCTTGTGAAACTTAACATACAAATCTGTTTAAAACTATCAAATCTCTCTCTCTCTCTCTCATTGAGAAACTAACATATATAATGAGGAGGTTATCAAGATATACAAAGTAAAGTGAGAGACTGGTCTGTTTTTCACTTAATTGCAAATTACAACTAATTAGAACCAATTAAAATGGATTTTTTTCTAAACATAACTCAATCCTAGAACTAAAGAATAATTTGGTATGATTTTTATGTCTTTAAACAGTAAAACAAAAGCCTTTAGATCACAAACATTGATTTGTATAATAATAATAATTATATATACTAGCAAATATATGCACCCTCCGGGTGCAAGTATTTAAGTTTTGATATAATAAAATATCATATTAAATTAGAAAGGCTAATGAAACTGACTAAAAATGCAGATAAAAAGATCTGCAACAGAGGGGTATAATCAAAAATAGAACAACTTTGAAAACTAACTATTCCATCATTTTCCATTACTCCCCTCTTCATGGTAAATTTTCCTAATTTAACTATTTTAGTTAAAATAGGAAGTAAAGGATAATATTACAGTTATTTCTTCTTGTAAATAATTTTTTTTTTTAAGATTTATCCACGAGATTTTGTTTATATTTCTTAAGATAAAACCAAACAATTAGAAATCAATAATACCAGCACATATTTATTAAAATAAAATTTTAAATATCAATATGCAAATTAGGCTTCTCGTTCAAACTGTAAACCGCTATTTTGTTGTATATACAAATACAATTGCATGTTATTAGTACGTAGATATGGTCAACAGTATTAATAATGTAATACAATTTTTATTAATAACTGAAGGTTTAAAAGAATGAAATCATGGAGAATTTGACGTAAATAATTAAGGGAATTGTGACTTGAGTAGTAATATAGTTTCGGTTACAGACAGAAAAATACACAATCTCCATTATAATAAGATATATGCACACATTATGTATATCTGTACAATGATCGAGCACATGTGCCTTTATAAAGAAAAAATTGGTGAAGACCAGCAAAGACCAAAGTTCAATAAAAATCCACAACCTATTTTTGTCCAAAAGGAGGTTAAAAAAAAATGTTCAACCCTCATTTTCCATAAGAAAAGCTGAATAGAAATATGATAAACTATAAATCAATGATATATTAAAAATTAGTTTAGAAATGATTGAAAAATAAAATAAAACAAGTTAATAAAGGATAAGATATAATAAAAAGCAAATAAAAGACAAATACAAACAATAATAATAATAAAAACTAAACAACTTTAAAATAAGGTTATATAAAGATTTAAAGATAAACAAAAATATATAGAAAAAATATATGAAAAAATTATTTTTATTAATCTTTACATAAATATAGATAAGAGATTTATTTTTTACTTTATAAATCCCAGGCAATGCCAGGTAGCTCTGCTAGTAATTAATAAATTGCTGCATGTCTCGTCCTTTCTTTCTTTTTTTCTTTTTTTGAAAAAGTATTCAGTTTTTTCTAAATGACCAGTTTATTATTCTTTCTCATTTTCTTTATTCAGTCAGTATAATCAAATTCACGTTGAAATGATAGAATTAAAAAGTAAATCATTAATATAACATTTCGTCTTGATGAAATTACTTCTAGACTTTGGCTTGGGAAAATATTTAACTTGACGATTTCCTCAGTCGGAAAAAATCTTGCACAACCCTGTAGATTTACTTATTACATCTACTATTGTAATCATGTAACTTGTCAAAAAAAAAAAAAGAAGATACTTTTAGGTTAATGATAGCAGTTCACATAATGAAATCATTTACAGGTTTTTATACTACCTGATCTGATTGCTATCACTAGAAAACAATTGACAGTGAGTGAGGGAAATTATATTGCATAGTCTCAGACCTCCTCCCAGGCATTACCTGCTCACTCACCTAAAAGGGGTAAGGGGCCAGATTTATGGCCCTGTGCCTGAAGCATCCCTCAACGGAATGCTGATGGGACTATGCATTTTTTGCACTGGCCATCACATGAGCTTCAGTTAGTGCATGGCACCCCATGTTAAAAAGACTTTGTTAATCCAACATGGTGGGTGGTTAAGGAAGATATATACTCCAGCTTCTCTCTATTCTTTCCATCCTGTCAGTAGGGCTGATAATATATCCCTTGCAAAGAGGTAAGACCCCTCCACACTCCACAGATCTCCAGAACTAGAGCCTCACCATCAAATGCAGTTTCGTGACCTATCCAGGACTCCTTTTGTGAGTGGTCTTAGCCCCTCTGCAGGGGATATAGTACAGCCCCACTGACAGCCATTTATTGATTAATGATAAAGAATTGTTTTTCTTTATCATTTATTTTTCTTTTAAACTTTTCAATTTTTCAAATTGTATTTGACTTTTAAAAAAGTGTCAAGAAGGAATTCAGATTTCGATTATAAAAAAAAAAAAAAAACACATAATGACTAGCAAATATATGCACCCTCCGGGTGCAAGTATTTAAGTTTTGATATAATAAAATATCATATTAAATTAGAAAGGCTAATGAAACTGACTAAGAATGCAGATAAAAAAATCTGCAACAAAGTTGGTATAATCGAAAAATAGAACAACTTTGAAACTAACTATTCCATCATTTTCCATTACTCCCCTCTTTCATTGGTAAATTTTCCTAATTTAACTATTTAGTTAAAATAGGAAGTAAAGGATAATATTACAGTTATTTCTTCTTGTAAATAAATTTCTTTTAAGATTTATCCACAAGATTTTTGTTTATATTTCTTAAGATAAAACCAAACAATTAGAAATCAATAATACCAAGCACATAGTTATTAAAATAAATTTTAAATGTCAATATGCAAATTAGCCTTCTTGTTCAAACTGTAAACCGCTTTTTGTTGTATATATAAAATACAATTGCATGTTATTAGTATTGATATGGTCAACAGTATTAATAATGTAAAACAATTTTTTTAATAACTGAAGGTTTAAAAGAATGAAATCATGGAGAATTTGACGTAAATAATTAAGGGAATTGTGACTTGAGTAGTAATATAGTTTCGGTTACAGACAGAAAAAACACACAATCTCCATTATAATAAGATTTGTTGTTTTTTTTTTAGATTCTCCGGTCATATTTAAAAAAAAAATGTTTTAAATTTGCAAATTTACTTTTCCCTAATCCCAATTATCTACCCAGAGCTCAATGGGTGGCCCAACAGTTCACATTTTGTCTTGTATATATATATATATATATATATATATATATATATATAGAGAGAGAGAGAGAGAGAGAGATAATCAGATTAAATAGCAATTGATCATATTAAATAAAAATGCTTTGGACTTTGGAGCATTAAAATACCCGTGTGTGGAGGATTGCCAGGTTTGACATTATTAATTTTATTATATGCTGTTTGGAATTCATATTTTGATTTGTTATAATTATAGTTTTTATAATGATCTTATCTTCAAATTTATTTGAAATCAGAATTTAATTACTTTCATTTAAACAGGTTTATGTTATACTGAAATAGCATAATGTCAACTTTTATAGCAACAACTTAAAGAATACGTAAATCTACAGCTACAATTTCACAAAAACCCCAACAAAACATTCAAAGTCTGTTTGTTTGGTTAATATATATTGTGTGTCTTATTATGGAAATTATTTTCTAAGGTTTATTTATCTTCAGTTAAAAAATTAAAACTTGTCCTCTTTTAAAGTTATATTTGAATTAAGAGTTTCTGATCAGTCACATCTTGTGAACTTATTTATAGTTAAATTAGTTTAATGACTAATTAGTTTATATGGTTTTATTTCAGTACACACACACACACTAAGAGTATTTACGGGGTTTCAAAGGAGCTCTTATTTCTCCGTAGTTGTAGGCAAATTGTTGGACAAAGAAGACAAACACACAATGGAAATTTAATACACGTATTGACAAATAATACAAGAACTTGTTGCAAATTTTATTGGTATTTGCTACAAGACTTATCTGAGTTAAGTAATGTTCTTGGGGTAGTGGTAATAACAGGGGTATTCTGTTCGTCGGTAGGAAATGTTGATAAGACGCTTCTTCGGATGTTTCTCGTTGTTCCTCGTAACCGGTTCAGTGATAAGTAATGGGGGATGCTGTTTTAGAAGCTTCTCGCGCTGCTAACAGTTCTTAAATGATGGTGAATGGGCCCTTTTCAAATAGACTATTTGGCCTTCAGCCTTCGATAGTGTGCTTTTGTGCTTTCGAAAGTGTGCTGTGAAAATATGCCTCCGTCCAGGTCAACTGTCCGTAGAAGTAAGGCCTGTTTTTGGGCTAAGTGATGAATGAAGTGTAGGGACCGCTATTTACGTGACTACCCTCAGTGGTGCTCCATGATAAGTGAAGTTTTTGGTATTGGCACCAACATACGATGTTGGCGATTCACCCCCTAGCGGCAGGGGGAGATAATTATGGAATTTTCAATAACACACACATATATACATGCATACTGTCCATTTTAAACTTAATTCTTTATACATTAAATTCTATAGTTATTATTTTACAAATACTCAACTGACCTCAACTGGATATGACATAAGGTCACAAGTATAGGGCCTCTAGTGAGGGTCAAAACTTGCTATTTAGTAATAATGGATCAGTGAGACTAGCTTGCTAACCATTAGACCATGATGGGATGCCCAACACTTGAGAAAGGTAGGCAACAAGTTCAGGAGAAGGGAAAGGCTAAATTCAAACTTATAAACTATGGTTAAGAAATTGACTTAAAAGAAAGTGTCATATCCTTGCGTAGGGGTTGGTATATATGTATATATATATATATATATATATATACCAACCCCTACACATGAGTAGGATATGACACTTTCTTTTATTTTTTCCTTATATATATATATATATATATATATATATAGGGAAGCGCGTGGTGAAATGGTTAAAGTCATAGGAAATGGACTCATCGCCCTGAGTTCAAATCCTGGATGTGGTAATTGCATTTCACTTAGCGCTAATACCCTTGGGAAAGGTATGAATCCTACTCTCCCTCCAGTTATGGGTAAATAGCAGGGCAGACTGGGTTCTTTAACCATGGCTAGGTAACCAGTCTAGGAGAAGGAAAACTCTGAATTCAAACCTGTTCAACTCTGCTTAAGAAATTGACCTTGTGTCGTATCCTGCTCGTGCAGAGGAGTTGGTAAATATATATATATATATATATATATATATATATATATATATATATATACGCATGAGTAGGATATGACACTTTCTTTTTTTTTTTTCTTATATATATATGTAAGTCGTCGGGGCGGCCTAAAGTCGGTATCAGCCAGTCATCGAGGGAGTCTATCCCCTTTTCAATAGCGCTAGACCAAGGAGATTGTTTTTGGTGTCTGAGGTGGAGCGCCACACCTACCATCAGCTCCTCACTTTACCGCACAGATCCCTGTGCTACTCATATGCTGAGTTGGCGAGTACTGGTATCGAACTAGGAACCTTGTGGTTTCTAGCCGAACGCTCTACCGACTGAGCTAACCTGCAGTATTTGTTTTATATCAATAAACATTTCTTTATCATAGTAATAAAATGTGGTTCTTTAAGAAACTACAAATGATTTTAGAAAGAACATTTTCATTTGAAAAGAATAAGGTATGTGTGACAAGAAGTTGCTGAAAAATTCTTGGCAACCAAGAAGGAAACGGCTTTCTTTTCTTGTTTTTTTTTTTCTCTCTTGAATTTTTATTGTATTTTTTTAAGGGAGGATATTTATATATTAACAGTTAATTTCATACCTATTTATTAAACTTCGAAAACTACAGCAGGGAAGTTCAAAGCCCAACCAAAATGGGAAAAACAGAAACATTACCCTCAAAATTATATTTCGAGATACTGAATATAAACACACACACACACACACACACACACATGCAATACGCATATGTATATAAATTTACATATTTATTTAACACAAGTTTATGTGTATATAGACATAAACTTAGACATGTATGCCTATAAAGGCTGTTAAAAAACTCTTGGTCCAACCAAGAGGAAATGAGGGGGTTTTGGGGGGAAAGATCAGTTTATTTCATACCTATTTATTTAACTTCCAAAACTACAAAGGAGTGCAGAAAAGTTCTCGGCTCAAACTAAGAAGGGAATGACCTAGAAACATTCCCCTCAAATTAATATTTATAGATACTGAATATAAACACACACACACACACATGCAATACGCATATGTATATAAATGTACATCTTTATTAACACAAGTTTATGTGTATATAGACATAAACTTAGACACGTATGCCTATAAAGGCTGTTAAAAAACTCTTGGTCCAACCAAGGGGGAAATGAGGGGTTTTTGGGGGGGGAGGGGAAAGAGCAGTTTATTTCATACCTATTTATTTAACTTCCAAAACTACAAAGGAGTGCAGAAAAGTTCTTGGCCTCAACTAAGAAGGGAATGACCTAGAAACATTCCCCTCAAATTAATATTTATAGATACTGAATATAACACACACACACACATAGATATTAATTTTGGTTTCTTTGTTTAATGGCATATCAATCTTCATGGGTTATTTAATACCAAAGCTTTGTAGAAGAACAGTAGGGTGATGAGTGGAGTCATACCTTTCCCAAGGGTATTTGTCCAAAAGTGAATGTAATAGCATGACTGGAATTCAAAATTCACTATGATGTCACAGTGCTGCCCATTAGCTACTACACCACAAAGATCCTTCCCCCATTAAAAGAAAGAATACATGAATGACCCAACAAATAAACCTATACACATGTTTTTCCATGAACTAACAGTATGTGACAAGGGTACAAAAATGGAAAAAGGCTTACTTGATGAGACAATGTATCTACTGTTCAAAGAACAGAGGCAAATAGAGGTTGAGAACAGAGTTCAGAAGCTGTCAAGTGACACCCCTAATTTCCTAACCTCAAGGCATAAAATAACCCCAGATGGGTTGACATCCTGTTAAAATCAATAATCACCCCATTAAATCCAATATAACCACCAGTTTATTAACACACATGAAGTTATATTTCTAATATATCAATACTCATGAAGTTAATAAAAAAAATCTAACATGAAAATTATTTCTTCCAATATATTGATAAATATCAAGTTAATGAAAATTATTTCTACCAGTTTATTAATACACATGAAGTTAATGAAAATTATTTCAGTTTATAAAACCAAACCATTTTATTTACCTACAAACTATTCCCTTACAAATCATATGATTTTAAAGAATTTGTATATTGGTACTGACTGTGCCATAAAATCTTTAAAAAAAGATTCAGGATAAAATAAACCAACAAAGGTAGATATGTTAGTAGATATGTTACCCAATCTGTTCATAACTGAAGTATGTAACATAAGATCACAAGTATGGGGCATCCTGCAATGATCAAACTTGCTTTTCAGTAGTAATGGATTTGCAAGACTAGTTTGCTAACCATTACACCCCAATGGGTTGTCTAGGGTGTAGATTTCAGTTATAAAAAATAAAAAATCTAAAAAACTAACATAAAAATTATTTCTATTCATTAATACACATCAAATTAAACAAATATTTGGCATTAAATAACCCACTAGGATTTATATGCCATTAAACACCAATTAATTAACCATGTATCCATACGATATAAAGAAGTGTTTAAAGCAGAAGTATGTATTTACGCAACTCCTTTGCCATGAGCTGGATGCAACACAAGATCCTTTTTTTTTTAACTCTGTGCCTACCAACTTTCCCCCATGAATCTACCAAATTTTCTTGGTATTTTTTCCTGTAGATGGGATATTTCAAAGTTCACTACCTGTTCACCTCAGAACTCATTCTATTCAAATAAAGTCCAATTATTATTGTAATCTGAGTCCTTCTGCTCAATTATAATGAACTATCAGTTTTTGTATCTGTATGATGGATATTTCAAAGTTCACTACCTATTCACCTCAGAACTCATTCTATTCAAATAAAGTCCAATTATTATTGTAATCTGGGTCCTTCTGCTCAATCATAATGAACTAACCATCAGTTTTTGTACTTTGCTTGGGTGTGTTAGGAGAGTAACTGAGAGCAATCTAAAGTAGGCAAAGATTCAAGCAGTGGTTTGAATTCAGAGTTTTCTTTCTCCTAGACTGGTTGTCATACCAAATTTAAAGAGCCCAGTCTGTCATACCCTTTATGCATGGCTGAAGGGAAAATAACTGGATACATACCTTTACCAAGAGTATTAGTGCTATGTGAAATGCAAACAATCTCATCCAAGATTTAAACTCTGCTAATCATATTCATTTTCTACAACAATAACCATTACACTACAAGTATAAAGCACAACAAAATATTTATGCTTTTCTTTTTTTTCATCTGTTTTTCATCATTGATAATTGTTTATGCCCAATTTTATAGCAATTATAATTGTAGCAGATATTTTCTATTTATAATGATCATTGTGTTATTTTTTTTAAATGATATCTTTTAAAAAAAAATTTTTTATGATAATTGTTACATTTAAACAAATTGCACTCAGTAATTGGGAACAAATTATAATATAATGACAAAGAAAAAAAAATTAGTGTTTTTCCCAAAAATATTGTACACATGTTCAATTTAGAAAAGCAGAAAAGACTTGTTCAATAAAACCATAACCAGTTTTGAGAAATGGTCTCAATGCCATTTCAGATCAAAAATGACACCACACCCAGACTGCACCTCTGCAGAGGGGTAAGATTCCCCCAATGGGGCCACCTGTGTGCCGTGGGTGGCGACCCGTGATGCTTAAGGATAAAGCCCAGGTGGACGAGCAGTTCATGACTTGCAATATTCCACTTTGGCCCTATCTTGGGCTAGACAGGTGGTCGGAGAGGCCCCCTCCGATCAATCGGCTGGTTAAGTCAAGCCCTAGCACCTATATGATTTTCCCAACCCTATTGCCCTTATGGCAAGCCCCAACCCCTTTTTATCATATGGGTGCTAAAAGGCGGTGACTGCGGGTCTACATGTCCTGGGAATGACGTTAAACTCTATCTGATGGTGAGGTTCCAGTTTTGGAGGTTTGGGGAATGTGGAGCACCCCTTCATCACCATTGCTCCCTGGTTCACTTTGACCCGGAGTGGTAGTACCTGTTATCTATGGGTTGAATAGAAAAACATGAGTTTATAAACAAAATTGTATTATGCATTAAGAATTAATTTATTTCACAACTTTGTCGGCATTAAATGACCCACCGAGGTTGATATGCCGTAAACCAAACCAAACCAAACCAAAATTTATCCCAATGGCAAGAGGATGTTTGTTTGATTCGACCAGCAAAATCTTACATTCATCAGTTCTGTGCGGACATTGGATGTTATCTGGAGGACTTACCGTATGCAATAGAGATGAAAGGCAATACAGTCAAGGGAATCTGTACTATCAGCCCACCTTAATGATAATAATTTATTTAACAGAATTATTACTTGCTGTCCATCGTATCCGATGATGACACCACGTGAATCATTTTACTCCAATTTTTTCGGTCTCTGGTTGCATCTTGCCAACTGTTTAGGGGAATGTTAAAGTCCACCAAGTTTCTTTTGATGTTGTCTTTGTACCTGAGCTTTGGTCTACTGATTCTACGTTGAGAGTACAGAATCTGCTTTGGTAGTCTGTCATCCCCAAGTTTGTTTAAGTAGCCAGCCTATCTCAGGTTGCGTTGGACAAGTATTTCATGCATGCCAGGGAGTCCAGTTCTCTTCAGGATGGTCCTGTTTGAAACATGTTGCCACTACTTGACATTTAATATATTGCACAAGTGACGCATGTTGTTGACATGTAGTCTATGGGCATCCACTTTAACAAGACATTGTTAGTTATTTAATGCTAAAATTAGATTAATTTCTAAATGTTTGATTACGTTCATAAATGTATTTTCAATGTTTTGAGCACTGTGATTTTTTTGTTTCATCAAAAAAAAAAAAAAAAAAAAATTTAAATATGTATATATATATGGTACAGGAGAATTTATATAACACTAAAAGTGGAGGAATCATATGTAATTAGGGAGGTAATATTTTATTATGGAATAAAATATAAAATAAAGGGGGATACACGAAGGCCTTTTCGACCGGTACTTTTCAAGTATATACACCGGCGACGAATAAAAGTCAGATTGTATAAAAAATTCATAAGAACGAATGGGGGGGGGGTGCCAGAAAAAATTTTAAAAGGGAGAAAGAAAAGGGGGGTATATATGAACCCTAGGTTGAAACAGGGTTAGAAGTGTCTCCCAGTAAATAGAGAGAGTGTTTTGGAGTTTGTTTGCACAGAGTAGGTCGAAAAAAAGAAAATATAAACAGCTTCGGGGATGGTTAAGTGCTGTTTAGACCTGGCTCTGTGCAAAATGGAGAAGCACTCATCTGAATAATCTTTTCTACAAGCATTTATAGATAAATGCTCGGCTATAGCTATAGCCGAGTCAAATGCTTGGGAATGCCAGGATGCATTATTAGTAATAGCATTGCGAAGTGTTCGGGGGAAATGTTGCTTTATTCTAATTTCGAGCCTCTGGGATGTACGCCTAACGTATACCGAATTACACCGGCATTTGAACTTATAAATTAAATTACTTTGTTGGAAGATTGGGAGTACATCCTTATGAAAGGACTGAAATGCAAGTTGAGTAGTGATTATTGGTCGTACTTTCACTGCATTGTAGTAATGCATAACTGAGGAGGAGATCTTATTAGCAATAGTTTAGCTAATAGGTCCATTTAGAGGGGCCGAAAGACCTATCACTTCTAAATTTGTTTACAGTTAGATTGATTGTTTTAGTGATGACTTCATCTGGGTACCCATTATTCAAAAACATACATATATATATATATATATATATATATATATATATATAATGAGAATTTTAGTAAAATATTAACAGACAATGTCATTAAACTAATTGTTTATATTTCAACATATTCCATTCCTTAACAAAATACTGACATATCAAACTATTAAGAATAACAAACCATTAAATAAACTTCTTTTTCAGAAAGAAAAGAAAACATGGAGCACAATAAAATGTCATGAATATTCTTTCATTCGAATAAATACAGTTTGGAAAAAGATTTTAAAAATGATATTCCCTATATGAAAAAGATTACTTTATCAATTATTCTATAAGAAGAATATTTCAATTTTCAATAATACATTATATTATAGGTGTTTACTACAAACTTTATTTTTGTAAATCTCAATGCTAAACATTGCTCATTTGCAAGGAATCCATAATGCATTCACTTATTGTATATGATGGTGTATAAGTCATAAGAAAAACTTATAAGTCTATTTAGATCATCAGAACTTGACAGTTTAATGGGAGTGGTGGTGCTTTTGTGGGAGGAATGGGACTGACTACAAGTCTAAACCTGTATTAACATTTGAGTCATAATTTTAAGAGTCGAATTACACTATATATATATATATATATATATATATATATATATAGGCATGTGGTTTGGAATGGAATCTGATGATATAAGATAAAAGGAAGAAGGTATGAATAATCAGATTGATATATTTCAATATCCATATAGCAAAACATACCAGTCTGATTTTTTTCATATATATATGTGTGTGTGTGTGTGTGTATATGTATATGTGTATATGTGTGTGTGTGTATATATATATGTATATGTGTGTGTGTGTGCATGTATATGAATATATGTGCGTGCATATTGTGTGTTATATATATATATATATGTGTGTGTTTGTGTGCATGTGTTTGTGCATGTTTGTGTTTGTGCATTTGTGTGTGTGTGTTTATGCATGTGTGTATGTGTATATGTGTGTGTATGTACGTGTGTGCATACATGTGTGTATGTATGTTTGTGCATATGTGTGTATATATACATGTGTATGTTTGTGCATATGTGTGTATATATACATGTGTGTGTTTGTGCATATGTGTGTATATATACATGTGTGTGTTTGTGCATATGTATGTATGTATAAGATAGAAATAATTATAGGATACCCAACATATATATTTTTTAGATTTCAAATATTATCCAAAATTTAATTCAACATTATTTTTTCACATCTTTTTATAATGGAGATTCGCTTCCGGTTTTTGTCTGTAACAAAAACTATGTCACTATTTATGTCACATTACCCAAAATCATCATAACATAGAATAAATACACTCAAAATTTCAACATGCAACATTTGACAGTCCTCATTGTTTTTTAAAACAAGTTTAATAAATACTATATATCATACATATTTAAAGTTTACATTTCAAATTGTTTTATAATCCTTTAATGAATTTGATGATTTACTTACTTAGGTACAAACTCGCTGACATTGAATTTTTTACTCCCACCCCTCAGGCAATATGTTTCAAAAATCTATTTTTACATCACCCAGAGGGTGTTTTTTATTTTGCTAATATCACAAATTGAGTTACACCTTTTGATCAATATTTGAAATTTACAAGTTATATTTCTTAGGTCTATCCACAACTTTGGATTTCTTATTATTTCTTTTTTATATTCTTTAAAACTTATAAAGAAAGAAAACTTATAGAATTGCTTTCATCATAATTTCAATATCAAACACAAATTTCACTGTGCAATTTTACACATGCCAAACACTCTTTCTCTTCATATGTAATTATCATTTTCATACCTCGTATTTTATAATCTATGAATTCTGTCTATTTTCTATAAATAATTGCACACATTTATTTCAATATTTGAATCCAGTGGCTCCCCAAACCACATTCCTCCTTGAATCCTCCTCATATACTGACAATGAAGATACACCTCTTTCTTGTTATTTAATCTACAAGTACAAATTTAAACCCACACATAATCTAACTCTAGGTTTCTGATCAGACCTACCTAGAGTTTTTGTTTGGCTTTTCTCTATATAAGACATATATATCATTCAACTGATTTCTTTACTGTTCTGTCATAAACATTGAATCCTATTTCAACCCATTTCTTTTTCGTTTGTTTTGTTGTCTTTTTTCAAGGCATATTGCTTTCAGTTTTCATATTGACACTTAAAATACAACGTTCCCTTTTTGTAACCACACCCTTTCTTTTATATTAGCACCAAATTTTAGATCCAGCTGTTTTGGAACAACCAACGTCTTTCACACACTCCATTGTGAATTGCCCTCTTCAATAAGTTTTACAATCCTTCAATTCATTTGACAGTTCTTTTGTAGGAGCCATGTTTCATTTTGTAATAAACAGGGTTAGCATGCAAGCGTATGGTGACGAGGAAAAGAACAAACACAGATTTATAGTTTCAAAATTGTATTAAAAATAACATGAGAACGATAAAAAGATAGAGATGAAAATTAAAGGATAATTTTGGTGATAGTTGTGTCTTGAATAAAAAGTCAGTGAGTGTCCGGTGGCCGAATCAGTTGTAGTGTAGGTGGAGAGGTGGGCAGAAGAACCAGTTGTAGTGGTTAGGTGTTGATTAGTAGAGCAGAGTCTTGAGTTTTTGGTCATCGTTAGTGGTTGTGTTCCTTGTATCAGTCGGCGTATTTATTGTTGTTGTTGTAGGCAGAATTTTGTGTTTCGGTTATTCTGAAGTCGATAGCTGGTTGTATCGTGTACGATAGTTGGCATATTTTTGGTATCGCTGAACAACGTGGAAATGTTCGCTTGTTGACTGCCTGTGAGGTCAGGTTTGGGTAAGTAGGTGGGGGTGTAATCGGCCGTCTGTGATGTAGATTTCGTTGCTGGTGCCGGCCCCATTGATGCGTTTGACTTGACGCCTGGATCTCTCTGTTCTGTCGGCTTTTCAAAGCCGACTTTATATAGAATGTCATGACCCAAAATCGGATCAACTGAAGCCTTTTTGTTTTTGGGGGGTAGAGCTTTAGATTGGCTGAAAATGTGAGTTTATTTACAAATTATTTTATTTTTAATTTTTGGGCATTCTTGTTTTTCAACCGGAACTTCAATCGGAGCCTATGCGCAAAGACGTGTTATATTGGTCATTTCTTTTTAGGCTACCATGGAGTAAACTTCCGGTTGGTGTCACAACTTATGTTTTGTTTGTTGTCGAGTGTGTGTATCTTTTTTATTGCAGTGTGTGCGCGAATTGAATTGGTAATTAGTGAATCGAGAGATATCTATTATTGTTTATGTAACAATTTCAATTAGGTATACCAAACTGCCTGCTAAGATCTACAAGAACTGTTCTTCTAGTTTGGTTTGTTTCATACCATATTCATTCTCGGTGGGTCATTTAATGCTGACTAAGTTTTGGATTCATAGCAATAGTTTGATAGAAAACAAATGTATATATGTATATATTTAACTATTGTTCAATTGCTCATATTTTTGTAGTACAACCACATTTCTTTTAGGAAATGTAAAATCCTGAATGGTTTATTTTTTCGTGAAAAGTTTTTAAAATTATTTTCTTGGTAGTATTTTGTTCACACTAAATCAAAGTCTACACACTCTATATATAGCAGTATATGTTTCACTGTAAATCTCTCTTGGCATGTAGTGCATATTGGGGATTCTGTGCCCTTTAGTAAATGATGATGAGTGATGTAGGTGTGGCTATGTGAAGGCAAGTCAGCACAACCTGTTCTCTTCTATTTTTGTTGTATTTTAAGTTCCATTCCCAATGTGAGGTTTTAATGTTTTGGGGTTTGTTATTAATGAGTGCATTCCATAAATTTTGCCATTTTTTAATAATAATCTTTTTCACAACTGTCTTCTAACTGTAGAAAAATTTGCACATTTCGGCTTCTGCTGCGTATTTGCTTTTTAAGAATACAAATTCAAAGATCATTCCATAATCTTTACCTCAACATTGGGTTATTCCATAATATTTTCATCTGTATGGCTTTGAAAAAAATTATACCATCTTATTATAATGGAGATTCGATACATGTCTGTCTGTAACCAAAACTACATCACCACTAAAGTCACAAGTCCCTTAGTTATTTACATTATATTCGCAATGGTTATCAAATAATGATTATTTAATCATAATTAGCATCTTATTTATCAACAATGTCTCTATTAAGGTCTAGCTGAGATAGATTTGCCTCAAACCAGCCCATCTTATCAATTTGTTTAAAATCCTGCAATGTATGTTATATATCATTAAAAAATAAATATTTACATAGTATATGGTTTGAATAATTTGCATACTTAGTTTTAACAAAACCATGTTTAATGAATAATTACTTGGTGTTATTGATTTATAATATCATTGTTTTATTCTCAAACATATTAAAAGCCATCCTATCTATAATTCTATTTAGAAATCAATTAGAATAAAGTAAGAAGTTTGTGTTTTTTGTCTCCCTATCCCAGGAGCAAATATCATTTATATTGTAACAGGGGTGGATAACTGTTATGTATTAGAAATACATTAACGAGCAGATTGCGAGTGGTTGTAATAATAGTTTATTATTACAATGAATACAAATAACAAAAATGGCTCTCGGCCGGCAAGGTAAAAAGTCTCTGAGCGTAAAAGATGATTGGTAAAGATTACTTATCTTCTGAAGATTTGTAGCACGTGGGTTTACATCCGAGAATACGAAAACAACCTTTGTGGGAGGAGATCGCTTCACATCACGCTGAGCTAACCTCCTGTTGTTCTTTTATACGTACTCATTTGCATACGTGAGGGATTATCCGGTTACTTCCCTTTACAACAGTAACAAACTCAAAGACTGCCTCGTATGGCACACTCTCTAGCTATGCCACTGCTAACCCTATGTCTGTAATAAGACTTACTTAGACTTAAAACCCTATGTCTGTAATAAGAAATACTTAGACTTAAAACCCTATGTCTGTAATAAGACTTACTTAGACTTAAAACCCTATGTCTGTAATAAGACCTATTTAGACTTAAAACCTATGTCTGTAATAAGACCCTACTTAGACTTAAAACCCTATGTCTGTAATAAGACCTATTTAGACTTAAAACCCTATGTCTGTAATAAGACCTACTTAGACTTAAAACCCTATGTCTGTAATAAGACTAAGACCTACTTAGACTTAAAACCTATGTCTGTAATAAGACCTACTTAGACTTTAAAACCCTATGTCTGTAATAAGACCTATTTAGACTTGCCATTTGACTTAAAAGTTAAAGAAGATATAGAGTATAGAATTCAAGAAGAAAGTAAAACAAAGACTCCAATCAACAGCAAGTAGAGTTAGAATTTAAGGAGTTGAGTTCAGCGCCCCGTTTGCACCAGACGTGTTTTTCTATCTCTCCTCATATGCATGTGGATCACAATGGATCAACAATGTATCAGAATAAAAGGCATTAGGGAGAATAAAGGTGTATATACATCAGAATATGTCTCCATGTTGTTCCATGAGTTTGTAGGAAAGGCTGTCTACAGTCTAAGGAGAACACAATATACATTTTCAGAATGTAAAGACAAAGGGAAAGCACATGTACCTTTAACCTATTTTATTTACATACAAACTCAACGACAGTCAATAAAACAAGTACTTAGGGGCAGTACTTACAATTCAGAATATCTCCCTCGTTGAGGGGGGTGTCAGGTTGAGTCTTCGGTTATTACTCCCTCACTGAGGGGGAAGTTCTTTCAGTCACAAAGTCTGAGAAGAGCGCTCGTTTCTACGAGGCTTCCTGGTTGGTGCCAAACCGTAAAAAAAAAGGGTTCTTCACCCGACCTGACAGGGGACGTTACCTTTACTACTTCCTGTCCCTAAAAGCACAGGAGAGTTCTAGTCCCTACAAGTTAAAAAGAGCAAAAATGAACAGAGAGAGAGAGAGAGAGAGAGAGATAACCCTCAGACAGAGAGAGACACACCCAGGAAAAAAAAAAAAAAAAAAAAAAAATGATCCAAAAGAGAAGCAGAAAGCCTTATACAATCCAACAGAAAAACTTAAAAGATAACCTAACAACATAATTAGTGCTAAGGTTTTATTTTCCCAGTACCCCACGTGTACCGGGTCAGGCATGAAGGCCCTATATATGTGGGACCACCCACAAGCCGAGACTCATGGGTGGCAGGTGAAAAAATTGCATCGATCCCGTCGGCATTCCCCCTCAAGGGGAGCACCTCAGGCGCTGGGCAATAAACCCAGCCCTGCCCCTTTAAGTCAAGGGGGCAGGTATTGCCTGGAGGGACGGCCCTCTGGGATCGACGCTATTAATTTACCATCTCACCGGTCCAGTGGCCGAAGCTCACTGGACCCCCGCCTGGGCGGGTTGTAGGCTTAGGCATAATTAGTGCTAAGGTACTGTGCATATATTTTAAGACCGGGAAAATTTACAACTTAAAATAAAAATTGAGAAACCAACAAAAAGTCATCTATTCTCTCCCCAGATAAAAAATGACTTTCAGTCTTTTTAGTGAGTTTATGATTTTGAGACAAAGGTTTACTAATCATCTATTAATTATGGAGATTCACAAAAATTACGTCACTGCTTACATCACATTACTCAAAATCATCATAACATAGAATAAATACACTCAAAATTTTGAACATGCAACATTAGACAGTCCTCATTGTTTTTTTTAAAACAAGTTTTAATAAATACATGACTGGTATTATATATCTATATATAGTTTGTTTTATTTTAATACATATTTAAAGTTTACATTTCAAATTGTTTTATTTTTTAATCCTTTAATGAATTTGATGATTTTACTTACTTAGGGTACAAACTTGCTGACATTGAATTTTTTACTCCCACCACAGAGGCAATATGTTTCAAAAATCTATTTTTACATCGCCTGGAGGGCGTTTTTTATTTTGTACTAGTCATTGTAATAAAAAAAGTTTGTGGTCATTCATCGAATCTGTTTAGTTTGTGATTGAGTCCAAGAAACAAAATCTGACTCTTTTTATTCACACGCACTTGGTTGTTTATGCTGACCTATAAAAGCTTTGGCTATCATCAAGACATCCACATTGAATAAATCTCTTTCATGGGGCAAATAAGTAAAAGTGACACATCTTATTCTTCATTGGTAGAGAAAACTTATGATATTAAAGGTCAGATGAAATCTTTTGTCTATTTTATTGAATAATCTATTAATAATGGAGATTCACTTCCGATTTTTGTCTGTAACAAAAACTGCGTCACTACTTACGTCACATTACCCAACACATAATCCAATGTCATAACATAGAATAAATATACTCAAAATGTGAGCATGCAACGTTAGACAATCATCATTGTTTCAATAAATAGATGCCTGGCTTTATATATTTATATATAGATTGTTTTATTCTAATATAATATTTAAAGTTATCGGAACTGTTTCCATTTCAAATTGTCTTTCTTTCTTTCTTTTTTTTTTTACTCCTTTAATAAATTTGACGATTTTACATACTTATGGTACACACTCTATGACATTGAATTTTCAGCTCCCATCCCCTCAGGCAATATCTTTCAAAAAAATATTTTTACATTGCCCGGAGGGTGTCTTTTTATTTTGCTAGTAATAATAATGATAATAATAATAATAATAATAATAAAAGCAAAAGCTTTGAGAAATATCTGGATCTTGCCAGAGAATTGAAAACAATGTGGAATGAGGGAATATGAGGGTGGCAGTGATACTAATCATAGTAGGAGCACTCAGGATAATCCCCAAGAACCTAGAAAAGAGAATGTAGGAACTAGAAGAATTGAGATTCCAATTGTATTTGGTGCACTTTGAACGGTCCCAAAAAGCTTGGAAAAAAGACTGGAGGATCTGGAAATCCGAGGAAGAATTGATACCATCCAGACTACTGCATCGCTGCAATCGGCTAGAATACTCAAAAGAGTCTTGGAGACTTGAGGAAACTTGTTGTCACTCAGACTCCAGTGAAATACCATCAGCTAATGCTGGTGTAAAAAACTCACAAGGAGTGAAATAATAATAATGATAATAAAAAACAAGAAAAAAAAGAACTTGTCATTGAGTGGATTATGCCATTCTGGTGGACCACAGAGGGGAAAATGAAAGAAAGCAAAAAATACTTGAACCTTGCTAAAGAACTAAAAAAAAAAAAAAACTGTAGAAAAAAAGAAGTGATGTTGATACCAACTGTGGCTGGTGTTCTTGAAACGGTCTCCAAAGGGTTAGAAAAAAGACTGGAAGAATTGGAAAGCAAAGGAAGAATCAACACTATCCAGATGACAGCGTTGTTAAAATTGGTTAGAATACTAGAATAGAGTTGTGGAGACCTGAGGTCACACAGAATCCAGTGAAAGACCACCAGCTAATGTTGGTATGGAAAAAAACCTCACAAAAAATGATATAGTAAAGAAATTTAAAAAAAAAAATGTTATTCATGTCACAAAACTATGGATCTACACTCAGATGTCAGTACAGTCCTAAAGGAAGGTCATATGGAAGACCAGCCGTTTGCCTATGCAGCAGGTTTCTTCTCTGATCCATAGGTTGTCATTGATTTTAACGGCATGTCAATCCATCTAGGGTTATTTTATGACTAGAGGTTAAGGTATTGTGAACATTGAATATTTATATTTACATTTTTTGTGTAGTTGTTTCTTAAGACTTAAGTATTTCTATCTAATATAAATAATTTCCACACAATTGTAAGATTTCAAGTATTTCTATCTAATATAAATAATTTCCACACAATTGTATGGTTTCAAGTATTCCTAATACAAATAATTTGCATACATTTGTATGTTTTCAAGTATTCCTATCTAATATAAATAATTTCCACACAGTTGTATGGTTTCAAGTATTTCTATCTAATATAAATAATTTCCACACAATTGTATGGTTTCAAGTATTCCTAATACAAATAATTTGCATACATTTGTATGTTTTCAAGTATTCCTATCTAATACAAATTATTTGCATACAGTAGTATGGTTTCAAGTATTTCTATCTAATATAAATAATTTCCACACAATTGTATGGTTTCAAGTATTCCTATCTAATACAAATAATTTCCACACAGTTGTATGGTTTCAAGTATTCCTATCTAATATAAATAATTTCCACACAATTGTATGGTTTCAAGTATTCCTATCTAATACAAATAATTTCCACACAGTTGTATGGTTTCAAGTATTTCTATCTAATATAAATAATTTCCACACAATTGTATGGTTTCAAGTATTCCTATCTAATACAAATAATTTCCACACAGTTGTATGGTTTCAAGTATTCCTATCTAATATAAATAATTTCCACACAATTGTATGGTTTCAAGTATTCCTATCTAATACAAATAATTTCCACACAGTTGTATGGTTTCAAGTATTTCTATCTAATATAAATAATTTCCACACAATTGTATGGTTTCAAGTATTCCTATCTAATATAAATAATTTCCACACAATTGTATGGTTTCAAGTATTCCTAATACAAATAATTTGCATACATTTGTATGTTTTCAAGTATTCCTATCTAATACAAATTATTTGCATACAGTTGTATGGTTTCAAGTATTTCTATCTAATATAAATAATTTCCACACAATTGTATGGTTTCAAGTATTCCTATCTAATACAAATAATTTCCACACAGTTGTATGGTTTCAAGTATCTAACTACCTAACAGGTACTACCACTAAGTCAGAGTAGACCTGGGAGTAATAGCAATGAATGGGTACTTCAAATTCCTCAGAGCTACAGAACTGGAACTTAACAATCAAATGTAGTTTAATGTCATACCCAAGACATTTTGGAGTGGGTTTCTAAGACCCAAACTCACAACCATTTTTGTTACCTTTGTTTTTGTACAGTTATAAAAAAATATATATTTTTGGACCACATGACATTTTGGCATCATTTGATTTCAATTAAGAAAGGACATGTTTTTCATTTACACCGTCAATATCCAGTTGTTTTAACAGACGATTTTTAGATTTTTTTTTTTAAATTATAAAACTAACCCCAAACCCTAACAAACAACGGGATATTGACGGTGTAAATGAAAAACATGTCCTTTCTTAATCGAGATCAAAAAGGGGTGCCTGAAGGTAATATGGTCCATATTTTTTAATGTTGACTCTTGTTTTATATTTCTAGCCTGATCATCAACCTTGCTACTTGGTGACTGATGCAGGAACAAAGTATTTGTGTCTTGAAATTAAAGAAAATAAAGAAAATGAAGCTACCCCTGAGGATGCAGAAAATGACACCATCCCACATTTGCATATTGCAGATGAGTTTGTTGAAGAAATTAAACTACAGTATGTTATACTTTTTACTTACATATTTTGCCTAAAGGTTATTGTCATGGGAAATGGACTGAGCTGTCCACATGTTCGACATTCACATGTCTCTTTTCTATTGTCAACACTACTTCTTTCCTTGCAATTGAAAAGTTCTCTCCTGTTTAGACCACTCCTTGAATACCCAAAAAATGGGTCAAGGGAGATAACTTATAATTCACAATGCAGCTCCCTTCATTTAGTCTTTATGGTCAACTAGTCTAGGAGAAGGAAACTTCTGCTACAAAACTGGTACCATTGAGGAAAATGTTCTCTCCAGCCTTGATGGTCAACTGGTCTAGGAGAAGGATAATTTTGAATTCAAAACTGACAGATTAAAAAGGTCAGCAGTGGATTGAATTTGCCCAAGAAAACAGAAGTAGCAAACAACAGCAGATTGCCAATTTCATCTCTCCATAACACTTTCACAGTAGAAGTGGTTAAAAAGGAGAGACAAATATATATATATATATATATATATATAATATATATATATATATATATATATATACCTGTTGATATCTTATGTATATTTATATAATTGTAATTCTACTCTTGTTTATGGATTTTTGCAATTCTCAAAATTTTCAAATATTATCTTTTTCAGGATCCGCATGAACTTTCTGAACCACTTGGATACGTGGCTTGATGAGGCTAAGAAAAACAGTAACCATGCAACCGTGGCTAAGGTATATTTATTAGTACCTATATCTATTTGTAAACATATGGGCTTAGATATGTGTTCATTTGGTTCTCATGTGATGACTCTACCATTAATCCCTGATATAATGAATATATAAATACCTTAGTACCCCCTATAATCTGATTGGACAGTGTCATGTATAAATATTCGACACTGTGTTGGTACAGGCGCCTAAGCCTACCAGCCTAAACTTACTCACCAGACTACACCACGACTGCTCGGAAGACGACTGCTATTCGACGCACCAACTACTACTGCGATAATATACCAAATACCAACTTCATAATATATCCCTTAACCCGGATATATCAATCCCAAATTATTCAAGCTATCATAAAAATGTCTAAATGTTCCAAGATTTCTTTGGATTATTGTGGATTTTTTTTTGTTATCATATTTCATCTGATATGACCTTTTTTTTTTTTTTTTTAGGTGGACAATTTGTATGAAACTTTTTTGTTTTGAAAATAGTGTCCAAAAACAACAAAAAGTAATAATAAAAAAATAGATCAGTTATCTGAACAAGTCTTACAATAATAATGATTCATCCTAAATTTATAAAAGGTCATGTGTAGACATTTGTGTTTTGTTTTTTTAACATATTTTTCTCATTCTTTCTTATGTTCTTTATATATATATATATATATAATATATATATATATATAAATATTTTTTGAAAATTCCGGCCCTGATCGAGAGCGTTTTGTGCCTCGTGATTAACAATCTATTCATTTCGTCTTTCCTATTATACATAGTTGCTTTGATAAAGACCGCTTTATATGGTCGAAACAGATTCTGTCAGCAAAACTATTAACATCTTGTTTTTTCTACAAACTTTCTACATATATATATATATATATATATATATATGGAAAAAAAGCAATCTTTATCTTTAATACTATTTGTAAGTCTGTATGTTAGTGTATCTGTCTGTCTCAGAATCATAACAAAACAAAAACTCCAGGGTCCAGGGTTGTTGTTTTTTTTAGGGGGGGGTATTTTTTTACATGTATATTGACTTGACCTTACCATCCAACATAAACCCTGCAAAATTGACCTTCAATGTAATTTGAGATCATCAAATTGCAAAATATGCCATTTGTAACTAAATGGAGATTGACAGAGACAAATTAATGGACTGAGGTAGATAGATAGCTATGAGCAGACATACATATATATATATATATATAGAGAGAGAGAGAGAGAAAGAGAGAGAGAAAAAAAAAAGAGAGAGAGAAAAAAAAGAGAGAGAGAGAGAGAAAAAAGAGAGAGAGAGAGAAAATGAGAGAGAGAGAGAGAGAGAATGACAAAGAGAGAGGAGAGAGAGAATGACAAAGAGAGAGAGAGAGAGAGAGAGAGCGAGAATGACAAAGAGAGAGAATAGCAAAGAGAGAGAGAGAATGACAGATAATGATAGAGAGAGAGAGAATGACAGAGAGAGAGAGAGAGAGGAAGAGAGAGGAAGAGAGAGATGTGAACAGACTGAGATAGATAAAGAGAATGAAAGATAGAGAGATGATACACTTGGGAAAGACAAATCCATCTGTTCTCTCCCCCAGCTTTGGGAAAGTAGTAGAGCAGACTGGGTACTTTAACCTTGGTTAGACAACCAGTCTAAGAGAAGGAAAACTCTGAATTCAAACCAGCTTTACTCCACTTAAAATTTGACCTTGTGTTAGATCCTGCTCATGATGGTGGGGGTTGGTTGAATACACACACAAATAGACAAACTTTATCATAGTGTTAGAGATTATCATAATTGTGGTTATTAAGAGACAATAGATAATTGAATTAGTGATTGGCTTCCCATCAGTGTGAAGTTGTCATTTTTTGCTTTGAATAATAATTACAGTTTATCTATTTTTATTCTTATTCATCTGAACTGTGGAGGAAACTATTTTAGGCTAGATTTACTACAAAGTACAAATCAGTGTATCAAGGAGATCACAACACAAGAAGATTTGAATTTTAATATTAATCACTAGAAGCGGCTACCCGGCATTGCCTGGGTAGAAAGGGAATAATAAAAAGTTGTCTGGCAGATTCATTGAATGTTTTGATCTGCCCTAATTTACGCTATATTTTAGCAATATATGTGCCCCTCTTTAGGTATTTCTTGTCGGACTCGGGAATCCCCTCTTTGAGCTTGGACACCTTCCCTTCGAACTCTGGAACTTTCTTGTCATAATCAGAAGCGTTCATGGAACTTCGAACCTAACCCTTTATTCAATCCACGGAGGTAGGTTTGTTAATTGTTGTATTTTTGTAGTTTCATCCGGACATACACCCATACACACATACACACAACTGCCTTTCATATATGTATAGATAGATAAGATAGGTATCTTGAAATCCAGATGGAGCTGTTTTACTACAAGTACAAATCCGTGTATCAAGGGGATCACAACACAAGAACATTTGAATTTTAATATTATTAATCACTAGAAGCAGCTACCTGGCATTGCCTGGGTAGAAAGGGAATAATAAAATTTAGTCTGGCAGATTCATTGAATGTTTTGATCTTAAATAATTGATTTATGTTTTAATCACAAATGCCACCAATGTCTTTCCCTTCTCTTACTATTCAAATCTTAATTTTTAAATATCTTCCCAGATACAAATAAAATATTCATTATTTTTTCACAAAAAGCAAGCTCTGATAATATTGAATGTGTGTGTGTGTATATATATATATATATATATATATATATATATATTTACTTTGTCATTAATTGTTTTGTTTTCATAGTTTTCTCCAGACATACATACACACAACTGCTATTTGGGGTGGGGGTGGGGGCTAATAAAAAGTTAGTCTCGCAGATCCATTGATTGTTTTGATCTTAAATAATTGATTTATGTTTTAATCACGAATGCCACCAATGTCTTTCCCTTCTCTTACTATTCAAATCTTAATTTTTAAATATCTTCCCAGATATGAATAAAATATTCATTATTTTTTTTGCAAAAAGCAAGCTCTGGTAATAGTGAATGTGTATATATATTTACTTTGTCATTAATTGTTTTATTTTTGAAGTTTCCTCTGTACACACATATACATACAACTGTCCTTTATATATGTATAGATAGATTTCTAACCAATCAAAAAATAGAAATAAAGAAGAAAATAATTAACAAATCTGTAAGCAGAAGAAAAAGACATATTTTGTAGCAGATTGTTTTCCAATAAAGAGCTAAATTTTGTGTTAAAGATCTTAAGCGATTGGCTAACCAAAGAATATGCTCCAGAAATCATGATCTTATTCACCCACCAACTTGTTACCTTGTTTATTTTTCCTTCTTGTGTTCTGAGTAGGATTCTGAGGTGCACCCAGTGAGAATCAAACTCACTAACAATGGTTCTCTAGCCTAGCTCAATGGCCATTACATCACCAGATGCACCAAGCTTAGCTGCCCTTAGTTTAGTATTAGGTCAAAATATGGGGCATCCAGTTAGAATCAAACTCACTAACAATGGTTGGCTGAGCACAAGCCCAGAATTATAGTGTACCCAGTGAGAATCAAACTCACTAACAATGGTTCTCTAGCCTAGCTCAATGGCCATTACATCACCAGATGCACCAAGCTTAGCTGCCCTTAGTTTAGTATTAGGTCAAAATATGGGGCATCCAGTTAGAATCAAACTCACTAACAATGGTTGGCTGAGCACAAGCCCAGAATTATAGTGCACCCAGTGAGAATCAAACTCACTAACAATGGTTCTCTAGCCTAACTCAATGGCCATTACATCACCAGATGCACCAAGCTTAGCTGCCCTTAGTTTAGTATTAGGCCAAATATGGGGCATCCAGTTAGAATCAAACTCACTAACAATGGTTGGCTGAGCACAAGCCCAGAATTATAGTGCACCCAGTGAGAATCAAACTCACTAACAATGGTTCTCTAGCCTAGCTCAATGGCCATTACATCACCAGATGCACCAAGCTTAGCTGCCCTTAGTTTAGTATTAGGCCAAAATATGGGGCATCCAGTTAGAATCAAACTCACTAACAATGATTGGCTGAGCACAAGCCCAGAATTATAGTGCACCCAGTGAGAATCAAACTCACTAACAATGGTTCTCTGGCCTAGCTCAATGGCCATTACATCACCAGATGCACCAAGCTTAGCTGCCCTTAGTTTAGTATTAGGTCAAAATATGGGGCATCCAGTTAGAATCAAACTCACTAACAATGGTTGGCTGAGCACAAGCCCAGAATTATAGTGCACCCAGTGAGAATCAAACTCACTAACAATGGTTCTCTAGCCTAACTCAATGGCCATTACATCACCAGATGCACCAAGCTTAGCTGCCCTTAGTTTAGTATTAGGCCAAATATGGGGCATCCAGTTAGAATCAAACTCACTAACAATGGTTGGCTGAGCACAAGCCCAGAATTATAGTGCACCCAGTGAGAATCAAACTCACTAACAATGGTTCTCTAGCCTAACTCAATGGCCATTACATCACCAGATGCACCAAGCTTAGCTGCCCTTAGTTTAGTATTAGGCCAAAATATGGGGCATCCAGTTAGAATCAAACTCACTAACAATGATTGGCTGAGCACAAGCCCAGAATTATTGTGCACCCAGTGAGAATCAAACTCACTAACAATGGTTCTCTAGCCTAGCTCAATGGCCATTACATCACCAGATGCACCAAGCTTAGCTGCCCTTAGTTTAGTATTAGGCCAAAATATGGGGCATCCAGTTAGAATCAAACTCACTAACAATGGTTGGCTGAGCACAAGCCCAGAATTATAGTGCACCCAGTGAGAATCAAACTCACTAACAATGGTTCTCTAGCCTAGCTCAATGGCCATTACATAACCAGATGCACCAAGCTTAGCTGCCCTTAGTTTAGTATTAGGCCAAAATATGGGGCATCCAGTTAGAATCAAACTCACTAACAATGGTTGGCTGAGCACAAGCCCAGAATTATAGTGCACCCAGTGAGAATCAAACTCACTAACAATGGTTCTCTAGCCTAGCTCAATGGCCATTACATCCCCAGATGCACCAAGCTTAGCTGCCCTTAGTTTAGTATTAGGTCAAAATATGGGGCATCCAGTTAGAATCAAACTCACTAACAATGGTTGGCTGAGCACAAGCCCAGAATTATAGTGCACCCAGTGAGAATCAAACTCACTAACAATGGTTCTCTAGCCTAGCTCAATGGCCATTACATAACCAGATGCACCAAGCTTAGCTGCCCTTAGTTTAGTATTAGGTCAAAATATGGGGCATCCAGTTAGAATCAAACTCACTAACAATGGTTAATTTAGCAGAAGATCATAAGTATGTGACACCCAGTGAGAATCGGACTCACTAACAATAGTTCTCTAGTTTAGCTCACTAACCATTACACCACTCTAGACACCCATTATGATGTAACCCATTATTCAAATAAAAAATCTTCATAAAGTGATGAGTGTTTTGTACTTATAAAGATTCTCCTTGCTTACTGTTTGTATAATAAATAAAAAGTCATTTATTATGGGAAGGTAGACGAGGAAACCATTTACCTACTTATCAATTTTCTCACACATATCAAGTTTACTGCTTTGAAAGATTATAATATTTTTTCTTTTTTACAAACCTATTATTATTCTTAATATTATTATGAATAAAGTTTTTATTATTATTTGTTACAAATAGTTTTTTTTTTTTTTTCTTAATTCTATGATTATTTATGTTTTTAATACTTGTTCAGGGGCTTAAAATAGGAAACTTCACAAAATAAAGTTTAATCTCCAAGGAATAATAAGTTTGTCTTACTTAACAAAAGATTTTCAAATCCTGGATGAGGCTGTTTGTGTTTCACCGCATGCTAATATGCTTGGATGAGTTTCCACTTAAAAAATTACCTTCTGTTAAATCTGCCTATTTGTATTTACCGGTTGCCATACCAAGGTTAATAAGCTCAGTCTGCCCTGCTATTTACCCATAGCTGGAGGGAGAAGGTTGGATTTATATCTTTCCCAAAGATATTAGTGCTATGTGAAATGCAAACAGCCTTGTCCAGGATTTGAACTCGGTTACCAGTGTCTATTTCCTACAATGATAACCATTACACCATGAGCTACCTATAGTGAAAAGGTATAGCAAGGTAAACGATATAAATAATGATATTATTTTTTATGGGTACTATGCTTGTTATCATATAAATAGGATGTGACTTGATGATGAGCTAAAGTGCTACCTGTTATAACCTAACAAAGGTTGCTAAATGAGAAATAACCAAACGGAGGTTGGAAATGAGATGGAATCTTTATAACATTAACAAAATACAATACTCACCAGCAGCATGAATAAAATAAACCACTGCAAGTGGTATAATACTACTCAGTCAGCATAATCCTCCCGTATTTATGAGGATTGGGACATACCCATTAATGTTCATAGGTAAGGTATATAACACTACCAATGCTGGCTTTTGAGGGTAAAGGAATATAAATATTTTGGTTATTTCCTATAAGTCTAACATAAACAAAGGGGAACCACTCTTGGCTAATAAGTTATTTATTTATTGATTGATCTACTAGGAAAAAAGAAGACGGGGTTAGGGTTTGGGTTTAGGGTTAGATCAATAAATAAATAAATAATTTATCAGTCAAGAGTGGTTCCCCTTTGTTTATGTTGGAGTTATAGGAAATATTTCAATATTAAATTTCAAATTTGAAAGGGTTGCTATAAGTTTATACAATTAATAGAAATATCCCCAATTTCCCTACTAAAATGGTTTCTTTTTCTTTACAGATTGAAGAATTAGATGCAGAATTGAGTCTAAGAACTCAACTGCATGTGCCAAGAGAAAAACGTATTGAACAAGATGTGTACAATGTGAGAGCAGGTAAGAATCACAGAATGAAGAACATTTATTTCCTTAAAGTTTTTCTTCTTTTTTTCATGTACTGCAGATTTTCTGTTGTGCTGTGTTGCATTGTGGAGCCTTGAAGAAAGTCGGCAGAGACAAAGACAAGATGAAGAGATAACAATGTTACAATTTATGGATGTCATGAATTGTTGGCAGACCCTGTAGCTGAGAATAAGGGTCGTTAACTTTGAGATGAGGGAGTGGAAATTTACCAGTGACGGTTATAACCCCCTGATCTCTGGAAAACATGCCATGAGAAACACGTGATTAGTTTTAGTTTTAGTTTTTAGATTCAGCCTGGCTGTCAAAGAGTTTAGACATGCTCTGAGGTTGGTCTCCCCATGCGGCGAATAAGAATCATGGGCTAAATAAAAAAGCTTGATCAAGCAACAAAAATGTCTTGTTAATTCATTTAATTGCAATGACCAAAATCAGCCCAAAAGAAGCCCTTAGTTAGAAGAATCAGTCGGCAACTAGACAACAAGATGGCAGCCGGAGTAGATGGGAGAAGAATCAGCAAGAACCAAAGTAAGACCATTTCCTCTCCAAGTAAGTCTCTAATCTGTCTCTCTCTCTCTATCATTTGAGAACGCTCACACTCACCGTTTATATACCCAATGTCAATGTGGGTATATAACAAGTCTACATCAAGAAGAGGAAAATGTCAGATACATGATCACAGAAAAAAATACCACTCAATTTATTATTGGTGTTGCAACCTCCCTCTGGCCCAGTCTCAAAAAGAAGGAGACGTGAAATAGTATTCTTAAGTTGATGGAGGAAAGGTCCTATTTTATAAAATGGGGGAGGAGGGATGCTAGTCTCTAAATTGAAGTTGCTACTTGTTGCTCAGCCAGTAGCTCACTAACTGACTGACTAACCTTTTGGGTCGGAAGTGGGTCCTTTTTTCCACACATACATGGAGGGCTCTTCCAGTGAAGACTCATGGCAGTTTTTTGGGGTTTTTTTTACCAAGTAACCAATAAGCACCCCAGCTCAGGGCTGTTTTGAAAGGAACGCCTTTTGCTTTTAACCGTAAACTCCTGATTGTTTGTTTACAAACAACAGACAATTTTTTTTGCATTAGAATTTCGCTGTAAGATTTTATTAAAGTTTGTTCATGTATATTTACAACTCAAAGGCACGTTTTTATACTAAAATAGTTTTTGATTTTAATTTTAAAAATGAGTTATTTATTGGTTATTTGGTCCCAACATCCTTTTATTTAAATAAACATAAAAAAATTTTGTAAATAAAAACTATTTTCATTTAAATAAACATATTTGCATTTCTCTTCTGATTAAATAAAAACTATTTTAATATAAAAATATGTCTTTCATATAAAAACGTGTCTTTCGTTTAAAGTTTTTAAAACTTTAAAAAAAAATTCCTATTGAATTAACAACATGAAATAACTTTTTTTTTTAATTAAAATCGAAAACTATTTTAGTATAAAAACATACCTTTGGGTTGTAAATATACATGAACAAACTTTTAAAAAAATCTTACAGTGAAATTCTAATGTAAAAAAAAACAACCCCAAACTGGGGTGCTTATTGGTTACTTGATCCTTTTTTTTTATTTTACTCCCCACAAATCTTTGTGCATTTATAATTCACTATTCCTTATGTGATTTCAGGTGAGCTGCTCTTACACTCAAGCCGTGTGGCTGAACATTGCCGAGGGGTTGAAAAGGCTCTTGATGAATTGAAAACCAAATTTCTTTCCATCAAACAACAACAAGAGAAAATGATGGGAGAATTCCAAAATGAGATTGAATTAATGGAACCTGCCTTTCTGAATATTACAAAGTCTGGCAGGTACAAACTTTATCTTATTATAATGGAGATTATGTAACTGTTTGTCTGTTACCAAAATTATGTCACCACTGACATCAGGATTCCCTTAGTTATTTAAGTTATATTCTCAACGATTATGAAATAATCATTATTTAATCTTAATTAGCATCTTATGTATTAACAACATCTCTATTAAAGTCTAGCTGAGATAAGTTTGCTGCAAAACTGCCCAAATTATAAATGCATTTAAAATTCTGAAATATGTGTTTTATATCTCTAAGAAATAAAGATTTACATAGTACAAGGTGAGAATAATTTGTATAATGATTTTAACAAAATTGGGTTTCTATTGCCCTTATGGCAAGCCCCAACACCTTTTTATCATATGGTGCTAGAAGGCGGTGGCTGCGGGTCTACATGTCCTGGGAATGACGTTAAACTCTATCTGATGGTGAGGTTCCAGTTTTGGAGGTTTGGGGAATGTGGAGCACCCCTTCATCACCATTGCTCCCTGGTCCACTCTGACCCGGAGTGGTAGTAACTGTTAGGGTCCCATCTATGGGTTAAATAGAAAAATGTATTTATAAAAAAATTGTATTATCCATTAAGAATTGATTTATTTCAAAACTTTATCGGCATTAAATGACCCACTGAGGTTGATATGCCGTAAAACAAAACAAACCAAACCAAACCAAAATTGGGTTTAATAAATAATTATTTACTGTTACTGATTTCTAATACTATCATGTTATTCTCAAATGTATTAAAAGCAATCCTATATGTAATTTTATATAGAAATCAATTAAAATAACATTAAAATAAGTGTAATACTTTATGTTCATTCTTATTTAGTTTCATTAGTCTTTCTAAGTTAATATAATATTTTATTACATTAAAACTTAAATACTCACATGTATCATCAAATCTAAAAATAGAAAAATAGCCACATGTATCATGGTTTCAAGAAATAACTTTTGCTCATTTCACTGCCAAAAAGTTTAGTGAGGAATATAAATAGACCAAAATGGTCAGCACTAAAGTTGCAGCTGAGCATTCTCAGAAGACAAACCAAAGGTATCAACCCCAAAAATGTCAAGATAGTAAATAAGTTTTGGGTAATTCCATGTCAAATCATCCAGAAAAAAGTAAAATTGTCACTCACGCCCTTCAATTTTTCTGAATTTTTTTCCAGGTGTTGACTATGTTAACATTAAACAATCCCCCAAATTTCAGTGTCCAATTCCAAAAATTGGCGTAGTTATGTCGATTTTTAGTGATTTTTCATAACCCAATTTGGAGAGCTAAAAATCAACGTAACTTCAACAATATTTGGAATGGGAAGCTCAAATTTTGGGGATTGGCTAACTTTATCATAATCCACACTTGGACAAAAATTTCAGAAAAATTGAAGAGGGTGGGTGACATGCCCTGGATGATTTGACATGAAATTACCCTTTTATCCTTTAAGGAATTTGAGGGTTGACAAACAAGTAAGCTTTTTAAAAGAATTCTTTATCATATATGTGTTAGAAGGCAGTAGCTGAGGGTTTAAATGTCCTGGGTATGACATTAAACTCTAACTTTAAATACCAAATGAGATATTAAATGTTTTTTTTTTTTAAATATTTATGTGAATTTGATTTCCAGATTAGTTACGCTGAGAAATCAAATGTCGAAAGAAATTCAAAAATTGATGGTGAATATTCGCACAAATTTACGTGTATTCCGTGTCCAACTTGACCAAGCTCTGCAGACAGTAAGAGAATCCAATGCATCTCTGGTTCAAAACTTCAAGTAAGTCACTATTAAACATTTTAGATTCTATATCAAGCACAAAATCCCATTGGGTCTTTCAGCCGAAATCTTTCCACTTAAAAAGTAACACTCACTCATCAGTCGACTCGAAAACTTAAGTCCAACCGTTTCTCACCATTGTAAAAGACAATCACCAAAGGGGATCAAACACTTTGCTTTTATTTCTGTAAATAGTTTTCTTATGCAAATAATAATCTCACCCAATCAAATGCGATCTACAATAATCAGGAGGTTGTGTGCCGTGACTGTCCGTCTTTGTAGTCAAATGGATTAGAGTTTGCGTCGGACTAGACGCTGTCTACATATGCCGCACACCACTCGTTGTCTTTTTGAACAACAAAGACAGGCTGACTCATTGAAGATAGCTAGCTGTTCGCCATTCTAGTCATTTCAGCTACAGATTAATTCATTTTTTTTCTCTTCTCTAAAAAAAATATTTAGTCTGATGAAGTCAATATTTATTCAATATTAAAAGCCTGATGAATGAGGCAAACAATTACTCTTTAAGCAATCCCATTTTATCAGCTGTGAAATGTACATTTACCCAAAGTTCAATCCCAGGTCTCTCTCCAGTCTGCACATTTTCAGGAAGACCAACAGTAGTATGATTGGGGTACTTACTACTCACATAAATCCCCAAACGGATTAGAAAGGGTTCTTTAGCCTTGGTCGGCAACCCATCTATCGACAAGGAAAAGTCCAATACAAAATCTCCACTGCCTAGTGGCTCTACCTCATCCCAAGAAAAGACTAGGGGAGTAAACCTCAAAAAACAAATCAGGAGCCGGAGTCCCTAAGGTGGTGTGATGCTGAAATCCAGTGCTACCAAGTAACTCCTGCGACAAACTGCATTGGCTTCTTACCTTTCCTTTGGATCACAGCAGCAGTGTGGAGAGGGAGGATTTGCTGCTTGGGCAACAACTCATCCTCCCTATCATCGTCTCTTGCAGACAGAAGGATACCAACCAAAGGTGTAAGATTAGGGTCTGTATTTACCCAACCCCTCCACCATAAGCAGAATGTGACACAAGTTGAATTTTTAAGTAAAGTATAACTGGTTAGAATTCAGAGTTCTCCTTCTAGAATGGTTGCAATACCAAAGTGAAATGCAAATAGCTTCATCCAGGATTTGAACCTGGCTCACCAATTCCATTTCCTACAACAATAACCATTAGATTACACATGGTAAGTTCACTGAAGGACACTGCACTGTCTGAATGCTTACACATTTTCACAGATATAAAGTATTAAAAAAGGATACTCGTATATATAAAATTCTCTTTATTTACTTGCTTGTTATGTAGGCTTATGGGCCAATTTTGATGAAACATGTAAACTCCTTTCACCTCAAGGAGTGTGTTAATGTTATTTGTTGGTAGGGATCAGGAAAGTGAGAACTTTGAATGCTTACAATGTTAGGATTATTTTAACTGTATATTATTTCAACTTTGTAAATATTGTTAGTAGATTTTTCAAAGTTTGTTTAGATACATATCATCATCATCATCATCATCATGTCATGCTAGCAGCATGGATATCCATGACAATCTCTCACCAACCATCCCTATCATTCATTGCTCCCAGGCAATCCTCTGTGCAGTAATCCAGTATCCATACATTGGGCTATGTACGTCTTTGCTGGACGGCCTACTCTGGCGTGCCCATGTGATGGCTTCCACATAATAACGTCACCAATGAGTTCATCCTTGCTTCTCCAGCAGTGCCCAGTGTGTCTTGTTCGCCTCACACAGAAAGTTTTTGTGATATGGGGCAGGTGGCCATACAGCTGTTTTCTCATAGGTTGTTGCTTCTACGTCTTGTTTAAGATAGCGCGCAATATTCTTAAGCAAGATGTGGAAGCAACACCCCATGAGAAAACAGCTGTATAGCCACCTGCCCCATATCACAAAAACCATCTGAAGCGCCTAGAGAATTAAAATTAAATTTAACATTATTGTTCATTCCTATCTTGGTAAATACAGCTTCAATCTCAATACTTTTTTGACACACATAGTATTAATATATATATATATATATATATATATATATATATATATATATATATATATATATTTATTTATTTATAGTCACCAATACAATTAAAAATTTGTCTTACCAATGGTTTCAGAACATCACTTTTAGGTGATTATCCGTCATCAGAAACGTTGAAAAAGTCAACGTTTCTGATGACGGATAATCACTTAAAAGTGATGTTCCGAAACCATTGGTAAGACAAACTTTTAATTGTATTGGTGACTATAAATAAATAAATACAGCTCTTACAGAAGTAAATTGAGCACTTTATAATCATTTCTCCAATAATAATAACAAAAAATTAACTATATATATATATAATATATATATATATATATATATAAGCTCCCTGAAATAGACTATAATGCTAAATCTCTAAGTCTTTTGTTATTTCTTTACTCATATATTTGCTCTGTGACTCTAACATTAAGAGCACACATTGAGCTCTCAAACTGCAACTTGGTTTTGTTTAAATAAAACTCTTGTGTCCTAAGGAAGATTTCTTCTCTTTTGGAATATATATATATATATATTAGACAACCTGTTTTTATTCATGGTATTTAACATTTAATTTCATTCGACCATTCAAATAAATTGAAAAATTCTATTCAGGAAACAAATTGTTTCATTCCAGTAATTTTTTTCCTTAATATTTTCAACTGATTTCTTGGATTATATAAATTTCCTTTCATTTTATGAATTATTTAAATCAAATGTTAATATTTGCTTCTTTTCTATTCTGACAATTTCAGGCTGTTTTCAGATGGAGGAAACTTTTGTCCCACAGAAGTTTCTAATTTTCAAAGAACAATTGAGGAATTATCTAAAATGATCGATGATAATGAATGTCAAATTCTCGTGGAGATGGAAGGAATGGAAGCAAACAGGTCCGACCAAGCGAGTCATATTACAATTGAATTTGAAGACAGGTAACAGCAACTTGTTTATTGACTTATGTGGGTTTATTGGAGAGCGGAGGGGGGGGATGTTGTGTCATGTCTAACCAAACTGGACTTCAGCATTTTATTTTCAGTAATACTTGTTAGAAAAAAAAGTGGGTCATTTTTAATAGATGATACACACATACACATAAGACCATCCAGGATTTTACATTTCCTAAAAGAAATAGGATTGTAGTAAAAAATATGAGTAATTGAACAATGGTTCAAATATATACATTTGATTTCTACCAAACTATCGCTACGAATTCAAAACTTAATCGGCATTAAATGACCCACCGAGGTTGATATGACATAAAACAAACAAACAAAGCAATAGCTCTTAATTAAACATCAAATGTTGTAATAATTAAATTGTCATACTGTGGTATATCTACAGGTCCTGCTAGTCTTTTATTATTGCCACAAATTTTAATGAAACTTCAATGTCTTAGACACACATAGGAAGTGATTATTTTCCTTTATTATTGCTGTCAAAATTCCCTTAATTACAGCAAAAAGTCATGAGCGAGGACTAATCACAAATTTGGATATCAAATTAAGGAATAGGAAATTCTAAGAAATTTTGTATTTGAAAATTATGACTATATTCATTCTGGTAGTATCTGTTAGGGTCCTGTCTATGGGTCAAATAGATCTTTTTGAAAATTATTTGTATTAGAGAGAAATAATTGATATCATATAACCGTATACAAAAAATGTAAATGTAAACATACAATGTACACAATTCTCTAACCTCTAGGCATAAAATAACCCCATAAGGTGTTACCATGCCATTAAAATCGATCAATAAATCTTTTGATATTATTTGTGGCTTTTAATGAATTCATTGATCAAAGAAAATTACAATTTGAGTGACTGGTAAAGGGAATCAAGTTTTGGTCTGTTCAAAAAAAAAAAAAAAAAAACAAATTTAAATTTTTATTGATTGATAATTCAAAAATGAAAATGTTTATTGAAAGTAAATATAAAAAAAATATTCACTATTAAAAGACAGGAATTTTTATTTTATTTATTTTTGTTCATTCTGCTTTTTCAGGTTCAAGAACCATATCTTTGATCTTCTCTTCATGGAAGCTGTAGCAAGATGGCTGACCAACACACAAGTTCAGATTAAAACACAAGTGGCCAAAAACAACACCAGCTCAAAAGATTTGTCAAATTTCATCACAACATTGAGACAAAAGATTGAAGAATGCGAACAACCAAATCCTGATTTAATTGTATTTAAATTTTATGATTATTCTCATTAAAATTCCTTCCAAACATAAAAATATTACTATAATTAGCTTGTGAGAAATTTTGGTGGTAATATTTCACCATCATAATTGGTTTTGATTTGTTTGTTTAATGGCATATCATCCTTCATGGGTTATTTAACTCTTAACATCCTGTTGAGAATTTTCTAAGTCCAGAGCATTCCTATAAGGATTTATCAAAAGATGGCTAAAAATGGCCCTTGCATCAAAAGTTACCTGTTATTTCACTTAAATCAAAGATTCATAAATATGTTTAATATTACATTTAAACAATGGCTATCATTTGGGTAGATTAGGAAAATGAATGTGACTTGTGGCTGAAAATGAATGACTTCTGAATGAGGTGGTATAGGACATTAAGAGTTAAGGCTAAAGTCCTCCTTGTAGAAGAACAGTAGTGATGCTATTTAATTCATAGCTACAGCGCAGAATACAGCGCAACTGGAGTTCAAACTTGTTTACTACGATGTTGCAATCCAGCATGTTAGCCATTACGCAATGGAAATTCCCTGTCAACTTTATTCGAGTGAATATTTCAGTGTATATAGAAATCTGATCTCTCTGATAAGATTAAGCAAGAATTCTTCCAAGCTGTAACCATGTCTGTGCTACTGTATGGCTGCACCACTTGGGCTCTAACGAAACACTTTAATGATAGAAACTACAAAAGAATATTCTGTGTTGTCTTGAATAAATCTTGTAAGCAATACCCTACAAAAAAAAAAAAACAGCTGTATGGGCACTTACGTCCTATCCCACAAATCATTCAAGTAAAACAAGCAAGACATGCTGGACACTGCTGGAGAAGCAAGGATGAACTCATAGTTTGGATCAAACTGAAATCATTGCAGCTTTCTAATAAATGTTTCATTTTGTGTAGGACTTTGGATCTGCAGTCCTTTTTGGAGATTTTTATATGTAATATATGTTTGCCCTATTCGTAGTCTATCCAGAATCACTTCTCTTCTAAGTTTTCTACATCCCATTCATCAATGGCTGGGTGTATATTGGAGATTTTGTTGCCTTTACAACCATTCCATATTTCCTGCCATCTATCTATCTCCCCCTCTCTCTCTCTCTCTCTCTATATATATATATATATATATATATATATATATATATATAAAGTTAAGAGTAAGGAAATGAATCCGACAGTATAAGTATAGATAAAAGGATATGAAAACACACAATGTGTGTGTTTTAATATCCTTTTATCTATATATATATATATATATATATATATATATATATGTGTGTGTGTGTGTGTGTGTGTGTGTGTGTGGTTGAGAATAGAGGAAAGTGTGGATATAACAACACAGCATAAATTCAATTGATATTTCCCCTCATTTGAATGAAGCTTCATTCAAAATGAAGTGAAATATCAATTGAATTTATGCTGTCTGTGTTGTCATATCCACACTTTCCTCTATTCTCAACCACACACACACACACATTATATATATATATATATATATATATAAAAAAGGATATGAAAACACACACATTGTGTGTTTTCATATCCTTTTATTTATACTTATACTGTCGGATTCATTTCCTTACTCTTAATTTATATATATATATATATATATAGAGAGAGAGAGAGAGAGAAAAGAAAAAAAAATTAATGAAGACCAGCAAAGACCAAAGTTCAATAAAAATCCACAACCTATTTATGTTCAAAAGGAGGTTAAAAAAATTTTCAACCCTCATTTTCCATAAAAAAAGCTGAATAGAAATATGATAAACGTATAAATTTGTAAATGGTTAGTTTTATATCTTTGTGTGGAATTTTCATTATGAGTTTTTGTCATCTCTGTTTGCTCTTTCAATTCCATGGATACCATTATGGCTCAGTATCCAACACAGAATGATAGTTTTATTTTTGAGAAAAGGGTTTATTCTGTCTATCAACTTAATACTACTAGATGAAAAGAATGTTGTTTTCTTGTTGTTTTTGTTTTATGGCATATCAACACTTTTTGGGTCATTTAATGCCAGATTGCTTACAGTAGTCGCTGTTTCTTAAATGGTCACCCATCTAAGTATTGAACAGACTGAAACCTGCTTAACTTCGCTAATCTAGTGGAAACCGGTGGTTTCATGAAAGTAAAAGTGAAATTAAGATGAAAGAAATACTAGTAAAAAATGAATGATAGTTGACAATGTTTTAACTAATATACAAATTATGGTAAATATGAAAGATTTTAAAAATTAAAAATTATAAAAAAAATTTTTTGAAATTAAATAAATATATATATATATATATATATTATATATATATTTATTTATTTATTTATTTAATTTCAAAAAAATTTTTTTTAATTTTAAATTTTTAAAAATCTTTCATATTTACCATAATATGTATATATATATATATATATATATATAAAAATATTATAAAATATAAAAAGATAAACTGAATTAGATATAAATAAGTAAATAAACAAATAAATATAATGATAATATTGATAATATATTAATAATAATAATAAATGATTAAATTGATTTATATTACATCCAACACAAAATATTATACATCACCATGGCCACCAAACACAAATACGCTCTTTCATACGCACATACACACGTGCACTCCCGCGCTAGGATACAGTCATACGTCACAGCCAACATGCATTTTCATGGACACGTGCATGACAACATACACACACGTACAAACCAAAAAAATAAAACGCATTCACGTAAACATGCTACACGAGAATACAATTATATAAAAATACCATCATTTTCAAAAAAAAAATTCATTTAAATAGAAATGCCATAACTAGACTACTTCAGTTCCAGTGATCTTTTGAAAAAGAGATTTTATCTCGAAAATTCAAGAATAAAATACAGGTTAACACACAACACCATTGTTACCGTATTATTATTTTTTTCTTTACATCTGCATTGTGATAGCCTTCTAAATCAACCTCCTAACCAATATACAAACGTTTATCGCTTTAATTATGAATTTACTGAGAATTCATTTGTGAATTATATAATTTACTGTTTGTGTTTTTATTTTTTTATCTTTATAGAAAGTTGAATCTTCTGAGATTGCCCAAATGTTTATGGATTCACTGGAAATGATTAATTTTCGAGCCAAATACATGAAATGTTTAAAGACTTACGATGATGTTATCCCTATAGGTAAGGAAATTATTTTGAGAGGAGTATAAGAACTGTGAATATCATTATATAACCAACAGTAGGTCATTATAATGCACTAGTTAATAACATCATATATGTCTCAAACAGTTAAACTGTACATAATGTTCCACAAAGTTTAAGAAGACGTACAAGAACAAAAAAGACTTACCGTGTTTTTAATGGTTTTCATTGTGAGATGCAATAAAATGACATGCCAAAGTTGGAGACAAATTGTCTCTATTCTGTTCTATGAATAAAAATGAGAAAGTCCTTTTCGCTCCACAAGTGAGAACTGAAAAAGATGGGTCTTTTCACTTCCAGGAATGGGGACAAAAGGGAAAAATTTAAGGGGTGGAATTATCATGTGACCAATGGACACATGACATGGGAAGCCACACCCACAATCCAAAGAAAGAAATTGTCTCTATTTTCTTCTATGAACAGAAATAAATAAAAAAAACCATGTCCTTTTTGCTCCATAAGCAAGGACTGAAAAGATAGGTTTTATACAAAACTGCCCAAATTATAAAATTTAATATACGGAAATATGTTATATATCTCTAAGAAATAAAGATTTACATAGTATATGGTGGGAATAATTTGCATAATGATTTTAACAAAACTGGGTTTAATAAATGATTATTTGCTGCTACTGATTTCTAATACTATCATGTTATTCTCAAACTTATTAAAAACAATCCTATATATATTTTTATATAGAAATCAATTAAAATAACATTAAAATAAGAGTAATATTTTCATATTCGTTTTTATTTAGTTTCTTTGGTCTTTCTAATTTAATATCATATTTTATTACATTAAAACTTCAATAAGGTGTGCCTAATTCTGCTAGTTAAATAAATATATCTTTGTATTTTTCATATTGTTTCTGACGAAAGTCCGCACCCAAACACCGTTTACTTCTGAAATTCCATCTGTAAGTAAACCTGGCAAGGTGATGTTAGAAGACAGTTCAGTTGGAATGATTAAATCAATTTTGAGGTAAGTAAATCCGTAACTTGGAAATAATGATCAAATAAAAGTAAAGTTGGCGGGGTGGCCTATTGTCGGTATCTGCTGGATAGTGAGGGTGTCTATCCCCTTTTTGCTAGTGCTAGACCGAGGAGATTATTGTTTATTGCTAATATATAATATGTTAATATAAATATATAGTTATTTTTATCGTTCAAGTAAAGCAAGTAAGTAAAGTTGCCTATTGTCAGTATCAGCCAGTAAGTCTATCCCCTTTTCACTAGCACTAGACCAGGGAGATTGTTTTTGAATCTGAAGTGGAGTGCATCACTTACCGAAAACTCCCCACTTTACTGCACAGATTAGATTATCCAATCTATTCTACTCATACGCTGAGTTGTAAGGGACCAGTATTGAACAAGGAACCTTGCGATTCAAAGGTAGGTGCTCTAACGACTGAGCTAAACCGGCACCATACTCATCATCAACCCCATAACCCCAAGAACTGTGGATGGGACTTTAGAAATTTACACTGACTGCACCTCTGTAGAGATGTAAGATCCTCCAATGGGGGATTTGTTGGCTGTTGGTGGCAACCGGTGATGCTTAAGGATGGAACACTGGTGACTGAGCAGTTCGACATGCAACACTCCACCAAAACTAAAATTCCATGAATAGCACTTGCCTAGGAATTGCAAGGTTCCTGGTTCAATACCGGCCCTCGCCAACTCAGTGTATGAGTAGCACGGATCTGTGTGGTAAAGTGAGGAGCTGATGGTAGGTGTGGTGCTCTACCTTAGATGCAAAAACAATCTCCTTGGTCTAGCTCTAATGATACCGACATTAGGCCAATTCGTTGACTTTACTTTTTTGCATATTCATATTTTTGGTAACAGAGTTTCAATTCTATAGAGTTTGGTAATAAATGATATTATTGGAATGCTTGGAGATCGGGAAGATATTTTGTTGAGTCCCCATAATCCAGGGATCAATATTAGCATTAGTATATCTGTATATACAAACGATGAACAAAATGGAAGGAAAAACAAAATAAACTGATTTGAATATACAAGAACATTTAGTATTATCTGTGTTATTCGGACTATTGTCCTCATCTTCATTGTTATATGTACAACGTTTATGGCCGATTTGCCCGCCGGTCTTCTTCAGTATTTCTTGTCAGACTCGGGAACCTTCTTGGACTCAGGATAATCCTAATAATCAAGCCTCATCTCAAACATTCCGAAAAAGAACATTTAGCTTTCAGCACGTGTTATGGGTCACACAGATTCACTGGCGAGTGTGTGTGTGTGTGTGGGGGGGGGTCTGCTACTATATTACACAAGTTTAACTGATTAATTAGTAATCTCAGTTCATTATTTTCCATATATGATGCAGACTACACATATCTAGAGCTTCTTGCAAATGCACCTGCTCAAGCTGAATCTGTCACATAACCTGGAGCAGGTGGCAAGAGGCATTGGTTACATAAATTCAGATAAAACAAAATCAATGTGTTTTAATCATGTGGTACTATCCTGGTCACGGTACCAAATGTGGTACTATTACATACCCACATTGACATTGGGCATACAATTGGTGTGTGAGAGATAAGAGAGTTCTTCAGTGATAGAGAGAGATATTAAAGAGAGAGACAGATTCGAGACTTACTTGGCTAGGAGTTGGCCTTACTTTATCACTTGTTGACATCTTTACTCTTCCAGATGCCATGTTCATGTCTAGTTGAGTTCTTTGAGCAGCTGCTTCTTATTAACTAAGGAGTTGCTTCTGTTGGGCTTTGCTTGTTTAAATTATATTAAATTAAATTAATGAAAGCCCACCTGTGGTACTATTAGTCGTCATGGCACCAAATGTGTACTAGACATCAGGCATACAATTGAAGATAAGAGAGTTCTTCAGTGATAGAGAGAGATTTGAGACTTACTTAGGAGTTGGCCTTACTTTATCACTTTTGACATCTTTACTCTTCCAGATGCCATGTTTCTGTCTGCTTGAGCTCATCTAAGGGCTTCTCTGATTTTGTTTTCAATTAGATTGAATCAACAAGACATTTTTTTGTTACTTGATCAAGTTTTTATTTTGGGGCTTTATGCCCATATCACCACGTGGGGAGAACAGCTTCAGTACGTCTCAACTCTTTGACGGCCCAGTTGAATCACAAAACTCTCGCCTCTCACTCCTTCTTTCTCCCCTTCGCCACATACCATTTCTCATCCAATCAAAACCCTGCCACACGTCTATGCTGACATCATCATTCAAATTTTTCCATTCCAACACACACACCACTATTTAAACTTTTCCTTAACTCCACCCACATGGTTCCACGTCATGCCCCTTGTGTAACATCAAGATGATGCCATTCCCTCATTTAATGGCAAAGCCTTTGAAATTTGTAAACCAGTTCTTATGCCTCAGTAACAATATCTCATCATATGCATAGATAAAGTATGGACCTTTATTGACAGGTTATCGACCATACAGAAATCTGATTTCTATGATAAAATAAAACAAAAATTCTATCAAGGTGCAGCCAAGTCAGTATTACTATATATATATTTACCAACCCCTCCACACAAGCAGGATGTGACACAAGGTCAATTTTTTAAGCGGAGTTTAACAGGTTTGGATTCAGAATTTTCCTTCTCCTAGACTGGTTACCTAGCCATGGTTAAAGAGCCCAGTCTGCCCTACGATTTACCCATAGCTGGAGGGAGAATTGGATTCATACCTTTCCCAAGGGTATTAGCACCATGTGAAATGGCCAACAGCTTCATCCAGGAATTGAAATCTAGTCCATTTCCTATGGCTCTAACCATTAGACCACGTGCCTTATCATATATATTATATTATATTATATTATATATAGTATTACTATATGGTTGCACCACTTGGACCTTAATGAAACGCTTACTGATAAGGCAAGATACAAATTAGATAAGGATGTTGTGTGCTGTTTTGAATAAATCCTGGAAACAATAACATACAAAACAACAGTTGTACGGCCATTTACTACCCATTTCGCAGATCATTCAAGAAAGACAACCAAGACAAACTGAGCATTGCTGACGAAATAAGGACAAACTGATAAGGAACATTCTCCTATGGACTACTACACATGGGAAAACCAGTGTTGGCTAACTAGCAAAAACTTTCATTCATTGGCTCTGTGCAGACACTTGGTGCCTTCTAGAGGACTTACCATCTATGATGGCCAATAGGGACGGATGGTGAGAGAGAGAGTGAGAAAGAGTTAAAAGAATCTGTGCAATTGGCACACCTTGATGATGATGATGATGATGATAATGTGTGACTTAAGAAATTTATTATAATGGAGATTGTGTGTTTTTCTGTGTATAACCGAAACTATATTACTACTCAAGTCACAATTCCCTTAGTTATTTACGTCATATTCTCCATGATTTTATTTTCATTCAAACCTTATTTATTAATAAAATTGTTTTACATTATTAATTCTGTTGGCCATATCTACATGATATTTTCCACGTACCCCACTTGTACGGGTCAGGCACAAGGCCTATTTATGTGGGACACCCACAAGCCGAGACTCATATGAAAAATTGCGTCGATCCTGTCGGCATTCCCCCTCAAGGGGGCGCCTCAGGCGCTGGGCAATAAACCCAGCCCTGCCCTTAAATCAAGGGCAGGTTGGGGGGATGACATCGACACCGTTAATTATAGCAATGGTCCAGAGGCCGAAGCCACTGTTGGCCATATCTACATACTAAAAACATGCAATTATATTTATATATACAACAAAATAGTGGTTTACAATGTGAACGGAAAGGCTAATTTGCATATTGATATTAAAAATTTGATTTTAATAAATATGTGCTTAGTATTATTGATTTCTAACTGTTTGGTTTTATTTTAATAAATATAAGCAAAAGTCTCTTCAATGAATCTTAAATGAAATCCATTAACAAGAAAAAATAACTGTAATTTTATTCTTTACTTCCTCTTTTAACTAAATACTTAAATTAGAAAAAATAACAATGAAAGATGAGTAAGTTTCAGTTGTTCTGTTTATCGATTATACCTGCCCTCTGTTTCAAATCTTTTTATCTGCATTCTTATTTAGTTTCATTAGCCTTTCTAATTTGATATAATATTTTATTACATTAAAACTTAAATACTTGCACCTGGAGGGTGCATATATTTGCTAGTAATTATAAAGTAAGTTGTCATCGTTGGGTGGCCTAATGTTGGCATCAGCCAGACAGCAAGAGAATCTATCCCCTTTTTATTAGTGCTAGACCAAGCTAGGAACCACAAGATTTCTGGTTTGATACCAGCCCTTGCCAACCCAGTATATGAGTAGCACAGGGATCTGTTCAGTAAAGTGAGAAGTGATGGTAGGTGTGGTGCAGATGCAAAAATAAATACCATATTTGACAGCATATAGGACGCAATTTTTTTTTTTTTTTTTGGCTCAAAAAATTGCCCTGCGTCTTATACATCATAGGTGAAGTTTGAGACCTCCTTAAAATAATTTTATTATTATTATTATTTCCTTCTATTGAGATGTCTTGTGTATGCTTATTGCTTGCCTGTACTGCCAAATTGCTTTTATACAGCTATGTTTCTGCTTGTGTAATGTACAGCTAGACTGTTTTCAACAATATATGCTTAAATACACTAAAAACTTTTTTTCCTGAATCTGACCTGCTGAAATGGGGGTGCTCTTATATTGCCGTCAAATACGGTAATTATAAATTGTTGTATTTTGATAAAAAGTAATTATTTTAACACATCTACCTGAAAAAAGAAAAAAAATGATACTTTTTTTTTCCTTTCCCATTTCAGGAGCCAAAAGATTCCTGAAAATATTGAAGAAGCTGAAGACTCATCAATTGGTAAAAGCAATAAATTTCTCTTTTGTCTTTTATTACTTTTATGGTTTTCTTAAACTTTATTGTTTTTAACACTCCACTTAGACTCTTACTTAGGCTAGACAGGTGGTCGGAGAGGCCCCTCCGATCAATCGTCTGGTCACATCAAACCCTAGCACCTATATGATTGCCCTGACCCTATTGCCCTTATGGCAAACCTCAATCCTTTTCATCATATGGGTGCTAGAAGGTGGTGGCTGAGGGTCTTCATGTCTTGGGAATGATGTTAAACTCTATCTGATGATGAGGTTCTGGTGAATGTGGAGCACCCCTTCATCACCATTGCTCCCAGGTCCACTCTGACCTGGAGTGGTAGTACCTGTTAGGGTCACATCTATGAGTTTATAAAAAAATTAATCAATTAATCAAGATATTGATTAATTACAGCTTTGAAAGCTGACTTGGAAATAGAAATGAAAGTATTTAATGTCCAATCAAAAGAGCGCTACAAAAACTAAAAACAAACTTTCACTGTAACTCAAGTTTCACATAACTCATCAGACAGAGAAAGAACAAATGAAACTTTAGGTTATTTCCTATAAGTCCAACATAAACAAAGGGGAACCACTCTTGACTGATAAATTATTTATTTTTCCATTAAACTAACCCTAACCTTAACCCTAAACCCAACCCATCTTCTTTTTTTCCTAGTAGATCAATAAATAAATAAATAATTTATCAGTAAAGAGTGGTTCCCCTTTGTTTATGTTGACTTATAGGAAATAACCGAAAGTGCATATTGTAAGTATTCAACATTTTTGTCAAAATTCTGAGTTTGTTTTGTGCATTGAATTATGATGGTTATGTTAGTTTTGAAATGTTTCTTTTTAGATGAAGATGCCTCTCCCGCTTCAAACCAGGAAAATGGCAACGAATCGAGTCCAACTGAGAAAAAAAAGAACAGAGCAAAATACTCTCTGCAGAAATCTATGAGTCGTATCTACAAACGTCATATTGTGTAAGGGAAAAAGAAAAAGAAAAAAACTTTTTCATTTCTTCAGTTTGTGACACAATGCACATGATGCATGTTTATGTGTGTGTGTGTGTGTGTGTGTGGGGGGGGAGGGAAATAGTATGTCTGTGTGTGTATAGGTAGGTGAAAGATGGGATAAAGTACTAGATGGTCATTGTGTATATGCATGCATATATATTGTGTGTGTATAAGCGTGTATGTCAAACGTGTGAGTGTATGTTACTATTAGTTTCGGCTGATCTCATCAACACGAATATCTTGGGGTTGAAGCAAGGATCTATCCAAAATGAAAACTCATCATAAGCATGATTCATCTGAATGATCTCATTCAACGGGAAGGAAGTCTTTTCAATGTGATATTTGCATCAAACTTTGTGGATTTGCAGCAGGTTTGATGAGTCATTTGAGGGCTCATGCAAGGAAGGGTTCTGGTGGTGGAGTTGTGGGATTGTGAGGGACGGCAATGATCTGTAAAGATTATGCTATTGCCATATATATATATGTGTGTGTGTAAGTGTGTGTTGGAGTTTGAAAGTTCATGAAAATCATAAGAATGTGAAGATACATATAAGAATGTGGAAGGGCTTCTATGAGCACGTGTTAAAAGTCCATCCATAATGCTGGCTTTGAAGCTATTCATTGTTTCTAATAATGAAGCTGAATTTTTCTTTGTAAAACAAGTTGCAATTAAGATAATCAAATTTTACTCTGCCTTTTTTTTTTGGGGGGGGGTCTGTCTGTTTCTTTAATTCTAATTGCAGAATTTGCTAAAGTGACACGTAGCCATGACAACAGAACATGTCATGACAGCTGCCTTACACGCCTCCCCCCAGCACAAGCGGGTCAGTTAAGTGGAGTACAGGTCATTTATGGGCCGGGTTAGCTCAGTCAGTAGAGCGTTCGGCTAGAAACCACAAGGTTCCTAGATCGATACCGGTCCTCGCCAACACAGCGTATGAGTAGCACAGGGATCTGTGCAGTAAAGTAAGGACCTGATGGTAGGTGTGGCGCTCCACCTCAGATGCTAAAACAATCTCCTTGGTCTAGCGCTATTGAAAAGGGGATAGACTCCCTCAATGACTGGCTGATACCGACTTTAGGCCGCCCCGTCGACTTTACTTTTACTTACAGGTCATTTGAATTCAGAGTTTTCCTTCCTTGAGACTGGTTGCTTTACCAAAGCTTAATAAGTACTAAAGAGCCCTATTATTTACCCATAGCTGGAAGGAGGGAGAGATGGGTTCATGCCTTTCAAAAGAGCTTTGGCGCAAGATAAAACAAACAGTTTCCCCTTACAGTTGTTCTCTGATTCTCCAACCAACTTTTCCTACCGTATGCATAAATATATATATATATATGGTTGAGAATAGAGGAAAAATGTGGATATAACAACACAACAACTAAATTTAATTGATATTTTGCCTTATTTGCTTTTCTATTCTCTAATTGGGTGCGTCTAAAGATAGGTTCAAATATAGATTAGTTTTATAATGCAACCATCAAGATCGTTTTTTGTTCAATTAAAAAGAAACCGACATGGTCAAGTATATATTACAATGAATTAAAAAGAAAAAGTTGTAGAGTCGTGGTTATTCTTACGTTTTTATCGCATAATGATTAGTCTGTATTATTAATAGAACAAACGTTTGGCTAATTACATTGACAAATAAATTAATATATTAACTTTTTTTTATCATGAGGCTATGGACTTCTTATATATATATATATATATATATATATGAGTGAAGGATTGAATAAATCCGACAAAATGTGTTTGAGAATAGAGGAAAAAAAGTGGATATAACAACACAGCAACTAAATTCAATTGATATTTCGCCTCATTGTTGGCTGAAGCTTTTTCAAAATTATATATAATTGAATAATATATATTGAATAAAATTTTGAAAAAGCTTTAGCCAATAATGAGGTGAAATATCAATTGAATTTAGTTGTTGTGTTGTTACATCCACATTTTTCCTCTATTCTCAACCACATTTTGTCGGGATTAAATCTACCCTTGACAATGACACTACAGAGACGAAAGCTTTGGTGGACTTATCAACAGACTCCACCCCAACATTAAAAAAAACAGAAAACTGGAAAAGACCAAGAAGAAAATTGTCAGACACAAAATGTCCATCATGTTTAACACAACATACACAAAAAAATTATATATAGATATAAAAATACAATGTTTATGATTCCCTAACTGTTGCATAGCCCTTCCTCACTGGCCCTAAATAATTATAATGTTGCATACCTCTTTCTTTAATTCTATTTCTTGGCTGTCTTTAGTATTCTGATCGTCTTTGGTATTTCTTCTATCATCTTGACTTGGTCTGGCATCTTCTAAGGTCTGGACTTTCTTGGGGACTTCGGGTCTGGTTTTCTGTTAGGGATTTCTCCTTATCAGAAGCCCTGTGTCATTGTTAGTTTTTAGGTAATAAACACAAGACTTCGATTTACTTTTGATCTTATTTTATTGTTAAATCCCCACCAGACATCTACTAACTAACATAGCGTGCGTATGCAGAGTGAGTCACAGTTTGGCAGTACATCTTTACTGCCTGATGTCCAACTGCAAACTTGGGGACTCAAAAGGTCCCACGTGACTTCACGTATTTTGGTGGGCTTCTGTAATTTTCCATGGAAGAACCCGGCCATGGTATGAAAGGGGTCATTCCCTCAGAATTACAGGGGATTGACAATAATCTTATGCAATCGCATAGATTATGTAACATAACCTTTAGGCATAAAATAGCCTCAAAAGTTTTGACATATTGTTAAAATATAAAGTCTCTCAATCATGAATCCCTTTATTATGATATTCTATGAATTATAAGATTGATAAAGTAACAGAAAATTATTTGAACCAAGACCAGTTATTTCCTATAAGTCCAACATAAACAAAGGGGAACCACTCTTGACTGATAAATTATTTATTTATCTATTGATCTACTAAGAAAAAAGAAGTTAAGGTTTAGGGTTAGTTTAATGGGAAAATAAATAAATAATTTATCAAATTTGTCAAGAGTTGTTTCCCTTTGTTTATGTTGGACTTATAAGAAATAACCCCAAGACCAATTCAGATAGACTTTATGATTGGATATCAAATCTTTTGTTATTGTTGTCATTTTTCTAGCCTTAACCATTCAACAAAAGCCGTAAAGCTGAAGCTGAACTTTGGTGAAGATGATAAAGATTCAGAAGAACAAGAAGAAGAACCTTCTGATTTCCTTGGACATATCAAACAATTGGTACAGAATACATTTGTCGATGTTGGAGCGATTGCAGAAGTGAGTATTATACAACAAATTCACACCTTACACATACACACAATGCTTCAAAGATACTATAAAGAAACAAACTTTATTTCACTATGCCGAGCAAGGCTATATCTATATTTATAGTAAAAATTAAAGAATTTTGAACATTTTCCACGCGCGGGAGCGGCCGAGCCGAGTTAACATCACGGAATTAGCGGATTTAACATCACGGAAAAAATTTTCAAATATACGGCGTTCATCAACTTCTTAAACGACAGATGATTACAATATCGCCGTGGGATAAGTACTATAAAAAAATCACTAGTACTTTCAATAACTCTGAAGATGGAATTTTACTTCCGAAAATATTTAGTTTTGAAAAATTAGCCGATTTAACATCACGGAAAAAATTTTCAAATATACGGCATTCATCAACTTCTTAAACGACAGATGATTACAATATCGCCGTGGGATAAGTACTATAAAAAAATCACCTAGTACTTTCAATAACTCTGAAGATGGAATTTTACTTCCGAAAATATTTAGTTTTGAAAAAAAAAAAAAAGTTAAATAAATTCAACACATATTGCATTGTAAATTGCCTTCAAAATCTTTATATCACACCTTTAGTTTTATTACTGTGTATCGAGTCACTATTGACTGGGAATTAATAAGTTAAAAATAAATCTATCTATAAAATACATAGATTAATAAAAAAAATTATTTTTCTATATATTTGTTTTATTATTTTTTATTCTTTATATATTCTTGTTTTGTGACGAAATTGAAGGCAGACCTATGAACAAGTGGATTCCCAGCCCCCCCCCCCCACAAACAAAGCGCGTCAGGATATGTTTGGCCTGTGCGAAGGGGAAGAGTGTGGCGAGTGGCTACAGATATTCAAACTCGCTACCTCCTCGTAGCTGAAATGCTGTTGGCAGAAACCCGGATGAAGTATATCGGAATTTGCATAAGCGCAGCCGAACAAGCAGAAATAAGATGGACTGTCGCTGACACAGGGAGGGAGGAAGAAAGCAAGTGTTTGGACGGCTGCTATTTGGGGTGTCAGGAAGTGAGAGTAACATGCTCAGTTGGTAGAGACTGTGCTGATGGCGAAAGGAATTACATTTTGTTTGTCAGAGAGACTTGCAAAATGTCTTATTAATAAATTATGATTTTTACTTTATGAATTTAGGTGTGGGTGGGGGTGTGTTCTTTCCTTTTAAGATTGCAGTCCCGGGCCGACATAATTTAAATTTTGTGACCCTCTTTGTTGATGATCCCTGCTTTAAATTGATTATGAATTAGAAAATGACCAATAAAATCTCTTGACTAAAATTATTCCTCCTGTTCAATTTTGGTGAATAAATCATTAAAAAAAACAAAAAAAACTTTTCATATTGAATTTAAAAAAAAAAAAATCCTGCAACCTTTTACCAAAAATAAAATCCATTGTATCTTCTTTCTTCTCTTCAGGATTATTATCGACAGAAAGGAGCAAGACCAATAACAAGGCCACAGGTGTTGCAGGACACTTTTGAGAATTGTGCAGAGACCCTGGGGGATAAACTAGTATCATATTACACCCAAGCTAAAGAATACATTCAAAGATGTCATACAGGTGAGAGAATAAAAAGTTTTTTTTTTTATCTCCATTGAACCAAAATTTTTCATATGAATTTTTGTATAATGGAATTACATTAAAAAATTAATACATGTTTAGCATTGTTAACTGCATATTTCATCACTAAATGAAATATATATATATATATATATATATATATATATGAGGAAAAATGAGTAAAGAAAAGAACTGTAGATGGATAAAATGAATTTAATCGATATCACTTACACATGTGTTTCAGTCAGTTTATCAAAATGTATACGGATTATGCTATCTTTATTATTAAAATAAACAGATGAAATTGAAATAATGATAATAATAATAATAATAATAATAATAATAATAGGAAAAATGTAAAAATATTCCGTACACAGAGAGATTTTTTGCGACCTTCATCAGAGTGAATTTTTATTTTTTGAGTAGAGAAAAATCCGTTGGAGATAAAACAGAATTTTAAAAATGTTTGAAAAAAGAATATTTTTTTAATCATTTTTGGAACGCAGAGACCGTTATAAAAATTTGAAAGTTTTGGTGGATGGATACAGTTTGGATTGCAAAGAATAAAATGTTATTAATATTCCTAAACTTGTTGATAAGTGAATGAAGCGTGTTTACCAATGTTATTGTTTGGGAAAAAAGAAAACGATGAAACATAAAAAAGAGTTCACCATTTAAAATGTTTATGTTTCACCGTTTTCTTTTTTTTGCTTTGCCGGGTAGTCCCTTCTAGTTATTTTCTAAAGCAATTTGTAATCTTCAATGTTTATCTTAATCCATTATTAAAGGCCACCAAATAATTTTGGGTCTCTTAATACAAAAATACAATTTGATATTTGTTATTGAATTTGATTTTTAAAATTTCAGAGTTTCATAATCAATTGGAAGAATTGGAAACTCTAGCAAAGCGCATTCCCCCCTTGCTATTTCGATCTCTTCTCGATCAACACATGAACAATCTGGAGGAAGAATTTTCTAAATGGGAAAATACTTTCCAAGAAAACTTGAAACATTTTGAACAGGAACAGGTAAGCAATCAGTCTTATTTATACCTTAATGAATGGGTGACATTAAATTTGATCTGATGGTGAGGCTCCATTTCTGGAGTTTTGGACAGTGTGATGTCCCTCCTTCATTGCCATTACTCCCAGATCAACTCTGATCCAGGGAGGTAGTACCTGTTAGGGTCCCATCTAGAAGTCAAATAGATTTGTTTGAAAATTATTAGTTTTATTAGGAATACTCGAAATCATGTAACCCTTTCCAAACAAATTATACCATATTATTATAATAATAATAATAATAATAATAATAATAGTTAGTTGAAACAATTGCAAATAAGATTGAGGTTGGTATAGACTAACCCAAAAAGAGTTGAGATACTGTAAAATGAACCAACATATACACACAGACAAACACATATACAAGGTAAGTAAAACACATTTACAATTTTATATATATAAAACAACCCTTGGCCTGGGGGTCTCATAAAGATATCCTTAATCAGTTTGTTAGTGTTTTCACACTAGCTCATGAAAGTTACCAAGCTGGTTCGCCTGGGCAGTCTGGCATGCAGGGAAACAAGACGGCTGATTCCTCTTCAGAGATGTAACCATGCACCTCCTCAAACCCCACGTTGTGAATTTTTTAGTAAGTGTAGAAAGGCGAAGATTCACTTCTGAAAGGAAAAGGCGTCGCAGTCGGCAGCTGGAATCAAAGGTGTTATATGCAAAGAAGAAATCAAGTTGGATTTCACAAAAATCAGATGTTTTTATGTAGAGCAGTATTCGTATAAGTCGTATACTTTGAATTGTTAAAGTTGCTGCAGAAATCTGAGTGAGAGATACTAGTCTGGTATAAGGACAGGAGTTGGTATCTCTAGCTGGGACGGTGGTGTCAGTGGTGTCTCTCGGCAAGAAAGGGTCTCCGGCAATGTGCCCACCCACGGCCAGCAGGTTGCCTCATTTGGAGGAATCTTACCCCTCTGCAGAGGTGCAGTCTAACACTGCAGCCGACAGGGCAGTCGCCAATCAGGAGTGAAACAACATCCTTATCTATAATGTCAAAAAGTGTTGACTTGGCATTTCCCAGCAAACCTAGCCAACTTGAAATTTGGTTGAATTTAAAACTATCTCAACCCAGAAAAGTTTTCAATGTATTCTTTCAATTTTTTTGACAGTAAATTCATCAAAGGTTTTTTTTTTTTTTCTTAGAATTCTGTATTTCAATTCCCTGGCAGTTTTAATATCCACACTGCCCTGATAAAAACACAAAATACTTTTTTTTCAAAATCCCCCGTAATTTTAGAAACTTAGCTTGTCGTTTAAGGAGATTAACCCCCTAATGTCTATGGTATTATATGTGTGTGGTGGAGATGTGAGGAACAAAAGAACAAAACTCAGACAAAAGTGTGTAGGATATATTTCGCTAGAGCTTTGAGCTCGGCATCATCAGTCGTTTTTAATGAATTATCAGGTTATCAAACAAGTGTTTTAACCTGATAATTCATTAAAACAACTGATGATGCCGAGCTCAAAGCTCTAGCGAAATATATCCTAGACACTTTTGTCTGAGTTTTGTTCTTTTGTTCCTCACATCTCCACCACATTCTGTCAGATTCATTCAAATCCTCTTTCCATATATATTTACAGCAACGCAATTCTCATTTTCTTCAACCTAATCTCGGACATCCACAAAAAGCAGCCCAACTGCAAAAATTGAATGAAGATGAAATAAACAGACACAAAGAATTTAATTCGGCCATTGAGAAATATTTTCAACAATTACAAGTGAGTGTCACTATCTTTTACTTTCACTTATTTTAATTTAATGAAGAATTTAAGTCAGTTTGCAATTTTTTTATGCATTAATTAAAAGATTTTTTTTACAGCACTTTCTCTAAAAATCAATTTGGGTTAAAAATAATATTTGGGGGAAGGAGGGGGGAGGCACACTCAGCTCTTGGAGATTTTCCAAGGATTCAAACTGAGGATTTATCCAAATATCCAAAGCCCAAATATTGTTGCCTACCAACTTTGTTAATTCTTTTAACCTTCTTGACCATTTTATATATATATATAAAATATACCACGCTGTTGGTAAATCCTTGCGGTGAGAAAAAACCAGCAAATAGTTTGATTGTAAAACTATACTACCAAACATTTTTGAAAAAAAGAAAAGACCGAAATAGTCGTACCAACAAAAAATAATCTATTGGTACAGTATTTGGCCAAAAGAAAAAACAATTTATATGTATATATATGTATATATATATATATTCATATAACCACTAGGAGAATAAGCTAATAAGTAAGAAGTGCTCAATACCTAAGTAGAGCAAATAATAAAGATAAATCTAATGAGTCAGACGAACTTACTATTAGTTTCGCTTAATGCTCTTCAGGGCTAAGATCTTAGCCCTGAAGAGCATTAAGCGAAACTAATAGTATGTTCGTCTGACTCATTAGATTTATCTTTATATATATATATATATATATATATATCTTTTTATATATATATATATGAGAAGTAAACAAACAGACGATGTGTTTTGATATGGCTTTTTTTAGCCGACAATTTTTGGGAGAATATATGCTTAATTGAAGTCGTACCTAATTTTTGAAAATTAATTAATTAATTAATAATAATTAATGAATTAGGCGGGAATATTGTTTAGCCTTACATTTGAATAGGTATTCCCGCCTAATTCATTAGTTATTAATTAATTAATTTTCAAAAATTAGGTACGACTTCAATTAAGCACATATTCTCCCAAAAATATATATATATGTATATATATATTGTCGGCTATCGTCATCTCAAACAGACTGTTTACTTTCATACTGTCGTGCAGTAAGTCTCAAAAAAAAAATGTAGTATATATCAGTTTAAAAACAAACGAGAAATCTGGGAAAAACCAGCTAGTGTAATGGTTAGAATCCCCACTTGTCAGCCTGGCAGTTAGGGTTCAAATCACACACAAAGCAGTTTCCTGTCTATAACTCTGCTGATGAGGCATAATATGCCAAAATGTACATACAGAGATCGACTTTCTCTCGATTTGTTTACGCCTTACATTTGAACAGATATATTCGCCTAATTCATTAATTATCAACTAATTAATTTTCAAATTAGGTATGACTTCAATTAAGCATATATTCTCCCAAAAATTGTCGGCCATCGCCATCTCAACAGACTGTTGTTTACTTACTTACTTTATATATATATATATATATATATATATATGCGTGTGTCTGTGTACAAGAGTGGGCTGAAAAGTTCATATGATGATATATCTACTGTTCATGACTTATTTTTACCAATGGGATCCAAACATTTCAATACCGATGGAAAAAGTGTGTGAACCGCAAAGAGTACTATGTTGAAAAAAAAAAAACTCATATTCCATGAATTTTTAAAAACTTTTCAGACGACCTCACATATATATATATATATATATATATATATATATATATATATATATATGTAGGAAGCGTGTGGTGCGATGGTTAAAGTATGGGAAATGGACTCGTCGCCCCAAGTTCAAATCCTGGATGTGATAATTGCATTTCACTTAGCGCTAATACCCTTGGGAAAGGTATGAATCCTACTCTCCCTCCAGCTATGGATAAATAGTAGGGCACACTGGGCTCTTTAACCTTGGTTAGGCAACCAGTCTAGGAGAAGGAAAACTCTGAATTCAAACCTGTTGAACTCCGCTTAAGAAATTGACCTTGTGTCGCATCCTGCTTGTGCGGAGGGGTTGGTATATATATATATATATATATATATCATAGAAAGTAAGGAAGAACTCAACACCGTAATTCCATAATAAATTTATTTCGACCAAATTTATTATGGAATTACGATGTTGAGTTCTTCCTTCCTTTCTATGATAAATATTGCTCTGTATATAATCTAAAAAGTTTATTATACATTGAGCTCTCTTTAGTGATTTAAAGATTCGCTGTATTTATACATACTGGATCATACAATATAATACAGTATCTTAGAAATCACATATAGAATCATCCCTTACTACCAAGTTTTGGATAAATCTCATATATATATGTGTGTGTGGTTGTATCCTTTGGATGATTACAAGGAGTAATGAATGATAGAAAGAAGAAATGAAATGGGAAATCAAGTTTCATTCTTTAGAAATTGAATTTTGTCAAAAGAGAAAATGTTTTTATTTCTACCCTGATTAACTCTTAAAGTCCTATACCACCTCATTCCACCCGACCAGAAGTCTCATTTAGCCTTTGTTTAAATGTAATATTAAACCAGGTAACTTTGATGCAAAGGTCATTTTAGACATTTTCCCTTATAGAAATGCTCTAGACTTATAAACTTAACAGGATGTTAAGAGTTAACCATAAGAAATGCAGCATAAAATGCAGTGAATCATTTCTTCAAGAATTGGTGAAACTCAGTGAGAAACTTTTGCTGCAACTTGATGATTTGTTGATCAATTGGGACGTTCTCGGTGGAAGTGAGTAATTCCTTTTAGTCTTAAAATCAATAAGTTTTCTTAATGATAATGATGTAATTCTCTAACCTTGAGGCATAAAATAACCCTCGACAGGTTGGCATGCCATTAAATAACTGTTGTACCGGCCGTTCCTACAATGGAGAACATGCACCGGTTCTCACTATAAATAGTGAGACACCGAGTGGAAAGGTACTACTGTTCCCGTTAACGACAAGCTAGTCGTACATGTACCATGATTGTAAATACACTTGTCTTATTTTACCCTATCTCGACTTGACTTCTTTTTACTGTTGGACTAACATCACAACAATAACATACAGAGGTTTTTCTAGTTATGATTCGATTATGTTCGCATTATTTCATAAAGAAAAAAAAACAAAAATTTTGTCGAATGTATTTTGATTGTTTTATTTTTGTTATATAACATTAAAATATACTGGTTATAAAACCAGTATATTTTAATCTTCTTCAAACACACCCACATAATAAATGTTATATAAGAAAAATAAAACAATAAAAAAAGAAACAATAAAAAAGAAAAAAAAAAGGGGTTTTCTTTTCTCTCCATTTTAGTATATTATTTTTCTTGTTTATTATGTAATGGCTGTATGGCAAAACTGAGCTCATTTATCGTGTTACTGGCTGAAATAGATTTATAATAGCCAAAAGACGGTTTGTTAAGTTTTTCTATCTAATTAAAAAAAATTATTTTTAATATATAATTTTGACATGAGACTTTGATGAGTTGTGGTGCACCTGAGCACTGTACACAATAAATTTCATTATTATTATTATAATGTCAGTGTAATATACATATATATATATATATATATATATATATATATATATACATACATACATATACACTGTATTTGTGTTGGTAAAATTTTGTTTTGTAAATAGTTTTAAAAAAGAAAGATCAGATATAACTTTACTTGTAGCTAAGGTTGTTGGTTGGGTTTAACGTTGAATACGTTTTGTTTTATTTCATTTCTTTGTAAGGTACAGCTTCTATGTGTGCAGCCACCTGCATATCATTCCAGATCTTGCTTCTATTGGTATTTAGGTATAGTGATAGGGGTTTAGTTATTTTTTGAAATCATGTTTTCTGTTGAGGATTTGAACATCAAGAGAGTGTATGGGTGATTTTTGTAGGATGGTTCTTTTCAAAAAGTTTAATATGCTCTTGGGATCTATTTTTCCAAATAGTTTGTCCATGCTGTGAACATTGTAGAACTTTCTTCGAGTGTGGAAGAGCTGTGTGCATTCAATCAGAATATGTTTTATTGTATACTGGTTTCCACGTGAACATAAACATCTACTTGAAAACGTCTATCATAATGACATATATTCATTGTGAATAAAAACATTTGACACTTTATATAATCCAGTGAATTTCATTAAGGAAAATGTGTTGAATAAAAACTCATTTTTATATTTTCATATTGTGAACAGGGTTTAATTTTGAATAAAAGTTCTTAAATACAAATGAGTTCATTCTACAAAATAGAAGTGAAAATGTTCATAGTTTGCTTAGGTGATTGCTTTGACGGCAAAGGCTCCTCGGGGACGTGTTCCAGAGTGCTTTGGCCTCTGGAGTAGCCAAGTAAAATTAAGTGTTGATCCCAGGGGGCTATCCCCTCAGCAACCACTGCCCCCTTGATTTAAAGGAGCAGGGCTGGTTTTATTGCCCAGTGCCTGAGGCGCCCCCTTTGAGGGGGAATGCTGATGGGATCAATGCAGGTTTCTTTCTTTTTTAAAAAAGAATCTCTTGTACAAATCAATGTGAAAATCTTCCTTTGAGAAATTTGGTCTTTTGATTCCTCACAATTTGGAAAAATAATCATAGGAACTATTAATTTTAAGGGGGGGGCAATTGCTTGCACCACCAATGTTAAAAAAATTGCAATGTGACCTATATCTGTTAACAGACACAGACAGATCTCTCTAACAACATTTGATCCTAGTGGGGCACTTTGAAAGGATCTCTACAGGGGGAGAAGTAGCAACCAATTCTCTATAACCGCCCCCCCCCAATCTGTGTATACATGTTACCCTGTTACTCCCACTGGGACACCAGTGTCCTAGTTGAATTTCATTTTAACCTTCAAAAACGTCATTAAAAAAAAAAAGTGCTTAACTCTTAACATCCTGTACCGCCTCATTCCGCCCGGATGGAAGTCACATTCGTTTTCCTAATCCAACACAAATGATAGCCTTTGTTTAAATGTAATATTAAACATATTTATCAGTCTTTGATTTAAGAGAAATAACAGGTAACTTTAAATGAAAAGGCCATTTTTAGCCATTTTTTGAAAGATCCCTAGAGGAATGGAACTCTGGACTTAAAAAATTCTCAATAGGATGTTAAGAGTTAATACCGGCCCATAAAGAAGAATAAAGCTGAAATAAAATGTAGTTCACTCACCCCTCGTTAGCTGCCCTATGAATTCTTTAAAATTTAATAAAATAAAAAACAAAAATAAAAAAAACTGTCATGAAAAATGTTAAGAAAGGCATAACTGATTTTTCTTGTTAATTAGATTTCTTCTTTTTAATGCTTAACAATCAGTTTTGTTTTTTTTTCATCTTCAGAAATTGAATGTTACAAAGGTAAACAACATACAACTGAGACAGAGAAATCAAAACCAATAGTTGAAAGAAAACGAGGCACATGGCCAGGTAAGTCCTTTAACAAAAGATGGGATTTCATTTTTACCCTTAATATTCAGGCTATAATAAAAAAAATTTTAAAATTGTCCTTTTCATTTTGCAGGTAAGAGAACTCAAACTCAATGGGTTCTTAGGGAGTCAAATTTTTAAACTGTTATTTTTTCAACTTTCTCTTGTTGAAAGAGAAATAAAATTGTTTAATATTAAATATTATATAACCAGCTCCTGCTAGATCACCAAAGTTAAGCAGCAATAAACCTGTTCAAAACTTAATTGGGTGACCAGTTAAGCAACAGCAGTTACCGTAAGCAACCTGAGTCTTATCAAAAATGACCCAAAAAGGGTGGATATACCAAAAAACAATTAAATATTATACAATAACCTATAAAGTGTAAAGTACCATGTTCCTCTAAAGACTTGGGTGATCATGACTCTCCACAGCTTCCTTTATAAGTCAGCTGTGCATTAATATTTTTGGAAGAGTTACTGAAATGGTTTTCACTTTGTCTTCAAAATGGTTGGAATTAAAGATTTGGTTTGGTTTGTTTTGTTTTACGGCATATCAACCTCAGTGGGTCATTTAATGCCGATAAAGTTTTGAAATAAATCAATTCTTAATGGATAATACAATTTTGGTTATTAACTCGTGTTTTTCTATTTAACCCATAGATGGGACCCTAACAGGTACTACCACTCCGGGTCAGAGTGGACTAGGGAGCAATGGTGATGAAGGGGTGCTCCACATTCCCCAAACCTCCAAAACTGGAACCTCACCATCAGATAGAGTTTAATGTCATTCCCAGGACATGTAGACCCGCAGCCACCGCCTTCTAGCACCCATATGATAAAAAGGGGTTGGGTGGAATTAAAGAGTTATTTTTTTTTATTAACTGGTTTTCTGACCAACTTAACAAGGAAGTTTATGTTCTAGTTATTTTATCCATAACTAAGTGTGTGTGTGGGGGGGCATTAGCATAAAGTGAATACAAACAGACCAAATTAAAATTCAAACTGGATTTGTCAATTCCTCATTGAGAACAATCATATCAATGTATCTCTATACAATAACATACAAGGAAACATTAGTATTAATTGTATTATTTGGACTATTGTCCTCATCTTCATTTTTATCTGTACAACATTTTGGCTGGTGTGCTTTCTTCAGGTATTTCTTCTCGGACTTGGGAACCTTCTTGTCATAATCGGGAGCCATCACAAAATTTTAAACCTAACCCTTTATTCAGTCCATGGGGGTATCCTGTCCTCATTCCGCTAACCATAGCTGAGGTACAGGTGTTACGCTGTGTTAATTATTATTCTATGTTACTGCTGCCCCTGACCAGGATTGAACCTGCAGTTTAGAGATAACTGTTACTTAGAATTGTCTTAACCTAACTTAGTGGATAAAGGAGTTAGGTTAAGAAAGACGGTTCTCTGAGTCCGAGAAGAAATACCTGAAGAAGGCCAGAAGGCACATTGGCAGAAACATTGTACAGATAACAATGAAGATGAGGACAATAGACCACATAATACAAATATTACTAATTATCAAGCCTCATCTCAAAATTTCAGAGAAAAGTAAAATGAGTCGCATTTAAATTTCTATCTCAATTTAATTTCTATTAATAATGGAGATTCAGGCTCTTTTTGTCTGTAACCAAAACTATGTTACTGCTTATGTCACAGAAAAATCAATTAAGAGTCAAATTTTCACAAAAATTTTAATACTCATATTTAAGATTTTTTTTTCTCCTAATATATATTAATGACGTTAAACTCTATCTGATGGTGAGGTTCCAGTTTTGAAGGTTTGGGGAATGTGGAGCACCCCTTCATCACCATTGCTCCCTGGTCCACTCTGACCTGGAGTAGTAGTACCTGTTAGGGTCCCATCAATGGGTTAAATAGAAAAAAAAAGTGTATCCATTAAGAATTTATTTCAAAGTTTATCGACATTAAATGACCCACTGAGGTTGATGCCATAAACCAAACTAAAATATGTTAGGGGAAATTTTTCTTTTTAAATATTAAACATTTCATTTTATTTTTCCCACTCTGCTCAGGCAATATCTTTCAAAAATTTATTTTTACACCGCCCGGGAGACTTCTTTTTTTTTTTTTTTGCTATAATATTGATATTGAAATGTGTTAATTGCTCTAAATCTACTTTCATCTGTTCATTAAAAAATCTGAATGAATTTGTAAGTTGATTCAGTTTCTTTTTTTTTTTTTTTTTTTTTTTTAAGGTATTTCTCTTGTTGAATTGTATACAAAAACTTCATTAAAATCTCCATTTGGAAAAAAGATGTCAGCCTCAATAAATACAGCCAAGAACAATTTGCCACAACAATCAACTTTTCAATCAAGAAACGATGCATTTCAGGTAGGAATTTTAAACTTTTCAAACCTCAATTGGTTTATTTCAGGTTATAACCCGTCGGTCGCTACCGAGCGAAAGGGCTCACAGAATCTCCGAAATTGGCCGTCAAGATCGGATTTTCTGCATCAACCAAGGATTGCAGGGTCTCTATATTTACTGGAAGTCTAGCCGAATGCCCCACGTTGTGCTAAGATCTCAAACGACTAGAAATCTGCTATAGAAACTGATTTCCGAGGTTAATGGCGGCCGATTGGTCACATAAAAAATAACGACTCTTTTTCTTCAAAAATCAACAACATTTATATTCAAAAATACAAGAATACAAATAATTACTTCTCAAGGTCTGTGGGAGTGATGTTCCCGTAACTAAATACTTCTGGTCTTCTGCAAAGTATTGTGCAAAACAGTTCGTAAGTTGACTAAGTTTTCAAAATGGTCTTAGCTGAAGTCAGTTACTCTCGGCTTTCAGTATTGCGTTAATCTATTCAGCTAGCCCGATTCTCAAGCAATCACAACTTCATCTGCCCGTTCGGCCTCGTCTGCTTCTCAAGCCAAAAACGTCTGAGTTAAATAATATTTCAATCGGAACAATTTTATTTCCGGCCGGCATGAAGATATTAGGAATTTTTCTGCTCCTCCCACTCAAGCAGGGTAACCGCCTCCCTCTTGTTTCAACCAGCCAATCGAATTTACTTCCGCTCACCAATCTAAGTGCCATCTCTTCCGGCCACTTGAATGTTTTTTAAATACATTTGACTTTCTTTAATTTCGATTTTCAACAAGAGTTATCTCCATTCTTAAGTGTTTAAGGAAACAATAAACCAAAGATTCTCTTTCCCGACGATCTTCTGGCCACTTGAGTATCCTTTTAATACATTGGTTTTCTTTTTTCGATTTTCATTTTCCGGTAATCTATAAAACAGGATTTATCTTTTCCCGTGCGACTAAAGTCTGATTACATCAAAGACTTGTCTATGACCGCCGCCTCTCGCTTCTGGGAGTTCCGACCTACTTGAGATTTTACTACTATATTGTCAGTCCTATCCCGGCCACCATCCGCCTCGACTGCACGGTCGAGGTCATTGCCGGATCGCCCATCTGTTTTGTATCTACGGCCGAAGTCAGCCGGCGAATTATATTTCCGTTTTTTTTTTTTCTTTCTTTCTTCTAATTTCAAAACCTAAATCGGTCACAAGGTTATTTATAGGGTTAAATGGTTAACTGCTTGATTTCAACTAATGTTAATTAATATTCATCTCTTCATGGTTAGAGAAATTAGAATCAGAAGTTATGGTTGAATTTCTCTCCTTCAACAATTGTTGGGGGGTGGGGGGGGATACACACCATAAATATAAAGATTTAATTCCAATTTCATATGAACACATTTGTAGTGGAATTTTCTCCTTATTACTCAACACCATTAAATTCTACCAACAATCTGTTCTTTCATTTTTAAAAAGAACTGACTTTTGTAGCATTACTACAGGGATTAAGGTTTTGATGCCCGACAATTAGAAAGGATTCTTTCTGAGAAATCATTTAATTTACCAACAAAATAGACAGAATTGATCAAGGGTTGGTGTGATTTTTGCAAAGAATGTCATTACAGTCCAATTCCATGTTGAGCTAAACTTCAGTGCCAATTCTTGGATTCCAAAGACAAAAAGCTAAATTTCCTCGTCTTAACTCTTAACATCCTATTCCAACCGTTCAGAAGTCACATTCATTTTCCTAATTACCCCAAATAATAGCCTTGTTTAAATATAATATTAAACCTATTTAAAGTCTTTAATTTAAGGGAAATAACAGGTAACTTTTAATGAAAAGGACATTTTTACCCATTTTTGATAAATGGTTATAGGAATTGGGCTGTGGACTTAGAAAATTCCCAACAGGGTGTTAAGAGTTAAACTGGGGTGACTATACATTCCTAATGAGAAGGAGACATGTTTAGTATAACGAGAATTGCTGACCCAAGTTCAAATGCTAAACATGTTTTGCTTGTCAGTTCATGCTAATGCCCTTGGCAAAGACACAAATCCATTCTCCTACCAGATATAGGTAGATTCTTTAGCCCTGATTGAGCAACCAATCTAGAAGGAAAACTCTGAATTCAAATCAACTGTGCTCCACTTAAAAAATTACTTCCTGCCTGTTCTTAATGTAAAAATTCAAGACACACAAAAATGTACTGGGTCCATGGCGTTCTTTATTAAAAGGTTTACTCATTTTGCAAACAAAGTCACTAATTGGAGGTTGAAAATTTACTTCCGGTTTAAGATTTCACTACTTTGTTTTTGTAGTCACAAAAATTCAAAGAAAGTTTTTCTTTTACACTTGGAATAAAAGAAATCACCACTAAAAATGTCATTTAGTAATCTTAGTCTTAGAAGTTAAGTTAAAGTTTAAGTGAAAAATGTTAAATTAACTTTATTTAACCTTTTTCACTTTAAATTATTTTAATATTCTTTAAAAGCAAATAAAACTTTTTTTTTTTTTCATATACTGTTTGACACAGCGAGGTACCTTTTGTTGGCATTTAGTTTTTAATGAAAGAGGAAAAGTGTAAAAATTGTTTTGTTAAAATGGGAAACATTAAAATCAAAATATTGTATAAAGTTTGATCCTACTCATTGTGTTTACAGATTAAGTCAGGTGATTGATAAACAAACCACCTGAGTGGCTTGCAAAGCCCAGAGGTAGACTTGATTTTTGAAGCTGGAGAATAGCACTAGTTGATGAGTTATAAAAAAATTTTCTTAATTTGAGTTGTTAAAAAGTCAGTCAGGCCAGAGAGTTAGGAAAGCATTGACAGAGCAACTAACCGGAAACACATGTGGTAGTCATTTTATCAAGTACCGTGACTGGCATAGTACCATATTTGGTGCCGTGACCAAGATTCAAACCTAGGTTACCATGGCACCAAATTGTATTCATGTCTATACTTTGTCTACTTAAGAAATTACTATAGCCTAACAAATGAACTGAGTCTTTGAGATCTTTTTCTCCAATGTTCTTCTTTATCTCTATCTATTCTCCTAACTTCATCCTATAAGGGCAGATGGTTTCCCTTTTTGTTCCATATGGTCAGCCATACCCAACTTTTCTACCCCCACCTCTGTACCACTACTTTTCAGTGAACAGCATGTTTTGCCACAGCTACATGGAATGGAATATACACAGTTCTTGGTCACGTAGTATTCTGTTAAGAAATTGACTCAGAGACGTTTATGAAGAGTCACTCCTGAATGTTGTCCTTATGCCATATGGATTACATATCTTTAGAATCTTCTTGGCCAATGGTACATTTTCCTCTGTCCTGCAATCCAGATTTCTTGTAGCAGATCATGTTATGCTCTCATGGTATCCCTTAAGCTGTCCATTTCTCTTTTTGATGTACATTGTCACTGCTGATGGCTTTTGCCCAGTGTTGTAGGCAATGGATGATTCCTTTCTTTGGATGGTGAAGTTGAAGTACTTGTCTAGTGGAGGTTGGTTTTTGATACATGCATTAACTGAATCCTTGTTTTGAAGAAGGCCAGGGGGCACATTGGCCAAAATATTGTGTATATAATAAAAATTCAGACAACAGTTTAAAAAAAAAAAAAAAAAACCAAATTTTCAAGCCTCATTTAAAAAATTCAGACAAATAATATTTAATTTTTTATGATTAATTTGTTTACTGTTTTTCCTTTAAGGAATTTAAAAACAAATGTTGAATCTTAGTTTACCATTAAAAAGGTCATTTAAAAATGTTGTTACATAAAGTTAATAAATTTTAGATATCTATATTCTTTCTGTTTGACAAACATCTTTTCTTGCTCTACTTATATTTTCTGTTTGACAAACACTATCAAAGACCAAGAAGATTGCTAAATGACATTTTTTAGTCATGAATTTCAGCCCCCAAAAGTTTGTTTTGATAAGTAAAGTAGTGAAATTTTAAAGGCCTCCAGTTAGTGACTTTACTTGCACAATGAACGGGTCTTTTAGCCCTTTATCTATCCAAACCACCCAGTGATGAAAAATGCTGGACTGTCCAAAAACGCCCGAGATCATCAGCTCTTAGAAAATGCACAACATCCAAGGATGGCAAACTTTTATATTTAGTGCTGTACAAATTTTTTTGCATGGATTTTGAAGAGTTCTCTTCAGAATGGCTGACGGCAGTTCAAGTGAATTGATAAGGATAAGATTCAGAAATCAGAGGCAGTTACAAAATGAATGTATTTTACATGCTTGAGAGTGACAATGATGGCAACAACTTGATGGTGAATTATGAGAGCGATGACAGAGATAATAATGAAATGGTGAGAAAGACTTCAATCCTGATGACATGGGCAGACAGTGAGTTCATTTTGTAATACATTAAATTCAATTTTTTTCTTCTTTATTTTGGTTTTTCTGAAACTCCTTGTTTTAAGCAATAAAACAGTGGTAATTAGGGGCCATGGCAGGGTTCATATTGGTTTGAATGTAACATCTATGGGCTGATATTTAAGACCTACCTGGTCAAGCTGCCACCACATTAAAATAGATTGATTAATAAGTTTTTTTTTTTCTTTTCAATGTTTTGGCAGATTTATGTAAGCAGTTTTGAAAGAAGAATTGCTTCAATGGAGAAGAGAAAGAAAAACATTTTGCATGAAGAACAAAGATGGTTTGAAAATTGGAAAACATCCGTGGAAAATATTCAACAATTATTTGTCTAATTTTCAAAGTTAAACCAATTTTACCAAAACAAACTGTACCCCCCCTCCCTTTAGATGGTGTCTTTTTAAAAAAAAAATTATTATTAAGAGAGATTAAAAAATGTCTACAAAATAATTGGAATACAATTTTGGAATAATGAAATGGCAGCAGAATTTTATTTTAATAACAAAGCCAGAAACATTTTTTAGTTTCATCCTCTCCAATTATTGATATTAACTATTTTGGTGCTGTGAATGGTCTTGAATGTACTTTTGACCATAAAAAATTAAATTGTGTGGTTAAGAGAATGTTTTATTCACTGATATTTCTAATAACTATTACTTCTAAAACTTTAGTAAAATAAAGTTTTTTTTTTTTAAATTTTAGATCCAGAGTATATGTTGCACAAAATTCTTAAGTAATGTGAACTAAAGTTTAACACATTGAATATATGGACAATCCAAGTTGCTCTCAGCACCAAAAGGGTTAAATAGACTTGTTATAAATTATTCTTACAACCAAGCAATTATCAAAGATGGCTGTGAGGAAAGAAAGAAAAAGACAAAACTTATTGTTTAAGTAGCAACCTTTTTTTTTTTTTTTTTCCTTTTTTTTTTTTTCTTATGAAGGCTGAGCCATTTTTATTTTCTGTTCAGGTACAAAAAATTTGCAGTGAAGATCAGAATTCTAAATATCAAAACAGAACAAGGAAAGAAAAGCAAAAAGTTAATTTGTAAAGAGGGGGAGAGAGAGATGGAGGAGGAGGAGATGAAATATTCCGGAATATTGGAATTTGTTTTGGATAAAACGTAGATATGAATTAATGAGAAAAATAAATCCACCCAGTTAGGAGGAATGAGGTCGACCCCATCACAATCTGTTTGTCAGGGGACTTAACTTCTCCCGTTTTATAAAGTTCATAGATTTTTACCTGATTTGGTAAATGAAAGGGATCTAGGTCTTCTCAGGAAAATTAATAAAAAAAAAAACTTAGCTTTTCATTCAAGTTGAAACAGTTTCTTTCTTATTAAAATTAGTTTTAATAAACTTATTTCTCTAAGTATGAATATATTTCAAAGTAACTTGAAAAAATTTGATATTTTGAAATGGCTATTATGTTCCATGCCTAAAAACATTACCTACACACATACCAATTTTAAATGCACAACAGTCCTTTTTAAGTGAGTCTGTTTTATTTGTTGTTTTTAACCCTTAGAAAAGTAGTTCAAGAACAACTTTAATATATTCCAAACTTAAATAACCACTTTAAATGTCTTTGTTTGCAAGAAGACAAAATATGCAATGAAGGAAATGTGGGTTTTTTTGTTTTTTTAAATCCAATTTTCTATTCAACTCCAAAATTGTTCAAACTTCAGGGGGAAAACAAAATTGCTTAGTTTTCCACCAGTGCACAATTCTCTTGCAGAAAAAAAGAAATTCTTTCGACAAGATATGAATATCACAAAGTTTGGTTTGGTTCAAACGGATGAAAAATACAATGAGGCAATTTCAATTCTACATTTTACACGATCAATAGTGTTTTTTTCCCCCCCATTCACTCGCCTTTTTTTTTTTCTTTTTCAATGTGAACACTTTCAATGTGAACAAACTCTGAAATTCTGTCAAAGAAAATAAGACAATGTCATAAGATTAAGTGCAAAAGTTCACACAATAAAGCCCCCAATAGACACAAGTGTGCAAACATGCACATTTACATATGTAATATACATAGAAAATAAAAAGAAACAGCTAAAACCATTTTCAAGTTCTAGTTTCACTTACAAGCCACGGCCACATGGAGAGGCACCGTTTGTAGCCGGGGCAAAGTGAATCCAAATAGAAGGACAACTAATAACTGGCACCAAATTGCTTTTCTTTGTTTTTTTTAATACGTGCAAAAATCTGATGCAAAAGAAGCAAAAACTGCAGCACCAGATATAATTGGTGACGGCAGCAGCAGCAGCAGTTATAATTCAACAGCACCAACATTCACTTTGGTAATAATAATAATAATTAATGAGTTGAGGCAGGGGACATAGACATGGGGAGGGGCAAAGTGTTCAGAGACAATAGAAGAGGTAAGAGGACACTGTTCCACATGGATGAAGAGGGAAGGAGGTTCTTTTGGGGTTTTTTTTCTTTCTTTGTGGTTGTGGAAGATTAAAAATAATATTTAAACACTGAAATTATTTTGTGGCTCTGAGTAAGGCAGGAAGAAGAAATGATCTGAATGACTCCAGAATAAAGACTAAAAAACAAAATTAGTCCATAGAGACATCATTATGTGAGTTTATGTTTTAAGTCAAATACAAATTACTATAATTAGATTCAACTTTAAAATGCAAATATGAAAATGGACTTGGGAATTCCATCAGTCAAAAGAAAAACACCAGCGAAAAATGCAAAACTAGCACTTTTCAGATATTTAAACAAGTTTTGTAAAAATGGCAAAAAGTTGTCTTGATATATTTAAAATTTACGATAAAGTATGAAAGATGAAAGATCAACTCTGGAAGCAGCAAATTCTGTAAAACCTACAAATATTGCAGGATTCTAGAAATCAAATTTTTTTTTTCTTCAAATAAAAAAAAAAAAATTAAATTAAATTTTGATGGATGCAAACATTGGCATGACACTAAAATGCATTTTTATATGCAAAATCTAGTGTAACAGAAATGCTAACACAAAAAAAAAAAAAAAAAAAAAAAAAAAAAGCCATGATCCAAAGTGTCAAGCCCCCCACCCAATGCCAACCAAACATTAGAATCAGATATTAAAAAAAAAAAAGATCTGATGAGATAATCACAGCCAAAATACCTTGAATACATATTTTAATTTCAGAAATAGATCTCTGTAGTCAAGAGTTGATCGGTCCACCACGGAAATATTCCTTTAATTTTAATCATGATACCATTAACTCAAGAAAAATCTTAAGTTATTCATGGATGTATTATTTTTTTTTGTTTATCTATTTTTCTCACTTTATCAAAAAAAAAAGTTCAAGATTTTCCAACAAAGCAAAAAACAACTTTAACATCAAGAGTTTTTGCCTTTCATACAAAATTTGCAATGAAAGAAAGAAAGCACATTTTGAGAACATGCCAATAGATATACATAAACACAACCACAAGTTTATATTGTTTTAATATTAACACATTCCGAGAATGTTTTACTAAACGAGTGTGCATATGTTATCAGTTAGTCATAGAATAACATAACACATATGCAGAACCCATCTCCTCCCTACCATGACCACACCCATGCAAATCAGAGAAGTTGAAAAAACAAGGTCCATCTCCATCTTTTTTTTTTTTCTTTTTTTAAATTTTTTTTTATAAATGTAGTTCAGCTTTTCAAATAAAGCTTTTATCAAGAAAAACGTTCCACAAGTAAATATTGGTTTTAGTGCTAATAAAAAACAAAAATACAAATATCACTTTTTCCCCCTTTTACAAAAAAAAAAAAAAAAAAAAAAGTAAAAAATGGCTCTGCCAAATTTAAAATAGCCACTGTGATAACAGTGACAAGAGAAATGACTAACTGCAATCAGAATTAGTTTTTGTTCCATAATAAATTTTCACTGAAAATTCTTTTTTTTTATCTTAGATGCACTTATTTGCTCTGAAAGAAGAACATCAATATCGAGGATTTTTTTTTTTTTTTTTTTTTTTTTTTTTTTAAATTTAAGCACAATTCAGTTTTTCCTGTTAAATAAACACTGCTATAAACAGAGACAGTTTTTTTGTTTTTTTTGGGGGGAAGGGAGGGGGAGTTTTAGAAAACAACACCCAGTTTTTCATTTTGATAGAAAATGTTCTTTAAAAACATTTTAGAAAAGAAATTTAATTTCCTTTAAGAAAAAGTAAATAAGTTTGATAAATGATAAAAATGTACATAATAAAAATTTACAAACTTTCAAAAAAAAATTTTTTTTTTTTTGTTTAAAAAAATAAATAAAATGAAATGAAAATATTTCCATTTTGGGGATTTTTTTTCTTTTTCTCCAATTTCTATCAGTTTTTTTTTTTAAATTGATTTTTACATAAATTTTTGTTCAAATATCTGTTATTGATTCTTAAGAAAACATTCCAAAATCATCAGGACAAAAAAATGTTCTGAATTCATAAAACCACTTTGAGCTTTTTTTTTTATTTTGTTCCAGGTCATCTCTTTTGTATTCATTAATATCATCCCTTTTTTTTTAAAAGGATGATTAAAAAAAAAAAAAAAAAAAAAAAAAAACTTCAAAAACTTCAGCTTTTTTCCTTTTTTCTATAAACTGAAATACACAAAAAATAACATTGTCAACCAAATCGAGAAACTAAGTGCACTGCTTGTGAGAAAGCAAAATCGTCTCAAAAACATCATAAGATGAAATCAAATACGCAAAGGGAACTGTTTGTATTTCATTAAACAGCAATTTTTAGTAAAAATAAAATTAAAAAAATCTGTCTCTGAAGTGACAGTGTCAACATCAATTCTTAGTTGGTGTGTTTAATTATAACAGCACTTGAATAAATGAGACTATATCTACAAGCACACAATATTAGTGTGTTCATTTTCTTTAAAATAAAAATAAATAAATAGAAAAAGAAAAACAAGAAATCACTGGAACACAATGAAATACTAAATGATCCTGCAATGATAGTTGGGCACTATGTAATAACAGTGGCTACAAACATATTCAAAATTGCTATGTTAATATTTAGTTAGGTGCACTGGTTTAACAGTGACTATAAAATGTTCACACAGTGGTATGTTGATTAAAAGACATTACACTGAAGTTACAGTGATTCTGTTTAAGGTTTCATAGAAAGGTGTCTATTTTACAGCACTGAAATTATCATCGAATAAAACAGAATTTGTACAAATATCTGCTGATTTGTTGGAAAAAAAAAAAAAAAGAAAAGATGTTTCAATGCAGTGCCATAATTTTGGGACAGTACAAAAATTATACTGTTTTTCTGTGTCTTATTTTTTTTTTTTCTTTAAGAGGATTTTTGTTACAATCCGTGTAAGATGAGGCTAATCACAGCAACATTGGCAGAAAAGTTAGGAGCAGAAGAACCAAGTTGGTGACAAAAAATATTCGTCCAGAAACAAAAAAATAAAATAAAAAATGTCAACTCCTGAAAATTCTGGCTGTCCTAACTCTTAAATCATTTTGTCTGTCCATGAGGCAACAATATTAATAATCACTTTCAGATAATGATTATATTTCATTTAAGTTGCCATAGCAACCACTAACAATACAAATATATGCACATACTTGGGGGGTAGAAATATGTCTCTCCCCCCACTGACGTGTTTAATTCCAAACAAATTACTCTGTTTCTGTCATCAGCAACAGATAAATGAGTAGAGGTTAAAAAAATTTTTTAAAATGTTGTTTTTTTTTCAAAACCAGAAAGAGAATCCTCATCCTTAGTCATGTGACCAAATTCTTCAAATATTTAAGGGTACATTGTCGTTTTAACGGAAGCAGTTGTTTACCGTAAGGTCAGACTGTCTACCTTTGCATTTGGCTCGTCTACACAATTGGTAGGAATTTCAATAAATGGCTTCTATGCCAGGAGCCAAATCCAAACGCAGACAGCGGCAGCCAGTGACTGAAATTCAAGTTGCTATCACAACTTGTCAGGCACACTGACTGCCGTAACAATACCCTAACTATCCATGGGTCCACTAGCTGCTGCCACCAACGTTTCTTGTTCTGTGTTGCTTATGAAATGATCTCCAGTTGTATCTGGGGGGGAAAAAAAAAAATAAATATAAATAAATGAACATAAACCTCAAATTTTGATGATCCTGATACCAAATACGAATTATGGGAAGACAATTTTCTTTTTGCTGGAAGAAAGTCCAGTTATTGAAATGGTATTTTAATCGGTTAAATTTAGGTGCTTTCTTTCAGCAACAATTAAAAGATTTTTCAATGTTAATTTTAATATTGTCAAAGTTTTATCAGTTTTGACATCTACAAACATTTAAGTTTGTTTTTTTAAAATTTATTTAGAACAATTGGCTAATAGAACATTTAATTAAAGACAGAAAACATTTTTGATTATTGAGTTTAACTCACCTTTGACTTTCTGGGCCAATTCCTCAATAACCAATTTTTCAGCATATTGCCGATCTTGCTGTTCTTGCTTTTTCTTCTTGTTTAGAATATTTGTCTCCTTTCGCTGAGCTTCAAGAGCCATATGTAAGCTTTTCATCTTCTAATTAACAGTAAAGAAATAAAATCAGAAAATTAAATAATACACACACACACACACTGAATATTTTCATGTCAATAAGTACTTTTTATTATTAAACGTAGGTTTTATTGTCCAAATAAAATGATAAAGATTTTACTTTTTTAAACTTTAAATCAAAATTTAAATCTGATATTAAGTCATTATTCAAATATGGCATCAAAATGTGGACAAATTGCTGTCTACACCCCCCAACCCTCAATTTTTTTTTTTTTAAAAAAAAGAATACAACATAAATCTACTACTACAATGCACTGCTAAAAAAATGCACTGTGATTTCTACTATGAAAAGAACATGAAAACATGAATCAAAAAAAAACTAAAAGTTTTTTCAGTTTCCCCCACGACCACAAAAAATAAATAAATAAATAAAAAAAACTAAACTAAATTTTTCACATTGACCTACAATCAAGAAAATATCTACATTGGTTTTAAATTTATATACAAAATTTTATTTTAAAAATTAAAATTCCTGGGTTGCTAAGCTTAGACAATTAGATTTTTTTTTCTCTTAAGAAAAAAAAAGGATGTATAGAAAATGTTTTACAGTATTTACAAAATACCCAGTTGCAACATTTCTAAAAGAAATCTCTTAATAAATTTATTTGAAAAAAAAAAAAAAAAAGTTTCTTTTTTTCAAAGCTGTGTTTAAATTTTTAAGGGAGTTAAAAGGTATATTCACTGACCTTGGAATCAATTCCTTTTTTTGTATTTCCAATGACTGGAGTGGTTGCAGTTGCAGCTGCTGCTGCTGCCACTTTAACATTGGGATTCTGTTCACCATTGGAGACACTGCCAGTCGAAGCTGGTTGTGTCTGCTGCAAAGAAAGACAATACAAAATAAAATCTCAAATAAACTTGTTCAATGCAATATGTAAAACTTTCCTAAAATGCAAACTGTCTCCTTTGTCGCCCTTTGAATTGTCGTTTATCATAAGATCAAACTGTCTACCTTTACATTTGGCTTGTCTACACAACGGGTAAGAATTGAAACAAATTACTTTTTGTCAGGGGCCAAATCCAAATGCAGACAATACAGCCAGTGTTAATTGAATTGTTGACATTATATAATTTTGATTTGTGATAAGAGTTTGTATATAAAAAAAAAAAAAAAAATGGTGATATACAGACAAGATACAACTGCAATCAGAAATATGAGAGCGAGAGAATTATTGAGAGTGACACGGCTTTCAAATCATTGGATTGTGGTCTCATCTCAAACCATTGACTCCCATCAAAATACTGTTTGGAGTTGTAACCCTGCAGATACAATTGCATTTTAATTATATTTAGCTCAAATTATATCACTCAATTCATCTTCACCATTGACAAAATTTTAAGACTTCTTATCAAACAAGTCACTAAAATAATTAAAGAATTTAAGTTTCTCCATTTTGCCAAAGTCGGCCATTTTCTTTTGATTGGCAAGGAAAAAAGGGAAAAGTTGGTGTTGGAAATGAAGCATTGACATCGACACAATTGTCAAGACATTTTTATTTTACTTGAAAAGTCCACTTACCAAAATGATAGAAGATATGGAAGGGGGGTGGGGAATCAACTTACCAAAGTGATTTGCAGTTCAATAGTACGCAATTCAAGATCCAATCGTTCGCCCTCATTTTTCTCATTTTTATGAGCAAGTTGAGAAATCTCCTTGATTTTAGTGGAATTTTTGTCACACAAACTAAACAGAAAAATATAAACATAAGATTCAAAAACATATTCCAATTACAAGAAATAAATTTAGCTGCATAGAAAATTTTTTATCCAACTTAGCAGTTACTCTTTAGAAAAAGGACAAAGTTTTTACACTCACAAAATAACATTTTAAACTGGTTAAAGCAATTTTAGCCCCCACCTCTTTCCTTTAAGTTTCTTTATGCAAATTTGGAGAGGGGAAAAAAAGTTATTTTGTGAAATTGATTTGAATGTTTACTGTTAACAAAGTGAAAAACTAAAGAAAAGATGAAAAACCTTTCTTGGAAATTCCAGAGGGTATAGAGTTCTTCAGAAGTACTGTTGATATTTTCATTTTCTGCTTCCACCTCCGGCAATTGTTCCTCCGTTCCTGTCGGATTTGACAGCACAAACGGTTTGGCATCTGGGCGCAGTTGACTCTGGGTTGAGCTAGTTGTCTTCACAATGCTCTTATAGCGTGATGGTGCCAAGGAGGAACTAACCACGTAGGGACGTTCATATGGAGTAGCAGCAGTCACAGGTATAACTTGTGCTGAGCTCTGAAAGAGAGAGAAAAAAAGCAAAATGATAAGAAACATAACCCAATACCAGACAAAATTGAATCAAATTATTTTTTTAAATGTTGGTATGTATAAAATATTGGTTATTTCCTATAAGTCTAACATAAACAAAGGGGAACCACTCTTGACTGATAAATTATTTATTTAATTTCCCATTAAACTAACCCTAACTTCTTTTTTCCTAGTAGATCAATAAATAAATATATAATTTATCAGTCAAGAGCGGTTCTCTTTGTTTATGTTAGACTTATAGGAAATAACCAAAATATTTCTAACTTCTTAATGTCCTATACCACCTCATTCCACCCGGCCAGAAGTCATTCGTTTTCCTAATCTGCCCCAAACAATAGCCTTTATTTAAATGTAATATTAAACATATTTAGAAGTCTTTCATTTAAGGAATATAACAGGTAACTTTTAATGAAAAGGCCATTTTTAGCCATTTTTTGATAAATCCTTATAGAAATGGGGCTCTGAACTTGGAAAATTCTTAACAGGATGTTAAGAGTTAAAAAAAAAAAAAAATAAGAGATACTACCTATTCACCAAATCCAGAACAAGTAGGAAATCAATTTTTTTTTTCCATTTCAACTCCATGTCTTTCCCAGTTAAACAATTTTCTTTCAAGTTGATAAAGTTTCCAAATTTTAATAAAGACAAAATCTAAATTGTTTTTTGTTATTTCTCTGAATGTTTGAGATGATTAGCATTATCTGCGTTATTCGGACTATTGTCCTCATCTTCATTGTTATCTGTACAACGTTTCGGCCAATATGCCCTCCGGCCTTCTTCAGGTATTTCTTGTCAGATTCAGGAACCTTCTTGTCGTTAACTATAGCTGGGGTAGAGGCGTTAAGCTGTGTTAATTATTATTCTATGTTACTGCTTCCTTGATCAGGATTGAACCTGCAATCTAGAGATAACTGTCACTTAGAACTGTCTTAACCTAACTCCTTTATCCACAAGGCTATGTGTCCAATTGGACAATCCAGTGTAAATTTTGGGAACTTATAAACCTAATGTCTTGTTTTTGGCTAGAATATTGTTTTTTTGTTATAAATAAACAACTTAATATATGCATTACAATTCAGAAATGATTATCTGGTAAATCTTTAGAAAAAAAACTTTTAATGCAAAACATTCATAAACAATTATTTTCATCCATTTCTAGCCTTTTCCATTTCTTTCAATGCAACACAAGGTCGATTTTAAAATGGAGTAAAGCTGGTTTGAATTTAGACTTTTTTTGTCTCCTAGATCAGAGACCATGCAAAGACTTAAGAACGTTATTATTTACTGATAGCTGAGGGAACAAGAGATCAATCTATGCCTTCTCAATGACATTAGCACAGAGTAAACAATCATAGTCTTGTCCAGGAATTGAACTCTGATTGTCAAGTTTATTTCCTATGACAATAACCATTACACAACAACTTTTTTGGTCATTCTATGTCAATACTTAATGTTGTAAAACAACAACTCAAGGGAATTATGAATAGAAGGAGGAATAATAAAAAAAATTTAAATTAAAGAAGGGGAAAAAAAGAAAGAAAAAAAGAAAAAAAAAAAAAATCAAAAGATGCTATGTTCAGTGAAATTCTAGATTATTTTCATATTTAACAAATCACCAAAACATTTTACATTTGTATTGGAGATAAGTTAAAAAAAAAATTAAAAAAATAAAAAAAATAAAAAAAAAGAAATACATTTGTATTAGAGATAAGTTTAAAAAAAAAAATTAAAAAAATAAATACATTTGTATTAGAGATAAGTTAAAAAAAAAAAAAAAAATAAATAAAAAAAATGTTTGAATATTTTCACCACTAAAAGAATATATATATATATATATATATATATATATGTAAAAACAAAATTTCTTTTGCGATGAAACAAAGAAAATACAGTGCTCAATCACAGTTTGTAAGAGTTAATATTTATTTATTTTACAATGTTTTCATAGATCAATGTTCATTATCAACGACCGCGGTTTCATGCCGAAGCAATCATCAGGTTGAGAAGTAAGATCCAATGGTGTTTGTTGTGGTTCTTTACTCAAAGACACATTTAGGATTGTAAATAACGTCGGTTAAATTTTCCCGAACGCTGTTATTATTTTTAAAAAATTTTTAAAATTAAATTTAATTTTTAAAATTTTTAAAATTAAATTTAATTTTTAAAATTTTTAAAAAATTCAAATTTTAAAAAAATAATAACAGCGTTCGGGAAAATTTAACCGACGTTATTTACAATCCTAAATGTGTCTTTGAGTAAAGAACCACAACAAACACCATTGGATCTTACTTCTCAACCTGATGATTGCTTCGGCATGAAACCGCGGTCGTTGATAATGAACATTGATCTATGAAAACATTGTAAAATAAATAAATAAATATATATATATATATATATATATATATATATATATATATATATATATATATATATATATATATATATGTGTGAGGAAAAATGAGTAAAGAAAAGAAAAGTAAATGGATAAAATGAATTTAATCGATCACTTACACATGCGTTTCAGTCAGTTCATGTGTGTGGAAATACTTCGCACACATACAAGAATCGACCTTCATCAGAGTGAATATTTATTTTTGATAAATGAACTGACCGAAACACATGTGTAAGTGATCGATTAAATTCATTTTATCCATTTACTTTTCTTTTTCCTCATATTGTCGGATTCAATTCCTTTTCCATTTTTATATATATATGTGTGTGTGTGTATATGATGCTGATAGCTTTTTGATTTAGTGTGTCCTGTGACGCACATATTTACTTTGAATGAGTCCCTGGATATTTGATGGGTCCCAACTAAAGTTTCTTAAATTGTAGGGTTTATATTTAGGATCTGTGGAAACAACTAAAGCCATCTAACTCCTACATTGTAGCCTATCCTGTGTAATTCATTTCTAAGAAACTATTGAAATGTATTTACAGTTAGCTTGAAATGGTGAGGGAAGAAAAAAGAAAAACACCGGGATGCATGGATATGATTTTATTGCATCCTTTTAGATTTTTATGTGTCAGGAATACACAACACATACCTATCAGCACCCCTGTGTGTGTGTGTGTGTGTATACATACATACATACAGTTTAAATGTTGTGTATTTTACCAGCAAGTTATTTTTCAGGCATGTGTTATTGAATAACACGGAGTACTTCTTCATTATTTGGATCTGTGTCTTTTCCAGTCATCTGGCAATCTTTCTGGTGTTTGGATCCAATTGAATTAGGATATTTCCCATACTGTTAGCCCAAGCGCTTTCGACTGCTTCCTCAGTCGTCATCATGGGAGTTGGTTTTAGTTCGTTTTTAGGTCTTATCTATGTTGTTTTGTTTTTTTTATTTGAAAGAGTCTTTTTTTTTTTCTTAGAGGGTTGCAAGTTAACAGTATGGGAAATATCCTATTTCAATTGGATCCAAACACCAGAAAGATTGCCAGACGACTGGAAAAGACACAGATTCAAATAATGAAGTACTCAGTGTTATTCAATGACACATGCCTGAAAATTATATATATATATATATATATATATATAAATAAATAAATAAATAAATAGAGAGAGAGAGGTATTGTTACAGACCACAGAATTCATTCAGGCCACCCAGCTTCATGTACTTCTAGGTAGTGTCTAAAGTACCAGCCACTCAAGTTTATAATCAGCATTATCCACCAATCATTCTAGGAGACATTATCACACCACAAATATCCGAGTGAATCACACATCTAGTTCATAAAAAGGATAACAATATAGAATATAATACTAAATCATTTTCAGTGGTTCAATTTATTCAATATTAAACTAATTTATCAGCGGAAGGTAAAAACATTCCAAAGTTTAGAAGTGAAAATTAATTTCATAATAAAGTATTGAATGAATCCGATAATTTCTTTTAGTCCAGGCAATGGTAACCCAGAGCCAAACTTATTTGTAGACCTTATTTTTCTGATGCAGGTATCATTGGGGAATGAGAAAAAAAAATGAGCTAAGCTTTGGCTCATTTACCAAAAAATGTTACCCTTACAACACTTTTTAATCTGAACTATTTGAAAAGTTACATGAGAAAATGTAGAGAAAAGAGAGGAATTCATATAAGTCCCTCCCAAATTGAATTCTGTTAGTAAAAAGAAAAAAAAAAGATTATCATTTCCTGATAGAATTAAATATAAATTCCCAATAAAAGATTAGAACTGAATATTCAATAAGAGAAATCATCTAAGAGAATTTTGAAGTTGATCAATAAAAACTGAAAAGATTTTTGGAAGAAGAAAAACAAAAAGTGAACAATATTCACACAATGGGAGAAGAAGGGGGGTTGAAAAACTACGAAAATAAAGAGACAGAAAGAAAGCAAAAAAGGTTGTAGAAAAGCAAGAGGAAACAAAGAAATTCTATTTAATAAGGGAATTGCAGATGGGGTGGGGGGGAAGACACTTTTTGTGCTAAAAACATTTTGGTTATCATGGTTATTAAAAAATTTTTTTTTAAAAATGCAGTCGTTGGCCAAGCAGCAGAGAAATCTCAAATCACCAATCGCATGCTTTCATAAAAGAGTGTATGGTGAAAGGCCACTATAGGTTGGAGTGATTTATTTAAAGGCATATTATGGGTTATGTAATGCCAGTTTGATTCATTTGTAAATGTTTGAGTACAATTCTATTACATTTTTTAACATTTCATTGCAACGATTTAAAAAAAAAAATTTTTTTTAAATCTTACTTTAGTTTTTTTATTGGACTATATTTATTGCACAATTATATATCAAATTTTATCTAATGCAAATAATCGCACAGTTATATGCTATCAAGTATTCTTACCCAATAATAACAATTTTCATAACAGACTTATTGGACCATACATTAGATCCTAACAGATACTACCACTCTGGGTCAGAGTGGAGTAGGGGATAATGAAAGAATGGCTCCAAAAATCCAAGAACTGGAACCTCATCATTATGCAGCTTAGAGTTATACCCAGGATACCCCCATTTTGGGAAGGTAGGAGGGGTGTGTCTTAATCCTCTGTAGGGGATGCAGTCACTTAGAGCCCCGTGGACAGATTTGGGAGGGACAGATTGATTTTCATAGATACTGTTTAAAAACATTTTTCATTCTTGACAAGTCATTAATCTCAATAACTGCTTACATTACAAGTGATTGGTAAATTATTCCAGAATTTCTATTTGGAATATTATTAACTAGTGTATATATATATATATATATATATATATATATATATATATTATATATATATAACAGCTCTATTACTGATATTGAGTACTCCATTAATACAGCAAAAAACTTGGTCCACCACTAACTCACCAAGTGACCTAGCAATAACCACACACACACACAAATTTTATCCGTTATTATTGTCTGATATTTACTGTTCCCTCGATGTGAGTCACAATTAAAAAAGCAACTAAAATTAAAGAAAAATACTTATTAAAACTATCATTATTGTGACTAAGTCATAAAAAGATTCCAGAATTAAAATGATTTGTTAATCATTTAGAAAAACAATTATTGAAATAATGATTAAAGAATTATTTCAATTTCTATGTGGTTACTGTTTTACTGTAAAAAAAAAAATTAAAAAAGTTCTTTTCAACTTTGAAATTGTTTGCAGAAATGTAAAAAACATTTCTGCAAACAATTTCAAAGTTGAAAAGAACTTTTTTTTTTTTTTTTTTTTTTTTTAACAGGAAAATGAAAAAAAAAAAAAAAAAAAAATCTTTTAAAGTTTTGGTTCTTTAGGGTTAAACATTTTAATTTGTTACCGGCAGGAATTTTGGAGTGACCTGGTGTGTGTGTGTGTGTGTGTGGTGCATATCATCCCCAGAAAAGCCAAGCGCATTTTGTGCTAAAAATAATGCATGCCATTCAAAAAACAAAAAGAAAAAGTTTAGTGAATGGTTTTTCAACTTTTGTACAAAAGAATCTTGGGTTATTTCCTCCAACTCCAACCTAAAAAAGGGGAACCACTCTGACTGATGAATTATTTATTTATTTATTGATCTACTAGAAAAAAAGACGGGATTAGGGTTAGGGATTAGTTTAATGGGAAAATAATAGGTAGATTAATTAACAGATAAAATTCATTCAGAGTGGTTCCCTTTTTTTAGGTTAGAGTTATAGGAAATAACCGAATCTTCTTACCAAATTAAGATTAAAAGTGAATGAAATCAAGAAAAACAAACAAATTGAGGAGATTAAAAAAAAAATGATACTATTACTACAGCCTTAACACTTAGTCATGGGGGAGTGGTTCGTTTAACTGCTCATTTACCTACTCTTCAACAACCATTGTATCATGCCATTAAGACATTCTACCAATGGGACAGAAATCCAGGGAAACTTGAATCCATGCCTTTCTCAAGGATGTTAATCTAAAATAGGCATAAAGAAGCCTAATTTTATTTTAGTTCCCTAGGCTAAGAATCATTACACTATTTTGTACCAAATGGAGAGATGATAAAATAACAGTGGAAATAATAATAATAATATAGAATTGGGAAAAGTCCTCTTATCAGATATTTTATTCATCTCTGTTCACCAAAGAAAAAAAAAAAAAACACATCATTTCTAATTTTACAAACCTGTACCATTCAAATAAATTTAAAAAAAAAAAAAAAAAAAAAAAAAAACAACAACAAAGAAACAGGTGCCAAAAACAGATTTTCACGCTGCCAGTATTTACTGTAACCAAGATACAACAAAGTGTCAACTCAGCAAAACAAAATCCATTCCTATATTTGATTTTAACTAAACATTAGCATTTTTTTTTTTTTTTTAATTTAAAAAAAATTGAGTTTTACTTTTTCATTCGCAGAAAAAAAAAATTATCTGAGTGCTGTCAATGATGAAGCACCGAGCATCATCAATCAGGCAGGCATTTCTTAAGAAATTTATAAAAAGACAATGGGGAAGTATAAAGATGATAGCTTCAGCTAAAAATTGTACAAATGTGAATATTCATTTTCTTCAAAATTAAAGTTTTAATAGCAAAGAGTGTGAGGGAGAGATCAACTCCAGTAGATAAGCACTAACAGCAGAATTATACAAAGTTGGGGGGAGGGGGAAAAAAAGAAATTTAAAAAAATAATTGAAACTGTCTGAAATTTTCTTTAGTCTATTGCAGTGCTACTGATCATCAACAAATAGAATGTAAGGTCATTTCTGAGACATTGGGGGGGGGGATAAGGTTGTTAGGTAGAATGACATATAGGCCATATATATATATATATATATATATATATATATATATATATATATATATATATATATATATATATATATATACGCGCACACATATATATACATACACACCAACAACTTAAAAACAAACAGCAACTTCACTATTTTAACCCTCACGCACAACAAAAAAAAAAGGTTTCTCCACCCCAGGAAAGTATCAAGAACTTTATTTTGTGCAACAACACACTCAAGTTGTTATATATATATATATATATATATATATATATATATATGGTGTGAGGTCTTTTAAAAATCAGACTGAGGAGGCAAAGAAATGCCAAAATAAATTTATATCTGTACCAAAGTATCAATTTATTCACAATACCCCATACATGTAAAACTATATACGCAAATCTGGTTGAATCCTATCAAGGAAACACTTGATATCATCCACACACACACAAAATGCATTTTGCTTGTCCCTACAATTATTTGGCTTAAACCAAACATTTCTTTCAATTTTCTCTTTTTTTTCCATCAACACAATCATTCTCCACTAATTTCTGGAAACATTGGTCAAGTCTCAAAATGATAAATACTCATTGTTAGGACTCCTCCTATTCCTCTTCCCTAATGAACAGTAAATAAAACTACTATTTGTACACGCCTGTTTGGTGCAAATGGGATCATCTCATTCTCAATAAATCCAGGGTGACACAACCAGAAGAAAAAGAGAATGGAAACAACCCAAGTGGATTACAGGAGTTCAACGAATAAATTGAGTCAGGATCAAAACATCAGATGACATTTTGGTATTCTTTAACCAACAAGGAAAACAAATATGAAACAAGAACACAACACACAGCCAAAAACAAAATAACTGTTTGGTTATCAAGAACCAAAAATTAAAACCAACATACATAAAGAAAACCCAATCATGCAATTATATGGACTCTTCCATCAAACTAAATGCAGAGGAAAATTTGATCCAAAACTCGATATTTCTGTTACGTGAAAAACAAAAAAAAAACATCAGTTTTAAAACCAATTAACTCTTAACATCCTATACTGCCTCATTCCGCCCAGCCAGAAGACATTCATTTTCCTAATCCACCCCAAATGATAGCCTTTGTTTAAATGTAATATTAAACATATTTAGAAGTCTCTGATTTAAGGCAAATAACAGGTAAATTTAAATGAAAAGGCCATTTTTAGCCATTTTTTGATAAATCCTTATAGGAATGGTGGTCTGGACTTGGAAAATTCTCAACAGGATGTTAAGAGTTAATATAAAAGTATTTTAAAATATAAAACTAACTTTGGTTAATTAGCAAAAAAAAAAAAAAAAAGTTTATACGTTTTTAGATTCAGATTTCACAGAAGGAAAAATAGTTTCAGTAGATAAAATTGAATAATACCCATTCTGTATCATCAAATTGGGAAGAAGAAGTAATTTTTTTTTAAATGCCTCTGTGTCTATAGGAGGTAAACATGGTATAACTGTTATTGTCATAGGAAGTGGACTTGGATACCAAAGTTCATATGCTGAATAAACCTGTTTGCATTTCAGATAGTGCTAATACCTTTGGGAAAGGTATCCATCCACCTATTCCCCCTTCAGCTATGGGTAAATAGTAGGGCAGTCTGGGCTTTTTAATCTTGGTATGGTAACCATTTTAGAAGGAAAATTGAATTGAAAACCAGACTTAAAGAGGGATGGGCTCCATCAGGCTATTCCTGCTAAAGACACACTACAGAGTAGCACCATCACAACCAAACCAGATTACAGGATAAATCTTTTTTCTTTTTTTTTAAGTTTCTATAATATAAACTTTGTTTTTGAGTTTCTCAAGAGCTTCCTAAACACTTTAACATCCACAATAGAAAGAAACAAAAATACAAAAAGAATTTTTTTTTTTTTTTAAATGTACTTAGACAATTGTTGTTTTAAAGTTAGAGATAAATAACCTGCCTAACAGTGTAAGATGATGAATGCATAAGATATGCCACAATTTTCCCACTTTTGATGTTAAAACAAGAGGCACACTTTAAAAAAAAAAGAAAAGATTTTTTTTACTTTCACTTTACTGAATATTTTGGACTATCTCTGCTCCCCAATATCATTTTGCCTTGATTTCACATGGAAGTTTTGTCTCACTGTGATAGAATTGTGAAAATGTCAAAAAAATAACAAAGTAACCAATTCCTAACCACATTGCAGTTACTCAACAGAAATGGATAACTCAATAGAAACCAAAAGGAAATCAATCTCATCAGTAGGTCAAGTGTGGAAACTCATAAAACATGAAGACAGCGATAAAATTAAAATTAAAAACCTACAAACTACACCAAGGAGTGGAGTGGAGGAGAAAAAAAAAACAAAAACAAAAACATGATTCTATAATTTAAATGGTCTTATTTCTGTTGTAAAGTTTTGAAGATAAACTTCTACAATTACAGTAAACTTGTTGCATCTAAACCCTAAAAGCCTGCTGCAAACATCAATTCTTTTTGCGGAACAAAAAAAAAATACAATGAATAAACTGTAATAAATGCACACCACAATTAAAATTGGTTGCAGCTTAAAGAATTTTAAAAGACAAAATAAAGATTTTAATTGCATTTTTAGATGAGAGATTTATTACTTTAAGATGTTGATTTTAAGTTAGAAATTGATTCCACTAAAAACAAATATTTCTCAAACCCAACAAAACTAATTCAACATTTAGGCCACAATTCAAACTTTGATTTTTAAACATTAATGAACCAGCACCAAATTGACATCAAATATTCATTTCTGATCCCTCAAAATCTCTATGATACAAGAGTAATAACAAAACATAATTACAAAATGCTCTTTTTTTGCACTGACCAAAGGATTAAACCATGAATCTGCAAACAAAAACAAATTTCTTTCAAAAAAAAAAAAAAAAAAAAAGTCCAAACTCCAAGAAATGAGGGTGGACGGAATAATAAAAAAAATATTTTAAAACTACCCAACCCATCACAAGATTCTATCATTGAAATGCTCTTGTAAAAAAAGAAAGCAAAAAAAAAAGATAAGAGCCTTTCTCAGATGGAAACCCACAAAATAATTGTCTACTTTTATAATGTTATAACAAGAGGCACAAGTTTCTTAGATTTTTACTTCATGCCCCAAAGAGATTTAGTGACAACTAGAATATATTTCTGATATGACCTTTTGTAGAAGAAGTAAAAACGATACTACTTCATCCTCCATGAAGCAAGATAATTCTCGTGTTTTATAATGAAATTGTCCTCTATGAATATATTGAAGATTTCTCCAAGCGTTAGAAAAAAGAAACCATGAAAAGAGGAACAAACAGGAAAAGAAAATAAAAACTAATTCTCTTGTGATTTTCACCTAAAAATATTTTCAGGAAATGCCAGGAGTGGAGAGGGAGACACAAAAAAAAAAAAAAAAAAAAAAAAAAAAAAAGCAACAAGCAGAAAAAAAAAAAAAAATGAAAATAAAAATAAAAGCCATATTTACCCTTGAGGTGACGTTGACATTGATCACAACCTAGCAGCAATGAAATATAAACTAAATCTTTAACTAAAAAGAAAACTGTCAAACAAGATTCAAAAATGTATTTCTAAATTTTCTGAAAAATCAAACATGTCATTAAAAAATCAGGAAGAACATGTTTCGTTCAAAAAACTGGACCTTTTTCAAGAAAAAAAAAAAAATTTTTTTTTTCAAATTTTTCAAGAAAATAGTCAAGTAGATAATATTTTTTCCTCCTTTAAATTTGAAAAATTGAATCAAATCTAATTTAAATTTTCAAAATATATTGAGTGACCAAAAATGTTTGCTCGGTTTTATTTCATTTTTTATATTTTTTTAATTAAAAATAATGTTGAACTTTATGGAACAACATATTTACCATTTTCTTCATTTTCTTCTGCTGCCATCTTTCAGGCAACTTCTTAATTCCATCCTCCTTGAACATTTTGTCTTTCTCTTTTGCAGTCTTCCAGAGAACTGAAATTTTCAAAGATAATTCTGTAAAGTCTAAAGTTAATCATAGGGTGTAATATCTGGTAAATATGTTGAAGGGATAAAAGCTTTCCAGCTAAGCTGTAAACATTTTTTTACCTGTTCCTTAAAAGAAACTTGTAGTTTAATTTTATCCAAGAGAATATTACACCCTTTAAGTCTAAATGGAAGTTTTTCATCAATTGCTGCTTTCCATTGACTTAAAACTATGAACAATACTTGTGCAGATCAATCATTTAAATTCATAGAGGATATTCTATTCTATTCTCACCATATAACACAGCTTTACTTTGGTACAATTAGCAGTGGTTCACTTGCTACACAATTTTATGTATTCCACATTGTTGGAAAGTATTCACTCTTCATTAGCAGACAATTTTTTTTTTTAAATTTAATATTTTCATTATATCATGAATTAAACATCAAAATAGAGTCTGGTAGGTTTTTTTTCTGCTTATAGAAACCACATGGAAGCTCGTGGTGTAATGGTTAAAGTCATGGGAAATGGACCCATCGCCCCGAGTTCAAATCTTGGATGTGGTAATTGCATTTCCCTTAGCACTAATACCCTTTGGAAAGGTATGAATCCTACTCTCCCTCCAGCTATGGATAAATAGTAGGGGCAGACTGGGCTTTTTAACCTTGATTAGGCAACCTGTCAAGGAGAAGGAAAATTCTGAATTCAAACCTGTTGAACTCTGCTTAAGAAATTGACCTTGTGTCATATCCTGCTTGTGTGGAGGGGTTGGTAAATATGTATAGAAACCACATATCAAATTGACAAACAGTCAATCTGTTGGAGTTCATTTTCAAAACTATTTAAATAGTTTGCATATATGCTCTCTCTCTCTCTCTCTCTCTCTCTTTCTCTCTCTCTCTCATATATTGATTTTTGTCTTTGATTACCATTGATCTCAAATGGTTTATCCAATCTTGGCACAAATTTTCAGCAAGAAATTTCCAGCATGAAACTTCACAAATCTTTCTGCACTAAAGTCACATTTAATGAAAACTAAATGTTCTTAATGCTAACAGCAAAAACCGAATAAACATTTCTGGTCACCCAACAATTAAATTTATTCACACAGATTTTTAGATTTTGTTATCAGTATAAGAATTGGAATCTCAAATACAAGATTATTTATTCAAACCTTATTTGAAGAAATGTAGGGTAAAATGAATATGGCTCCATTGTCTGCAGATTCACAAGAGGCAAATAAATAAATGGAATAAAAGAGTTCTGTTCAGAAAATTATATTTTTAACAATGGCACTATGACCCATAAAGTAGTTGACAAAGAAAATCTTCACATGTAACAGAAGATGAAAGAAATGTGAATTGAAGCAAAAAAAAAAAAAAACAAATTGGTCATGTGACCTATAAAATTCTGCTAAATTCAAACTGTTACATTAGAATGACTTTGTTGAAAAATGAAATCCAGTTAAAATACATTGCAAATAGATTCAAATGAAAAAGAAGAGACAGACAAAATATTTGAAGGCATTTGTCATTTTCTTTTAAAACAATCAAAATGCCTCTGACATGAAATGACAAATCAGAAAAGTAAGAAGAAGATCACAGAAAAACTCCTTTGTCCATTTCACACAATTAGAAGACACATGTCTGATTTTGTAGCAAAGGAAGAAACAAAGAAAACAAAAGAAAACAAAAACCAGAAAACTTTATCACAGAATTACACTTTAAGTTATTTTTATAAGAAATAAAAAAAGAAATAAAATATCTAAAGCAATTCCTCTCAGGTATTCAAATTATCAAAGTATTTTTTTCCTTTTCAAATTGTTTAAAGAAAAATATTCCACTTTGACAAATCCATACATTGAGAGGTGTATATATATATCTTGCCAATAAATCAAGTTAAACGTTAAACATTAAACATTTTTGTAATCAAAAGATTTTGACCCCATTCAGTCAGCTCTATCAAATTGACAATATCAAGTGCTGTTTGCATGAGAAACACTATGCTATTATAAATAAAAAATAAAATAAAAAAAGCTAATTTTCTCTGCTTGTTCATTCCATTCAGTCAAATCAGAAAACATAAAAACTATAAAATTCATAGACAAAATAGTCATTTGTATTTACTATAAAAAAATCTAAAAAATAAAGATCCACTGAATTGAGACCAAAATAACAAAAAAGGCCAATGCCAAATCATTTTGATTGCTAAGATTTCTCAAGAGTTTCAGGATCTAAAAATCAATCAAACCAACACAAGCCCCCACCCCATCCCATATATTTTCAAATGAAACAAGACAAAAATACAATCATAATCTAATGCCATATTGAAGCACTTGTCACCGAAATGAACAACAATATTGGAAATGAATATCTGGTTTACTGTTCCCACAAAATTAATAAAAACAATTTGTTTTAAGAAAATTAAACTAAATATGAACTTGGGAGATAAATTATACCTCCCAAAAAGTCATCTGAATTTGTTCCAGACTCCCAGAAATCAATTCAAGCAGGTTTACCCGCTGATAAAAGATTTAAAAACCATTTAAAAAAGAAAAAAAAAAAAAAAAGTCCATTTGAGGCCTTCATAATTCGTTGCATGCACACAAGTTTCCAAACAAAAAAAAAAAAATTTTTTTTGAATGCAGGAAGTTTTAATTTATAATAAACAGAAAATAAAATTGCAACACAATAAATGTTTTAACTTACATGTTTAAAAGTACAGGTAATATAACTTGATTACAGTAAATGATCAACAGGTAATATAACTTGATTATAGTAAATGATCAACTATACTCCAACTCCATATTCTCCTTGGCCATTAATACAAACCTGTACACTCACATTGTATAGATGACAAATAACATTCAGTGATACATTTATTCCACACAAAAAAACGTTGGAAAATCTTCTCAAAATATCTATTATTTCCTAACATGCAAATAGATTAGCCAAGTCAAAAATCAGCATTATCCTTCACAATATTGTTATAATTCTATTTTCTGTCAGTATATCACAACCTATTAACTGTGAATGACAAGAAAGTTATTTAACGCTGTAAATGATGGAAGCTTTCATTTCATTGTAGTTCATAGCAACTCTGTTCTATCTGTGAGTCAGGGCATCAAATAAGCACTTGTACCTCCAAGCAATAAGTATCTGTAAGCTATTTAATCAGAGAGGATTCATTACAATTTTCTCCTCCTTCAAAATGGCAAAGCAAGTTAGTATGTGAAAGTGATCAATCAAGCTTAGCATATTCTTCACTTAACAGATGATAAAACCAACAATTCAATAACAATTGATGATTTATTGAATAACAAACAAACACCAAGTATTTCTATTTCAATAATCCACAGATTCATTTTCATTTAGAAATTTTGTCAGTATCTTCATTAGTTTCGGAGCACATTGAATGGAGTCAAAAAAAAAAAATCTCTAAACCATCATCATCAAGTCCTCCTGGTTAAAAGTATAATCCCCAATGATACCCACATCGGAAAGATAAGGTCTAAAAAGTTTGGCTTTGAATTACTTTTACCACTCTTTGAACCTGGACTATATGAGGGTTTCATTTATGTTAACCCCCAAAGTTTCAAGTAAAAATTAATTAAAAAAAAAAATCTTTGTGAAGTGCTTGATGTATCTCTGCTTGTTATTCAATAAATTTCTGTTCAACTGAGACAACTCGTATTATAAATAACCGGCAGTCAATAGGTTTTAGTCAACATCACATTTACAAAACAGTAACTGAACGGTTCCTTTTGTCAAAGTTAAGGGATTCAATTTTAAAGCTCCTGAAGAAAGAAAAAAAAGAGGGGGGGGTGCTTAAAAAAAACAAAAAACATTAATAGAGAGATATTGTTTAAAAGAGAGAAAAAGAAAAAAAGAAAAAGCTAAGTCAGTAAACAAGGTACCTACCCCCTCTGCAGTGACCTGAACTGGTCCAGTACTTTTGTCTTTAGCTTTAGACCTTGAAATAGGGCCAAATTTAGAAACAATAGGGGGATCAAATGGGATGAAATCATCAATGTATTCCCCATACTGTTGCCTAGGAAAACAAACAAGATTATCAATTAGAAAAATTGAAAATTTAAAAATAAAAAAATAAAAAATAAAATTTTCTTTTTTTTTTTTTTTTTTTTAAATTTTCATCAATTCAGAAATTGGTCAACATTTATTTGATTTTAGTAATTCCAGAATTTCTTTTTTTTTTTCTTTTTTTAAACCTTCTGAAGTAACAGAAGAATAAAGAGATAAACATCAAATTTTGAACAATTATTTATTTTCCTGTTTCATATAAAATAAAATCTGTTAAATCACTGAGCTTCAAATTTGTAAAGTCATGCAAAAGAGAAACCTGAATTCATTTCTTAGAATTTTAAATCAAAATTCCATTTTAGGTTTTCTAATATTCAGAAAACATCAAAGAATGAAATTTCTGTGTAAAATGGAATTGGTATCATTCTCAGTTTTTTTTTTTTTTTTCTGGTCGATTTTTCCCATTCAAACAACTTATTAACACCAACAACATTAAAATAATCTTTAAAAATGTCTATGATGGTTTCTTTTTAAAAAGCCATTTGCACACATCAACATACCTAGTGAATTCTTCCCTGGCATCATCATAGAGATCTTTTTTGGTAGAGTCTATGAACAGATCAAAGAAATTGGCTGGATCCTAGCAAAAGAAACCAGAGACTTTCAAAATACATAGAATACATTTTTAACATAAAAAATTATTTTTTAAATAAATTTATTAAAAATTTTTTTTAGATGACCCTTAAGTCTTTGAAAAATTGTTAAAGATTCAATATTTATAATAAAAAGCATGGAAAAAAATTGTTTTCTTTATTGAACAACTATTTCTAGTGAATTTTCCAAGAATTCTGCAATGGATAAGAGAAAAAAGAAAGTCCTTATATATTCCTAGAGCATCAATCCATGTTTTAAAAAGGATTTTCTTCCTGAGAAGGATTGCTTATATTTTTGTTATTAAATAATCATTTGCTTTGTAATAGTTTTAAAATGATTTGGTACCAGTGATTACACTATGCAAGACAAATTTTTATTCCTGGATAGTATGTTATTTCTTAATTGCTTATGCTGTTATAGAAAAATGGCAATTATTCACTTTAAATTTAGGGTTCACAACTTTTCCAAAATTAAACATAATAGTGACTGAACTTTGAACTCATTTAATACGATGTCGCAGTACAGAACATTACAGGGACTCACCCCACTTTTTTTTTTTTTTTTTTTTTTAATGGCAATCAACCATATAGGTTATTTAATGCCAAAGCCATCCTTGTAGACGAACAGAATTGGTACTATCCAACCCATAGTTGGGGAGAATATGGGAGGGGTTCATGACGTAATAGTGCGACTGGACTTTGAACTTGCTTATTACGATATCGCAGTCCAGTACGTTAGCCACTAGACCACGAAGAATCCCCAGTATTTTCCGTCATATTTTTAATTTTTATGTATTCACTTTAAAATCTATTCTTGTGCATTGGATAACACTATATAACACAAATTTTGTCCCTGGATAGTATATATATCATTTCTTAATTACTTATGCTGTAAAAATATAGAAAATGGTCATTATTGGAGCTTCATCACCAGATGCAGTTTAGTGTCATACCAATGACACATCCTCCTTTTTTTTTTTTTTTAGTGTGTGTGTGGAGGGGGGTGCCCCTTTACAATCTAAGTTCTACCAACAGGGCTGTATTACTCCCTCAAGTTTTGTGACTAGTTTTTAAATCACTTTCACAAATCAACCTCCAATGTTTTTGTTATATGCTTCCTGGTCAAAAAAAAAAAAAAAAAAAAAAAAAAAAAAAAAAGTTTGTAAAGTAAAATGGGTCTTTTATGTTTAATTTAGGCATAAACTATTCGGAAATAACAGTTTCTACCAGGAATAAGAAAAAGTTAACACATGTTTATATAGTGTTATACATACAGATACTTGTTTGAATTGTAATTCAATTACTAAGAAGAAATTAGAGAGAAGTTCATTACAAAATAGAGATGTTTTGGTTAGCTGAAATTTTCTTTTTTCAATAAAATTTAAATCAGGTGCTTATAGATTATTTTTTTAAATCCATAAAAGCTGAAAATAATTTAGAGCTATAAAATTATATTCTACTATTATAGGACAGAGCACTTATGAAACCCAAGGTTCACAGGTCACTTAGTAAGAGATAAAATCCATAAAAGAGAGCAGAAGGAATTACATGACAACACACATTTTTTTGGAAGCAAAGAAGGTTTTGTCTGTTAACAATGTTTTGCTTCATTTAAAAGATCAGCTGATATAAGTATAGTAAAGTTGGTGGAGTGGCCTATTGTTGATATCAGCCGGATAGCGAGGGGGCCTTTCCCCTAGTGCTAGACCAGGGAGATTTGTTTTTGTGTCTAAGGTGAGGCACCACATCTACCATCAGCTCTACATAGATCCAAGCTGAGTTGGTATCAAACCCAGAACCTTGTGGTTCCTAGGTGGATATCCTACTGACAGATATTCACTGTTAATTTGTAGATTTTAACCCTTTTTACATAACCCATTTATTTCGTTTCTATTAGAAATGTGTGTGTGTGTGTGAGAGAAGAGAGATTGATAGAGAAAGAGAACATGGATTTTACTTTAGTAAATAAAATTAAATTTATCAAAACACTAAGAATGATGATAATATGCAGCTTCTTAAAGAACTTCAACCCGAGATATCTTTAGAAATAAGATTATTTAATAATAAAAATATAGAGAAAAAAAAATTTTGAAGTAAAACAAAAATA
>CM042165.1:17184637-17362137 GCA_023376005.1 Doryteuthis pealeii | reverse complement strand
TCTGGCCCAACTTATATATTTTCCAAGTTATGTTTTTGTTACTTTTTTGTCAAAAAAAAAAAAAAAAAAAAAAAAAAAAAAAAAAAAAAAAATATTTATAACACCTCCTCACTGATTTTTATCAGCAAATCAATGTAAATATTTTACCCCCCCCCCTTAAGAAAGAGTGAGAGAGTTAAATCAAGATTATTATACTTTTTACATATTGAACTATTTGCAATAGCTCTCAAGTAAACATATGGAACGTTGTAATAATTAAATTATCATACAGTGGTATATCCCCAGGTCCTGCTAGTAATTTCATTATTATTTTAAACCTTTCTCAAGGTTCTATGTGAAATGCAAACTGCTTCATTCTAGATTTGAACTCTACTACTTGAGTCCACTCCCTTTGATCATAACCGTTACACCACAAGTACCTCAAAACAATGCTACACAATATTAATAAATTTAAAAAATTTGAAATTAATTAAAAAAAGAAAGAAAAAATCTTAATTAAAAAAAATCTAAAAAGTGAGTAATTTAACAAGACAAACCTTGCTTCCAGATTCTGCAGAATGGTTGTTGTTAGTCAATGGTGCTGTCGCAGTTTGGTTTGTAGTGTGATATGGTGAATCCATGGACATACTTGGACTGTCCCCACTGGACCATGACACATAGCTTGATTCAGTGGAGGTGCACACATTGGAAGAACCTACAAAGAAAGTGACAGATCCAAAAGGATATGGGATTATTAACAAGGAAAGAGGCTTGGATATTTCATTAGTTACTGGAAAGAAAAAGAAAAAACTTAGAAAATATAAATCAGCAAAATGGATAAAGAAAAATGTTAAGCATTTATACAGTGTACACAAAATACATTCTCACCTGTATGAAACCAGGTAAATATCTGGCACACCCACATACAAAGCACTTAGCGCACGCACACACACACACAATACAAGCATACTAGACAGGTTTTGTTAATGTTACATCACACACAAACAATAACATTTTTATACCTCTGTTACCTTCCATTCACTCACGTATAAACAGCACAAAAATAGTGGAAATCCTAATTTATCAACCTCTTTCAAGCAGCAGAAACAAGAAAAGAAAAAAAAAATAACAGCAATATTTTGGTAGTTTCTCAAAAAAAAATCAAAAAATCAAAAAAAAAATCAAAAGAACAGGAATCCTTCCAGTAAAATACTGAGGTCCTGCCCCACTCTCCTGTTCACTGGTTTGGTTTGGTTTAACAGCATATCAAATCCTTGTGGGTTATTTAATGCTGAAATTTGATTCATTTGTAAATGTTCCATTGTAATCAATTTATTTTGTTTTATTTTTATTAAAATCACTTTTATCTTTTTTTTTTCATTTGACAATACTAATAATCATATTTGCACGATATATGGTTTCAAGTATTCCTATCTAATATTAATAATTTGCATACAATTATATGGTTTTAAGTAATTTATTCCTATTTAATAATAATCATTTGCTTGCATAGCTACATTGTTTTAAGTATTTATATGTAATACAAATATTTTGCCCAGTTATAGTTTCTTCATCCTCAAGGTGTGCTAATAGCACAGATTCCATTGATTCTCTCGTCATCCATCCCTATCAACCATTGTTGTTCTTGGCAAGTCCTCTAGATGGCATCCAGTGTAAGTTTCTGCAAGTTGGCCAAAACTAGTATGTCCATGTGTAGGAGTCCATAGGAGAATGTCACTTATGAGTTTGCCATTATTTTTCCAGCAGTGCTCAGCTCATATTACTTGGATAGTTTGTTAGATGGAAGGTAAGTGGCTGTACAGCTGCAGTTTTGTGGGGTGCTGCTTCCAGGATTTGTTCAAAATAGCATGCAGCATCCTTGTGTAACATCTATCTAGCTTTTTCTGCGGGTGATTTATTAAAAATCCAAGTAGTGCAACCATTTGACACAGTTACAGCTTGGAAGAATCCCTGTTTTATTTCATCAGAGGGATTAGATTTCCGTATGTTTGTTAACAATAGCAGTCTAGGTTTTACCTATGAGGTCTGTCAACATTGCTTTCAGTAGATGAGATATTGTTACTGAAGTATGTGAATTGGTCTACTAATTTCAGAGGGTGGCCATTTAATGAAGAAATGGCATCATCTTGTTTAAAACTACATGAAAACTGTTTTCTACGAGATCACAGAGGCTCTATATGCAGCAAAAATTTGGCTTGGGTAGAGGTATTTGCAAGAATTGCTAGATCATCTGTGTAGTCAGCATCCATAATAGTTTCAGCCACCCTTTTAACGCATAAATAGAACCCTAACAGGTACTACTAATCCAGGTCAGAGTAGACCTGGAAGTAATGGCAATTAAAGGGCACTCACATTTCGCAGAGCTCCAGAACTGGAGCCTCGTCATCAGATGCAGTTTAGGACAAACCTGAAGGAGGGTTTTTTTTTAACCCTCAGTGGAGGTTGTAATCAGTATATTCTGAGCCCTGCTGACACTATTCACTAGACTTGCCTCTACTAATTACCATTTTGGAAGGCAGGGTGCTTAGATACATATACATGCTAAGAGACCCAAAGATGTGTTCATCAACACCATCTTGATTATAATGATGCTTGCTTTCACTAATAAAGTTGAGTTACATGAAATCTTAAAATTTGTTGCACACTCTTCTCCCAATGAATCATTTGTTATTTTTTCAAATGCCTCACAGACACTTCACTTCACAATTGTTGCTGTTTAAAATATCTCAAGAAATTCATTATCATTGGTTTTTGCCTTGAATATGAAAAATATTAGATACAAAAATGTAAAAAATAAATTTCAATTTCTTTTTTTTTTTTTTAATGGTTTTAAATAAATTTAAGAATCCTTTTGTAGTTATAGAAAAGAATGGATAACAATGTTTATTTGTAATAAAATAAATCTTAAATCTAAACTAAAATATTTAAAATCTTAAAGATTAGAAAAGGGTATTCTTATAAAAAAATGTTTTTTTAAAGTTTATAGATAGAATAATACATGACGTCACATTTGAAGCTTAGAATAGCAACAGAATGTAGAAAGGTCATGGAATAAAAAGGTTGTATTTTGCCAAATAACATTATCAAACATTTACAAGACATAAAATTTTAAAACATGGCTAAATGCTTTTCAACCAAATGGTCAGCCTTGTATATAAAATATAAATATTTGGCATATCAACAACCTCATAGATAAGCTCCTATACCAAGTCTCAAGTCAGAACAGACATTTTTGATCACAGGGAAAAAAAAAAATCTAAGACCCATGTACAATTAAAAAAATGTACAAATGATTTTTGTAGGGATTAGTTTTGAATAAAAAGGTAGAAAATTTCAATAATACTTATCACAATTCCAACAGCAAATACATTTGTTTCATTCCATGCATTAAATACTTAATATTATTTTCTCTTAAACATTCACATACAAAAAAAAAAAAAATCACGTCAAATGCAAAACAATTGACTTACACCTATAAATTTTAAGTCAAACATTCATTCAATTCATTCGTGTAATATGTTGCAATTAAGATTTCAAAAATCTACTGAATACCTTTGTTCCACAATTAGATTTCTACTTAGAGATTTACTTTTAATTCATTTCATTTTTTTTTTTAATCTTAGAGTGTAGATGAATTTGTAGGCAGCTTATGGGCTGAACTCGATTTTTTTTTTTTTTTTTTTTTTTTTTTGGAGAATTCCTTGAGGGCCAATTAAGACCAGGTTGAGAGAGCTTAGACATGGCCCAAATGTTGCACAACTCTTGGTCATTGAAGCAAGTCCAAATGGAAAGGAGCAGTATAACTTCCACAGCTACACACGTGTGAGCACTGGTCAGACTTTAGAATTAAAAAAAAAAAAAAAAAAGAGACAAAAAAGAAATACAAGACACTGAAATCTCTCAAGAGTCAAAGAGTAAAAGAAAGAAAGAAAAAAACAATTTTTTTTAAAAATTACAATCAATTTCAAAAGGGAGACAAAAAAAAAAAAAATTCTTACATTTTATGTCATTTGAGTTAACCCTTTCCCAACTATAAAAACAGATAAAACAAAAGGAATAAATCCTTTTAACTTTAATAAATTTGAATTGAAATGCTTAGATTTAAATCTGGATAAAGATTTGAGGAGTAAAAAAAAATCTCAGCAAAAACTGTTTAACAATGACCATCAGAATTACGTTTCTTAAAACATTTAAAAAGGTTTCTCTGCCCCTTTTTTTTTTGTTTAAGTATCAAAATATTTTTGTAATGTTTTCTATTAGACGTTTTATCATTTACACACTGTGTGCATGAGGACAAAAGCTCAGTGCTCGTTTTTGAAAGGCAGAAAAATTTAATATACTGCTGAAAACCTTTGCACATACCTTGCATATGCAAGCACAGCATTGATCCACAATTCACTTGATATTAATCTAACCTCTAATACAATATAACAGGTTATTCAGAACGTTTTAAGCCTCACCCAAAAGCAACATCTTATAAAACTAGAAAATTAATTCAGATCTGTCTTAAGTTCTTGGAAAATGAGATCTATACAAAAGGTGAAAGGTGTGTAACAAATTTAAAAATAGACCAAGCAATCTGGGTGAGGCTTAGAACTTTGCAAACAACTTTCGTCTACTTATCAGTAAGAAATAAAAAAAATAAATGTTAAATTTAAATAAAAGTCTTTTAAGGAAAATATATACTAAAAAAAAAAAAAAAAAAAAAAAAAAAAAAAAAAAAAAAAAAAAAAAAAAGAAAAAAAAAAAAAAAAGTTGCTTTTAGCTTATGTTGGTTTTGGTTATTTCAATAACAATTCATTGTCAGACAATTCATGAGGAGAGAGAGAATAAACCAGTAAATTACAAATAAGATAAAGAGTGATGGAAAATAACTTTTCAACACTGTATATTTTTATCACTGGACACATTAAAAAATACTGATTTTAATTTTTTATTTTTGAGTTCAATTTAAGCAGTGGTTTGTCTTTTTATTTTACATTAGAAATCTTTTTTAAAAAGTACATAATTGAAATTTTACTTTCTTTCTCTCTTTATCTTAAAAAAAAAAAAATGAAGGTAAATACTCTATAGTTAGAATTTAATAGTCAACATTCCTTGATAAATTAAAATTTGGGTGAGAGCAACCCACACTATTATTAAATTGCAAATTGGACAGAAAATTGCTTTATTCTCTAAGAGTATTTCAACACTATTGAGCTAATAAAAACCATTATATGCTATTGTAACATAAAAATTAAATTTTTATCATACTTATTCACAAATTTCAGTACAATTTATAGTTAGAGGATTATTAAAAATATATAAGATCAAAAAGTGTGAGTATATTTCAATGATAAATTGCACTTTCAGCAAAGAACATTTTTTTAAATTTCTAAAAATGAATTTTTTTAAAAATCCATGAATATAAAACATGGCAGGAACAGTGTTTACTTAAAAAATAAGTCTAGTGTAGTACATTGTATTAAGATAAACAAGAAAATATTCTAAGATCAAAATATAACCTTAGGGAAAACTAAAAAATTAATTTCTGTGTTAAAAGATATAGAAAATTTGCTAAAACCTTTATTAACTATTCAGGTTCGTTTTTTTCTTTTCTTTTTTCTTTCTTTTTTTTTTAAATATATATTTCTGTATGCTGAGTCTTAAGTTTCAAATAAATTTTGGCAACTTATGAGGGAAAAAAAATATCTAAAAGCTTTTCTAAATTCTTTACTGACAATTTTTTTTCCCCCAGTTTGATTTCATTTCAACTACTCAAATCATCATCATCAATGAGTAAACACAGCCTGAATCAAAAATAAAGAATCCAGATGAGATTTGATAGTTCTATTGCATAAAATGCCAGACATAACTTTTAGTTTAAATTCTACATAGTACATTTTTTTTTATTATCCGTGAGTTTACTCACAGTTATAAACAGATTGCCTAAGTGATAAAAAAAGCAATTAAAAGATGAAAGAAAATACTAGTCAAAAATTTTAAATGATTGACTAATCATAAAAATAAAATAGCTATAAAAAGATATTTTTAGATAATTTTATTTTCTTACTGGTATGGCTTGCTTTTCTATTTTAACACTGATTCTATTTCAAAATGAATACTTACATATTAAATATAATTTTGTCCAGCACAGTTAAAAAAAGATTTGGCTTCAGGTTACACTTACTGTGCTTTTAACCTAGACAAGCAATTTTTTTTATAAAAATAAAAGTCCAATAAGCAAAACTGCTAATTTAATTTTAGAGTTAATTAGTATATGATATATCAATTGGTAAATAATAAAATTCAGAAATTATTAAAAAAATTAAATCAAGATTGCCAAATTTATTTTGAAAGAAGGAAATTTAATTTTAAAATTGACATTTTCTTTCGTTTTTACTGGATAAAACGAACACAAATCCAGAAAATAAGAAAAAAAAATCACTCATTTAATATGGAATCAGAGAGAGACTAAATTTCAGGGGTAGGATTAACTGACTAATTCTAAAATCAAACTGACTTTTTATATTCAATTCCCTTGCTGCAACACTCAAGAAAGAAGAGAAGAGAGGAGAAAAAGAGATAGATTAGAAAAAATATAAGTTATACATTTTCAGAAGTAAAATTTTTAGAAGGTAATCTGTAAATCGTTCCTTGCCAAAATTTGAAAAAAGAGGGGGGGGGGTAAATTCATTTGTAAATCTGAGCATTCATTTTGAATAGAAAGTTATTTTGATACCATTCAGTATGAATATGCATAAATGATTATGGTTCAAGTCAAAATTAAATTGTATTTTTAAACAGTGACTAAAAATTAGAGCCGTCATAAGAATATGGTTAGGTGATTTTTTTTTTTTGTAGTTACATGAGTAATACAGTTTATGTAATTGAACCTCTTCTGGGTCAGCAAAAATACAATAGCAGATAAGTATAAATAGTTATTTTAAATATGAAAAAAATTGGTATTTAGGATAGCAGTAAAAGTTCATACCACCCACAAAATAAAATTAGGCTTTTTGACAATGTGCATTGTAAAAATACTTAGGGATTATATATATATATATATGTAATTAAAAAAAGCCTAGGAATAAAATTTAATTGAAACCTTAATAATATGCAGGTCATGCTTTATAAGAACCATAGAAGTTTTATTCTTCTCTCCCAGCTTCTTGCTGTCTTCAAAGAAGAAACATATCTCTGAACCATAAGCTAGTCAAAAAGAATGGGAAGAATAGATTCATAGTGAAAGCAGAAACACATGGCAAAAAAAGACAACAATAATGTTGGTAAAGGCCACTGTTGTAATATCTATGAAGAGGTATTCTCAGAACTCTAGAACTGAAGACTCACCACTGGAAGCAGTTTAGCGTCATAGACAAGACACCCTTTTTTGTATGGGTATTAGCCCCCCCCCCCCATACAGTTGGTGTACTTTAACCTCTAACAGTGGGGAGGGAAAAAAAAAAAAAAAAAAAAAAAAAAAAAGAAGCATTGCTATTTTATCTCCAATACACGCAGGCATGCCTACAAGTCAGAAAACAGCACTGTTCACGTGACTTTCGGAAACATTTTTTCACGCTCAGAATTGCGGAGACATGGAATAAACTGCCTGCATCTGTTGTAGGCTACCGGAGCACTGAATCTTTCAAAGCCTCCATGCTTCCTGTAGTCTGCCAACACTATACCTGATGCCACTCTCCACATACACGCATATTATTACTGTGAACTGTTCATGTTCCTGACACAACATTATTCTGTGTACTTGACATGAGACTTTGATGAGTTGTGGTGCACCTGAGCACTGTACACAATAAATTTCATTATTTTTTATTTTTATGATTAAACATTTTAACAGGATCCAAATTTACAGATTTTTTTTAAATACAAAAAAGTATCAAGTTATGAATATTTCTGAATATTGCATTTACAACATTGTTTTTTTTTTAAACAAAGAAAAACAAAAATTAAATAGGAGGATTGAATGTTAAAGCAAGTGACTGATTACATATTCGACTTTCAACTCTTTACATTTGTTGACAACTACTTAGATAATATATACAGACAAACAATCATTATATTGGATATAAGTCTACTTAGTTAACGGATGAATTATTTACGATTTCTATCTGGCAACGACTGCAAACAGCAGCCATTAATAAACGCCAGGGAAAGGGTTAACTCTACAATCTTGAAGAGACAGTTACCAAAATCTGGAGAAGAGAACGGGCTGAACGCAATGGACAGCCAGATCATATGAGAATGTGAACACCAACTGACTCACCTGAGTGGTGTGTCTCAGAACACAGCCACGGTCTTCGTCTGTCAAGCATTCATCTGCAAGTAAGCCCTGAAGCTAGTACATCAATTCAACCACAACAACATTCAAAGTCTAACTATCTAGCAGCTTAATTTAGTGCTACAAATACCTCTTTTTCTACAAATTCCTCTTTTTCAATTACCAGTTTACCTGTACTGGATTTTATTTTTGTAACAGCAGATACAATAAACAACATAAGAAAAGTATATCAGTTTTCTGATGTTCTCCTGTAAGGAGCAGTAAAACACAGCCTCGTTGTTGACGAGTAACAAAATATAGATTGAATCTCTCACTGTTCCAACAAAGAACTTGTCAGTTGGATAAAGCTACACTACAAAATGGCTATTGAGCCAGAACATCAACCCATGAACAGAGAGGCAGAAAGAGATGAGAAAATAGCTTTGTTTTTAGTTTAATTGTATACAAAGTTACCAAGTTTTAATTCATCAATAAAACATTTAAAAGTTAAAAACTTTACTAGAAATATTAGAAGCAAACAAGGAATAAAAACAAGTAAATCTAGTTGTTTACAATTAAGATATTAGTTTCTCATTTATCCCAAATTAATTTTAATAGTCGTGATTTATTTCAATGCTAAAAAAAAAAAGCTTTTATAAAATCTTACAAAACATTAAAAAGAAACATTTTATTGCATTCAGAAATCTTAAGAGTTTGGAATCAATGTTGCATAAAATATCAATGATAAAAACTTAAATTACAGTTTCAAATATATCAATAATTTCTTACATAAAAATATTGCAAAAATAGTTTAAATAAAATTAATATATAAAACTAAAAACATTTGATCTTTAAAAAAAAAAAAATTTTTTTTTTAAATTTTTTAAAAAGTTACTTTAAAATTTTTTTTTTAAAAGTTACTTTAAATTTGATTATATTAAATCTTCAGTTACTGAAATATATTTTAAATGTTGAATATATAAACAGATGTGCATTTCGTGTATTGATTGTTCTAGGAGAAATTTTTATGCCTCTTGTGTATCATGGATTTTACAAGCTTCTGAATAAATACTTGCAGGCTCCACTTCAACATTGCCAAAGTACACCAACTTTTTTTTCTTCTTCAAAATCAATTAGAATTTACACAAAATGTAAATAATGTATCAAATATGACAGAATATTCATAGTAGATAAATTTACAAGAATCAGTTGCAAATTTATTAAATATTTACAAACTAGAAAAGCCAGTTTGTGTAAATGATTAGAAGAAAATAAAGTATTAAAGTTACTATTTGCATTAATGCAAAAAATTTTAATTAACCTTTTTTTTTTATTCAATTTCCAAAACAATATTCAAAATATTCCAAAAATGAGAAAGGAGTTCCCAAAAGAATATTTCCATGAAATCTTGATTTTGGTTTTATCATGAAGATTAAATATATTTCCTCTACAAGTGGTGGCAAATGGGTCTGCTGTGGTGGAAATTCAAGCAAGAATTTTTTTGTTAGTGTTTATGGGACAAAAACTGATAAGTCACAATTGTAGCAGAGAGATAAACATTTCAAAGTATTTAAAGAGGAAAAAATAAAAATTGTCAAAAAAAATTTGAGTTATGCAAATTTATAATTGCATAGCATTCCCAGAACCAATTTTGGGTCAAGTATTTTTCTCATGTAAACTAAAATGCAAACACAAAGGATTCTTAATATATTTACATAACTGCATATTGCGTTTTTATCCATGGCCTTAGTTTTAAACTTAGACGCTATCATCTTATAATGAATTTTTAAAACTTTGTTCACTTGCCAAAAAGTATTCATGAATAAAAAGATTTTACACTAGTCAACTGTTTAGAGCTAACATTTTCTTAAGACATAATTCATATCTACTGACTAGAAGAGAAAATATAGTCAAAACTTTTTATACAATAGACCAATACATTTTAATAGACAAGTAGCAGGAATCATTATTCATTATCATCAATCTGATATTTAAGGACATTTACAAAAAATAGCAAATATACAAAATATGCTACATGTGTGTGTGTGTGTGTGTGTGTATGGTGTGTGTGTGCACATACACACAGTTATTAATTTTTTTTTTTCAATTATGTAAAAGCCTTATATATATGTAAAAAAAATATTTTTCAAGTATAAAATAGAATAAAATAGGATAAAAACTCAAGTCTCAGTTTCACAATATTGAACCTCAGGTGAGGTAATAATCAGATAAGTTTATTATCCTATTTTTTACTTGAAAAATATTGTGATTTTATTCTGCCTTTTTTTGTGCAGAGATCACTAAAGATTTTACAGATTAAAAATACTTTTAGCATTAAATTTTAATCATAATTTGATGTCAGTATACGTATAGGAAAGTCATGGACTGCTATTAACAGGTTTTTGATCGTATGGTAATCTGATCTCTCTGATAAAACAGGAATTATTCTGAGCTGTAGATATCAGTACTACTGTATGGATGCACTACTTGGACTTTAATGAAATACTTGGAGAAGTAGACTGGAACTACACAAGGATGCTGCATGCTGTCTTAAACAAATCCTGGAAACAGCACCCCACAAAAACGGCAGCTTAACTCCTATCACACAAGCCATCCAAGCAAGACAAAAAAGACATGATCGAGAAGTAAGTACTAACTCATAAGTAGCATTCTCCTGTGGACACCTACACATGGACAGTGTTGGCCAACTTACATTCATCAGTTCTGTGCAAACACTGGATGCTGTACAGAGGACTTTCCAGGAGTGATGACCAATAGGGACAGGTGGCGAGAGAGAGTCATGAGAATCTATGCTGTCAGTATGACTTGATGATTGAGATATAAATATGTCCATTATATGAGATATAAATATGTCATGACATGATAGATAATAGACTTACGGATTTTATTTTCCAAGGCTTTTCATAATTAAAAACAAGCTGAGAATAATAACAATTTATAATGATTTTGCACTGATCTTTTTTTACAGATAATAATCCAGTATTGGTCTTTTAAAAATTTCCCCAATAATCTAAAAGATTTAAGTTTCATTGAATTTTTAAAAATAATTCTCTATAGAAAATCTAAAACTTATTTTTCTTTTTAGATATAAAATCTAAAAAACAGAAAATGAATTGAATGACTGAAGAGCATAAACAACCCTACCCCCCATAAGAAGACTTCATTTGCTCTTAACATGATTTAGTAGAAAATGACCCTCTATCCAACCACAAAATGGTTCATATACAATTGTATAAGCAAAAAGATTATTCACAAAGGGATATGCAGAAAATGGGTGGTACAATACAATGGATTCGAGTGAATTAAAAAAATATTGAATATGTAAAGGTTTGTTAGATAAGAGTGAATGTTTGGAAAATAGGAGGGTTATACATGATATTAAATCATTGTTTACAAGAATTGATGCATGTCTAAGTGCAAATCTATAGAGAAAATGCATGTTGGCCACTGAAAAGACACTACCTAAGTTTTTCTTTTTTTCTCTTTTGTAACAAGGATGTTGTTGAATGAAAAACAACCTATTTTTTATCGATTAAGGTTGGATTGAGCATATAAGAAAAAAAAAAGATAGATTTAGACTCACTTTAGAGAGATTAAGCAAAAAGGTAAATTTCATTATATTATCCTTATTCATAATTAAACTGAAAGACTGAATCCTTTACAAGCTTTGGCTTGACATTAAAATTATTCACTTCTATATTTTAAACTTTATTACTATAATTCATGTATAGCTATTGTATAACATAGGGCCAGTTTAGGTTCCTGGTTCAATACCAGCCCTCACAAATTCAGCGTATGAGTAGCACAGGGATCTGTGCAGTAAAGTGATGAGCTGATGGTAGGTATAGTGCTCCACCTCAGACACTAAAATAATCTCCTTGGTCTAGCGCTAGTGAAAAGATGATAGACTCCTTCGCTGTTTGGCTGATATAGACTTTAGGCCTCCCCGACGACTTATTGTATAATAAATAGATTATATTAACCATTGTTTAACTACTTAAAATGTTTTTAATATGTCGATACATTTTAAAATAGATAACAAGCATCAATAAATATTACTTATTGAATATTTTCTTGAAATGCACTTTAAAATTATTCATTAATGTCATTAATAAGAGATGACATTACCAATTTTTACAATGTCTAACAAGTGCATAAATAGTATCTTTCATAAATGAATACTTATAAAATACGTACTAAAAGTATTAGGAAAAAAAAAAAAAAAAACCTGTAAAAAAGGTACAACTATGAACTAATTCTTTGATAAAAGAAGGATCAAGCCAGATCATTTTTCAGGGTCTCAAGCACTGCCAATAAAATTTGACCAAAAAAAATAAAATGGCCATATATTGGTTAAAATGTACAAAAAGATATTTTTCAAATAAAAGAAAAATTTAAAATATAAAACCCAGAACTTGTAGCAAAGTGCTTAGTGAAACATCTGAAGCTCAGAGGAATTCTGTTTTCTCACCAGTCAAAATCTAAAAGAAAACCTCCCAGAACTGCTGTTAACTCATCCCTACTCAGATGACCATGGAATCTGAAACATACAAAAAAAGATAAGGGATATTTAGTATTTGAAAACAATACATCCTAAAAAGGTTTTAAAAAAATACATAATGTGTATAATAGGTAACACCTAATTGTATATTAAGCATAGTTTCTATGTTTGTAGGTAGTAGCCCAAACACCTCTCCAGTGTATATTTAAATTCACAATATATTCTATTAATGGTTTAAAGCAAATAGTATCATAAGTCATTAAGTCCTATATAAGTCTCAGGATAGTTTTTATTTACAATTTCCAAGATTCTTTAATAATTCATTTTTCTTTTTGATTGTTAGTCTCCATCTTTCACAAGTTGCTTGTCTCAAGTGAGCAAATTTATTTTTGAGAGTGGATGGAGTCTACCAAGATGCAAAAAAATTTTTTTTCCATCATTTTAAAGTTATCGTTTCTATATAACAAATTCATTATTTCCTACTCAAATGATAAATTTACTTATACTAAAAGAAATAAAAATCAGTTATCACTTCTAAAGCTGTGACATTTTCCAACTTATTTTTTGTTCAATCCTGGTTCTTAGCATAAAAAAAAAAAAAAAAAAAAAAAAAAAAAAAAAAAATCAACAGGATTGACTGAACTAGTATTTTGTAAAAATCTTTTAAAAAATTTAGAGAAATTTTCAAACTCCACAACAGTGGGTCAAACTGTAAAAGTTTTGATGATGTAAAAAAGCTTAATTTTACTTTATTAAAATATTTTGTATTCCCTAACTAGTCCAGGTAAAAAGTGTCCTCAAATTATACATGCATCAGAAGAATAAAATATAATAATATTCTTATAAAGACAAAACAAACTATCAGTAATGCTCTCACAAATTAATAATAAAATTTTAAAATAAATTTAAACTAATTCAATCCGTGAACATTTATATAAAATTAACATTCAACCAGCAAAGTTTTTGAAACTTGAATTTGATTATATAAATTCTTCATTGGCACAGGAAAAAAACAAACAACAATAGACTTCTAAATGGCGTCTTCTGTAATACTTTGAGATTTTATATATATATATATTTTCAATACGTGATATATATATTCATATTCAATACATCTTGTTTATGTTGTAATTTTCTGAGTGTAATAATACTGAATAGGGGAAATATTGATTTTTCTATCTTCACACATTGACATAGTTGAGTTAGCTATCGAGCCTTCTGGTATTATAGAATTTATATTATATATATATATAATATATATATATTGTATGAAGAAATTTTTATACATAAGTTAGGCATGGTATTTGCTAGGTATAAGTTAGGTGTTACCTATTACACACCCTGCAAAGAATTAATAAAAATTAAAAGCATTTAATCTTAAACAGTTATACAAAAAAAATTAGATACAAAATTTAATCTGTCCTTACAATAAAGTCTAGTTTACATAATGAATATTATAATAATAATGATGATGATGATAAGCAACTTCACAATCCAGCTGCTTGATTTTTTTATTTCTCTTTAGAAACTGTTTTGACAAAGAATCTGGGAAACATATTTACCTTTTTTATTTCTTTTTAGATCCATTTGGACCAGAGAAATCTTGGAAGTGAACTGCAGTGTTCTCTGCTATTACAAGGCTAATATCCTCAGCTGTGTCTGCTTCTTCTTGAATAGGAGATAACGGTTGTAGAACTAGTAGCAGCAGCTTCTCAGAAAGAAACACGCTCATTTGAAATACATATTAACAATATCCGAAGCCCAGCAATCTTCACTGAATGTGATCCGACTTAAAAAAATCTTTCAAGGTTCAACATCTTTTTTTTGTGAACAGATCCTGGTGAACCCCCAAATAAAAGACTCGTCCTAATTTTGTAGGCACAAACGGCAAGGCAAAAACTGCAGCAGCAGCAGCAGCAGCAGAAGACATCTGTTTACTTATCTAGAAGTTAACTGCAACAAGGAATAATACATATTAGTGGCCAACAGACAGTGACATTGACACTGTCAGCATTCATGCACTTTTCAATTCTCATTTTAAATAGCCATATAAACAAGATGCAGAACAGATCCAGGCTGCAACTTGTTCATGTACTGCCTTTTTAACAGGGTTTTTTTAAATTTTTAACCTACACATCAATTCTAACATTTTCCTCAAATAGTATTCTCAATCAATGATTATACAATAACATCCTAAGTTTTGTTACACATAAGAGCTATCCTTTCTAGTTTAAAATCAATATTGACAAAAGCTATTTCTAGACATTTACCAAACTGTTACCATTACCCTTGACATTTAAGATACCTACTCATATAAGATTTGTAAGAAAAGATTAAAACAATTCCTTGATCAACTCACCTCTATATGAAAGAGAATCCCTCATATTTCCAGAGTAGGGAGCAGTTTGGGACGGTCACAATAATCTTCATTTAGCCGTGCCTGCCAGCTTTCCGACACTCTCGCTTCTTTAAACTTTTCTTCTGCTGCTTCTCCTGTTTCCAGGGTTGAAGTGACGTAACTGCAGTCTTCAAAAATTTTATATACAACCTTTAGTCCTTAAATCATTTTGTTTGATTTAAGGGTATATACATCAATACATCAAGTTGAAGTCAAAATGTGCATACAAAAAAAAAAAAAAAAAAAAAAGAAAAAAAAAAAAAAAGAAAAGAAAAGCCCATTTTGACTCTTATATAAATTATTCAAAGTATTATCTCTGCAGAGTTTTCAAACCCAGAGAGAAATAGGAGAACAATTCTCACTTTTTAAAATGGTGGAGGAAAATAAAAATAAAAAGAGACACCAGAAAAAAAGTTGTATTATGAAAATAACCTGCAGGTAAGCAATGTCACCTAACAAGCAATTTCCATTTACAAAGATTTACACAATTTGGTTATAACAATTACTTAAAAATACACACAGTATTGATGAACAAATGAAGAGTGGCCTTTGCAAAGTGACCAGTCCATTTTTGACCAATTCAAAGCAGCAGTTACTCGGCTGCTTTCAGAAACATCTTCCAGGAGACCAAATGCCAATATTCTTCAGGCATTTCCAAAGAACGGGGTTTGGGCAGAAAGGAATCCTACCATATTGTTTTTGTAACAAGAGACTCCATTCAGCCACCCTGAAGAGGACTCCAATTAAAGTGAGTGATGTGAGTGAGAAAGAAAGACCCTTTCAACAAAGTAATTTTTACTTAAAAAAAGGAACCTGACTTTATTATTATTCTTCTTCTTCTTTCTTTCCAGGGGTTTTTCCACCTCCTGAAACGACACTTGATTCAATTTAATTATTGCTCACATGCCCACAAGGAAGATATCAATTAGGATTTCCACTATATCATAGTGAATGTGCATAATTGCACTTAAGATTAGTTTTGAAAAGATTCTGCACAGAAACGTTGTGCAAAAATCAAAACAAACAAACAAAAAAGTTTATACTTACCCATAGTATCTGTACCTTGATACTAGCACATGCACAAATATTTGTGTACCATGAATAGCGGGCATTTCAACATACATCCACATTTACTTCCACGCACATACTCACTGACAGGCCAAAGCATACAGACAAAATAGCTCAACATTTGCAGAGCCACCCCTACCAAACTCACCACAGGCAACACTGTTAGAAAGAGACGATGTAGTAGAAGTAGCTATGTAGGTCTCAGCCGATGATTTGGCTACACACGGTGAGATAATACTCTTGGTTTCTTTGATGACATCACCCATGTCCTGAATGTTGGTCTGATAATTGTGTTGGTAGATGGCAGGAGCATTTGTTACTGGGGTGCACGGTGCACCAGTAGTAGGGATTCGGCCAGGAGACATCTCGTTTCTCTGAAGGAGATTCAGGATTTCCATGCGTCGATCTTGCAGATCTTCTAGACTCTGCAGAAGAGAGAAAAAGAAAGAAAATTATATTAAAAAAACGTAGATGCATTAAAGAATTGGTAAATCAATTTTGGAAATAGCTTATTAATGAAAATGAAAAAATTGGAAATTAGAGCAAGTCATTTTATTATTTCCTTTAACTTGATAAATGCTCTGAAAGTTGGGCCCCTTTTGTAACTGGGTGTTTATAGTAGGGCTTTTAAAACTTTATTTGATGCACCCCTTGTATGTATTTACTCAAAACCTTAATCACGTGCAGGATGTGACAAGGGGGCAAATTTGTTAAGCGGAAAGCTGGATGGAATTTAGAGTTTTCAAGGTTTAAAAAAAAAAAAAAAAAAAAAAAAAAAAAAAAGTTTGGTCTACTATCTACCTATAGATGGGAGTGAAGAGATGGTTGGTTGGATTTTATGGCATTCAACCCTTGTTGGATCATTTTATGTCAAAGACTTTTATACCTTCTTGATGGGCATTCAATTTTTTCTTCTCAAACTTAATTTTTTTACAAACATTTTTTAAACTATTTTTTTTTTCTATTTAACCCAAAGATGGCACCCTAACAGCTAATACCACTTCAGGTCAGAGTGGAACTGGGAGTAATTGCAATAAAGGAGTACTCCACACTTCACTATTAGATTCAGTTCATGGGGTATTCAGCAAGAATAAAACTATATTCATTAGTAATAGATCTGAAAGACTAGTGTCCTAACCATAACATCACAATGGGATATGCCATTTGATACTTTAAATATAGGAATTGTCAATATATATTCTAGACATACCAGATTTTTATGTACATTCCCTTTAATTGCTCCCCCAGTCTAAATGTATGGCCCTTAATAAGACCACTAGATATTTAAGAAAGAAATTGATTAAGATCCAAATACTCAATGTTTGTAGAAAGATTTCATTCTTCCAGTTACACAACAAAAATAGCAAATTACTGTTGCATCTCTTTACACACTAACTGAAAGAAATTATGGTTTATATAAATGTTTTTAAAAACAAAATTTCATTAATTTTTATGAAGACTAAAACCCAAAATATAGCTACAACAAAATACTGAAACTACCACTTCTTGCCAATCATCTTTCAGTTAACATTTACAAACTTAATATTTATTTGGATAGCAATATTTACTAAACATCCAAACATTTAAAAATTCAAAAGTAAATCAACTTTAATGAATAATCTTGTAAATATTTGAACATGGGATAGCATTGTGTTGATAAATAAGCTCTTTATGGATAAGAGGGATCAAAAGTTGAATTCTTACATGTCAGAGTTTTACACCGACTTTTTTGACTTAATCCCTTTTCAGATTAGTTTCAATAAAAAATTTAAAAAATAATAAAAAAAAAAAAAAAAATTAAGATCATCACATCTCTTGATTCGGGAAATCCTGGTTAATAAACTAAGTTATTCAATTGAGCTACAAAGAGCCATTGGTTTACATAACTTCAAATCAAACCTATAAACTCATCCTTTGTTTTGTTTCTTGATCCCTCTCAACCCGTCTGTTATAGAATGACAACCCAAACGTATTCAAAAAAATTAAATTAAAAGATAAAAAAAAGTCAAAATTAATGATAATAATTAACAATACTTCATCTAAAAATAAAAATTTGTCATTAGTTTAGAGAAATTCAAATTAAACCTATAAACTCATCCTTTATTTTGTTTCTTGATCCCTCTCAACCTGTCCATTATAGAATGACAACCTAAATGTGTTGCAATTAATATAATAAAAAAAATATAAGAAAATAAAAGATCAGATAAGCCAATATGAATATGAATAAGAAAGGAAAGGAAAATACAGAGGAAAATATAAACATCATAGTAGTCAAAATTAATAATAATGATTGACATCTAAAAATATTAAATAAAAAGATGAAGAGTAATTGGCTTACAGAAATTCAAATTAAACCTATAAACTCATCACTTATTCTGTTTTTTTTTAATCTCTCAATTCATCTATAATCAAGAACAAAATCATTATTAAAAATTTTTAAATTTAAATAAAACTTTAATAAATTCTTTTTTAAATGAAAGAAGATTCTACGAGGGATATTTTATAGAAAGGAAAAATAAAGTTTCAGAAAAAATACTGACTTTTGTTGAAGTTACGGATTGCTCCCAACCACTGTGGTCAGGAAATGGGCCAGATGTTGGGACTGTTTTTTGGACATAGTTGTTTTCCTTCTTGGGATCAAAATGGTTTCCTTGTTTCTTCCATGGATCAGTGAAAATAGGAGAAACTGGCACGGTATGGATGTCAAACATGGCTGATGCATGGTATTGCATGTGAGCAATGCCAGGGTCTACCCGATAGTTGAATGGGTATTGAGCAGTTGGTACTGGTAACCTCTGATGACGGGGAGGAATGCAATACTGAGCTTGTGGATAGTAACCTCCTGAAGACACAAAGGGAGTGGAAAAAAAAATGAAGGAAAAAGATTAGTACAATTGAGAATAAGTTGGCACAAACAAAAACTCCTTCATGGAGGGATAATGACTAATTTTTTTTTTTTTTTTTTTATGGCATAGATTGTTCCATTTTTTTAATGAATTTATATAAGGACTTCATAAAAATATTTATAAAAAAACAAAAAAGATTAATAATAAACCTGTTCTCCAGCAAAAAAGGGTAAAAATGGCCAATCAAAATAATTACAAAAATCTCATGTACTTTGCAAGTTCTCTCAACTTGCAAATAATTCACATTATGTAAATAAATTAGGATGAGTTTAACTCTTAACATCCTGTTGAGAATTTTCTAAATCCAGAGCATTCCTATAAGGATTATAAAAAAAATGGCTAAAAATGATCTTTGCATATAAAGTTACCTGTTATTTCCCTTAACTCAAAGACTTCTAAATATGTTTAATATTACATTTAAATAAAGGCTATTATTTGAGGCAGATTAGGAAAACGAAGGAGATTTCTGGCCAGGTGGAATGAGGTGGTATAGGACTTTAAGAGTTAAGAGATGGTGCCATCTCCACAATAAATGGTAAGCCTATGAAATCATTCAATCAGTTTACATACCTTGGTAGCAATATCTCATCTACAAAAAGTGATGTCAATATATGCATAGTAAACGTCTGAATCTTTATTGACAAGGTATCGATCATATGGAAATCTGAATCTCATAAAATAAAACTCTTCCAAGATGTAGCTGTATCAGCACTACAATATGGCTGCACCCCTTAAACTTTAACAAAACACTTTGAGATAAAGCTAGAGGGGAACTACACAAGTATGATGCATGCTGTTTTGAACAAAACCTGGAAGAAGCACCCTACAAAACAGCGGCTTCAAGGCCACTTACCTATCTCACAAACCATTCAAGTATTACAAACAAGACATGCTGGGCACTGCTGGAGAAGTAAGGATGAATTTATAAATGACATTCTCTGGTGGACTTCTATACATGGACACACCAGTGTTGGCCAAGTGATACGAAAAGGAATATACATATGCAAGAAATCATCTTTTATACAAAAACTAACATCAACAGTTGATATTTGTTTTGTCCATAAGAAGATTGGAGATGCATAAGTCAGCAGAATGGCTTATTGTCAGTATCAGCTGGACATAGAGGGAGTCTACTCTCTTTTTACTCGCTCTAGATTAGGGAAAATTGTTTTTGTGTATGAGTTGGTGTGCTACACCTACCATCAGCTTCCCACTTCACCACACAGATCCAAGCTGTGCTACTCATGTGCCGAGTTGGCAGGGGCAGTATCGAACCCAGAACCAACTGAGCTAAACCAGCCCCTCTGATATATATTTTTATATCAATTGAATCACTGTCAACAAATGTTTTTTTTAATATCAATAAATTACCCTAACATTTCCTTTTTTTTTTTACTTTCATTTATTCTTCCACATATTGCCGAATCCATTTTCATTTTTCTCCTCCTACACATATAAGAAAAAAAATTCAAGAAAATAAGAAAAAGTTTTTTAAAAGTTTTTGTGCCTTTTTAAAAACGAGTGTATAAAAAATCTTAAAAATTGCTTACCCTCTATAATATGATTTGAAGGTATTTCATAAGATTGAATGATCGGAGTACAGTTAGGGACCGTAATGTTGTGACTAACAGGCACTGGGGAGAAACGTTCCTCTTTTGAGTTGTTATTTGAAAATGAGACACTGCTCTTAGGATATTGAGCAGAAGAGACTGTCGTGGTGTTGGTGTTGCTGCCAGCATGCTCCTGGGAGACGGACGAAATAGTCGCCTTTGAAGTGGTGACCGTTGTCGTCGTGCTGCTACTGTTGGAACATTCCGGGGACAGTGAGCCAGGGGTAGTGCTCTCAGTATTGACTGGTTCACTAGTTGTAGTCAACTTCACAGGTAGGCTGAAATTAGAAAGAAAAAAAAATTAACAAAACAAAAAGAAAAAGTAATCTTTTCCATAAAATAGTTAATTATTTTATAATCACATAACTTGATAAAAAGTCACCATAAAACATTCAACTTAAAATTATAACATAACAATACAATCATTAAAATGTCAAAACATTTAAATGAATTTTGAATTTATTTAAAAGTTAAAAATTAAATCACTGTACTCATTTTTAGTGTATAATAATTAAAAAATCAGATTAAATAAATGATTGTTAATCTGTATAATTGTTCAATGAAATATCTACAACTTTGAATCAGTAAAAACGTAGAAAAATAGATCTCATTGAAAAATATTAACATTTCTAGTGATGCTGATAGATTTTTAATTTAGTGCATCCTGGGACGCACATTTGTTTTGAATGAGTCCCTGAGAAAATTTATAGGCCTCAACTAAAAGTTTAATAGATTGCAAAGTTTTTATTTATGATCTGCGGAAACAACTAAAGCCGTCTAACATCTACCTTGTAAACAATCCTGTGTAATTTATTTCTAAGAAACTATTGAAATGTATTTACAGTAAGCTTGAAATGGTAAAAGAAGAAAAAATGAAAAATACTAAGACGCATGGATACGATTTTTATGCGTCAGGGACGTAGGACGCATACCTATCATCATCTCTGCATTTCTATAGAGTAAAGATTATAAGTTTAATTATCAGAAAAAAAAAAAAAAAAATCTAAACTTTAGCTGATAAAAAACAAAACTAAAAGATCTGGATTAGCATTTTATATCTAGACCAAGTTCTATAATCAAGTAATCACAAGATAATACTTATTATTTTGTAAAATTGAAAATAATTCTGGAATTACACTTAAAATCTTTCAACAAAAATAATTATAAAAACTTACTGCTTGACAACCAAAGGGTTAAATGATTCTTGTCGGGCTGATTTTGCAATCATCCGTTCTCGTGTAGATTTGGTGACTTGATCAAGTTCTGCCTTTTCCTTTGGTGTAAGCCCAGCAACTGAAGAGGTTCCAGTTTTACCACCAAACTTTTTGTTCCGAGCACGATACCTACATTTTTTTTCGAGTTATTCGTGAGCAGAGTTCAAAAAATATAAAAATAAAACAGAATTTCAGAAAACAATGATATCAGCACTGATAAATAATTTGGATATATTTCCATCTCCATTTTTACAAAGGCAGCTTGGGTTTTCTTTGAACTATTTAAAATTTTCACTTGAATTTATGGGATCCTTTTGTAATTTTAGACTTTGTGTTTCAATTGTATACAAAATAATTTAAAATAAAAAATTTATAAACCAACCATCAATTTCACTTCTTTGTTTGAGAAGCAATAACAAAAACATTCACTAAAGTAATTCCCATCTCATTCAATCAATCTCTGGCTAAAAAAATAAAAATAAAAAATAAAAAAATAAAATAAAAAATCCCTAGACTGGCAGAAGGTCAAATCAGTTCTTTGGCCAGCATCAAATTTTAAAATAATTTTTCTCTCTTCACTTTTGAAAGACTTTCATTATTGATATATAATATTAATAATATTGTTTTAGAGTAATTGTAAGAATTTAAATAAGTAGAAAACTCTTATAGACATTAATCCCATTTTTTTTCCTTTTTAATTAAGTTTTCCATACTTGCAAGTAAAATAAGTGAAATTATCTTTAGCAAAAAATACAAAATTTCAGCAGTCAAACATCCAATATTTATTTTCTCCCAAATATATTCAATCAAATCGTAGTTTTTATCACAAAAACTAGTGTAACTTGTCTTAAGTCAACTATTGCACCCCAATCAAGCAATATATATATATATATATATATATATATAACACATATATATACACACACACACACACACACATAAAACACACATACACACATACATACACAAACACACCACACACACAAATAAAACTTATTTATTTATAATGTACTTACCTCTCCATCTCATCCTGAGAATGTGCAAAGGTGCAGTTGGCTCCACGGGGGCAGCTTCCCTTCTGAGTTAGATCACGACACATATTAGTCTTATATTTAGTATTATGCAAATTAGCTGGCTCATGTTTCTTGTGGCTATAATGCTGGATAAAGTCAACAAGTCCTTCCACAACAGTTTGCACAGCATTCATTACAGCCTCTAAGTTATCCCAGGTTGGAATTGGTGCATCTGAAAAATCAAACAGAACTTAAATTTCTACTTAATTGTGATTTACAGCATAAATGTATATAATGACCATTAAAAGCTTCTGCTGTTCTAAAATCTTGAAACCTTCTAAAGGAAGCATCGTTTATTAATTTTATTGGTTGGTTAGATTTTACAGCATGTCAACCCTTGTTGGGTTATTTTATGTCGAAGATGTTTTGTTTTATTCATTCTTGATAGGAATTCAAATTTTTTTAAACATTTAAGTTCATTCTTTTTTTCTATTCAACTCATAGATGGGACCCTAACATGTATTACTGCTCTGGGTCAGGGTGGACCTAAGAGTAATGGTGATGAAGGGGTACTCCACACTACTTAGACCTACTGAATTGGTACTTCACCATTAGATGCAGTTTAATGTCAGACCCAGGATACTATTTAATTCTAGTTGAATAAAACATTGTTAGTCATTAATTTGGACTATTTTTGGGTTTTTTTCTTCTGTTTTTCTATTGCAATTCAACTCCTTGTTAAACCCACCAACTCATCTTTGAAGAGCCACTGGTTTGTAGAAACTCAAATAAAGCCTTTTAACTCTTAACATCCTGTTGAGAATTTTTTAAGTCCAGAGTCCTATTCCTATAAGGATCTATCAAGAATGTTAAAAATGGCCTTTTCATTTAAAGTTACCTGTTAAATTCCTTAAAATAAAGACTTCTACATATGTTTAATATTATATTTAAACAAAGGCTATAGTTTGGGCCAGATTATGAAAACAAATGTGACTTCCAGCCGGGTGGAATGAGGCGGTATAGTATGTTAAGAGTTAAATTCATCTTCTACTCAATTTTTGATCTGTTTGTTACATTTTTATTTTACAGTAACAGTATTAGCAACATTTTAATTTTTATATGAAGCAGTTTTTTTCTCTTTCTTTCTAATAATCAGAAATATTAACCTTTGCCAATAAACAAAAGTGCTAATCAGAAATAATTGAAAACAATTAGTTGTTTGCCAAAGGAAAGGTCGGTTAATTGCAGCAACTGGATGAACGAAGCTATGAAGCTTATTCTTTATTATTTCTAATCTACACTGTGTGCCATAGATTGAGTTAGCCTGAATGAGAATAAAAACATGCATCTAAAAATTAAGACAAAAGAAAATATTAATCAAAATGAATAAATTCTGAAGGAAGGTCTGAGCAAAAGAAAATTAATAAGGAGAGAAAAAAAAGGAAACTTACCAGGAGAGGGATCAATATTAGCCAATAGCTCAAAATGTGGTCGCAGTCGAGACAAGTTACCAGGATCTCCAGTTCGCTGAAGCGCAATAACCAGTTCATTGACACTTTGACCAAACGACTGGGGAGTCTGCAGCTGAAGGATTTAAAAGGAAAAGAAAAATTGAAAAAAAAAAAAAAAAAAAAAAAAAAAAAAAAAAATCTTAGAATATCATAATTTGAGAAAAAAAGAAATTATATACACACACACAAGACAAATATGCAAATTTTTATAAGATTATTACTTTAAAAATACATAAAACATTGCTAATTCTGAATCAGGAGAGTCTGTGAGTTTCCACTCCAGACTGTCTTTTTCAACTCATTCCTCTGTAAATTTCACATGGTTTGCACTTCTCAGCCACCAAAAATTTGATGACAGACCTCTGTTCAAGCATAGAGCACGGTTTGATTTGCCACCATTTTGAATAGCCTCAAAACATTTTGTGATATTAAAAACAATTTTTGCTATAAAACAATTCCAAATAATGCAGAGTTTACATTTATAAGGGTGAAAAATAATTATTTTGCTTTAAAACAAACTTATTTTTGGATTTCCTAGGCATGTATGTTGGAGAGTGAAAAATAGAGTAGAATACAGTCACGTGGGATTCTAGGATTCAAGAGATATGAGGCAGTTGAACACAGCTTTCATAGACTAAAGCTGAATAGTTGAAAATTGAAACTTAAGTAAAACAACCACTAAATGGTGGGTGGCTGTTAAAAAACTGTTTATTAACTAAAGAGAGAGAGTCCTTTCATCAATTGACAGGGTAAAGGCAGACCATGCTTTCAGTTTGGAACCAGTGTCAAGAGAAAAATATGTAACATCTAAAAATAAATGCAAGTGTTTTTGTGACAATATAACTCATTTCCTTCCACCTATTGGGGTCAAGCAGCAACATGAAACTCCTGATTAAAGATATCCTATATATATATATATATATATATATATATATATATATATAAAGGGTGGCTTACCAGTGAATATGGGCACGATCATTGGAGAAAAATCTTATTCAATGAACATACGTGTGATCAGCTGCAATTAATCGGTAACTCGATTAATTCAGTGGATTTATAGCGATTCTAGCGATGAAACTCTAGTAGGTTTCTATTGTATCCATTTCTTTAATATATATATATATATATATATATATATATATATATATATACACACACACACACACACACAGGTAAAAGTTAATCTGGATTATTTTTATTTGATGAAGTTGGTTGATTAAGTTTTACTTTTGATTTTTTTCTTCTTTCTAGTCTCTGTCAGAAGGTATTGCACTTGATATGTGCATGCGTTTTGATTAGAAAGCCAAAATTAAAAGATTTCATATTAAAATAATGAGAATAAACAAAAGGAAATGAGAATTTAAGGAGATCATTGACTTACCTTATCAATAATAGACTGCATGTGGGATTTATGTGCTGTGTCTCCATAAAGCAGAGATGACCATTGATCGGGAGAAATACGAAGTCCAGCTTCAGTAGCAATCTGAACAATCTGGGCATCGTGTTCCCTACGAAGAGTTTCATAAGTACGAAACTCTTCTTTTAATTGCATTAAAGATGATTCTTCATCACGTTTAGTAACCTGTTATAAAAGATGAAACAGTTATCAGTTGAAATAAACTTTCTTTGGACACTTATCAGAAAATTTAATAATACAAACATAAAATGTTCAAAATATATTCATACATTGTTTTCTTAGCTTTATTCCACAGCCATATATAGATAAGTTAGAGTAGTGAGAAAATGAACTTAGTTTCTCACCTATGCAATTTTCAACCTTTGAAAATTACATAGGCAAGAAATAGTTATCAAACAACATTGACTTCATGTCTTCGTTAACCTAACTTAGATATACATGCTCTATCAATGATATTGAGCACTCTTTACTTATAAACATAAATTATATTATCAATATATATCTATATAAACACACACACACACACACGTGCAGTATAACAAATTAAAAAAAACAATATTGCAACTAATAGTCTCAGGTAATGATCTGGGTATATTACATTCTGGAGAACTACTAGTGTTACAAAAAGGCGGCATAGACAAAGTACAGATTATAAAACAAAATCAGATTTGCATTAAAATCTGATAATTTTAGAAAACATTTAATAAAGATATCTTTAAAAAAAAAAAAAAAAAAAAAAAAAAAAAAAGAAAAAAAAGAAGAAGCTTAGAATTCCTTAAATATATTCACCCTGGAAATTTAATTGATTGATTTTAACGGTACGTCAACTGTTTGGTGTTATTTTATACCGAGCAGTTCAGGAGTTACATACATTGTATGTTTATATTTATTTTTTGTGTGGCCATTTCTTGTGTGTGAACATCGTCTGTGTTTTCTAATAAATGGTGTGATAATCATGTTGAGAGATTACTTTTTACGATATTGACCATTTTATAATTTTTGGTATAATTTTGTTTCTTTCAAGAAGGACTAAAAGTCATCTATGTTGACATTTTCAAATAGATCTTTTCATATTATTTACAATCAATGGGCCGGGTTAGCTCAGTCAGTAGAGCATTCGGCTAGAAACCACAAGGTTCCTAGTTCGATACCGGTCCTCGCCAACTCAGCATATGAGTAGCACAGGGATATGTGCGGTAAAGTAAGGAGCTGACGTAGGTGTGGTGCTCCACATCAGATGCTAAAATAATCTCCTTGGTATAGCACAAGTGAAATGGGGATAGACTCCCTCGCTGATTGGCTGATACCGACTTTAGGCCGCCCCAACAACTTTACTTACAATCAGATAAGAGCAAAAGCTCCTAAGAAATTTAATGAATTCTGGGGGTTTAGTATATATAGACCAACACTGAAATTTCTGGGGGTTTAGTATATTATAGACCAACACTGAAATTCTGGGGTTTTAGTATATAGACCAACACTGAAATTTCTGGGGGTTTTAGTATATTATAGACCAACACTGAAAATTCTGGGGTTTTTAGTATATTATAGACCAACACTGAAATTTCTGGGGGTTTTAGTATATTATAGACCAACACTGAAATTTCTTGGGGTTTTAGTATATTATAGACCAACACTGAAAATTCTGGGGGTTTTAGTATATTATAGACCAACACTGAACATTCTGGGGGTTTTAGTATATTATAGACCAACACTGAAAATTCTGGGGTTTTAGTATATTATAGACCAACACTGAAAATTCTGGGGGTTTTAGTATATTATAGACCAACACTGAAAATTCTGGGGGTTTAGTATATTATAGACCAACACTGAAATTTCTGGGGGTTTTAGATATTATAGACCAACACTGAAAATTCTGGGGGTTTTAGTATATTATAGACCAACACTGAAATTTCTGGGGGTTTTAGTATATTATAGACCAACACTGAAAATTTAGAACATAATTTTACTACTTTTAATATATACAATCAAGGAATTCTGGTTTCTTAAAAACAACAACTGAATAATAAAAGATATTTATCAAAGATTCAACTAATGCAACTAGATTTCAATTGAACTTACCTTAAAACAGGATGCTCTATAAAGTAATTGTACCACATGACCAATAGCTGTCTTAGAAGCTTGTGGGTACTGAGGTTCTAGCCGCTGAACAACAAACAAAACCAAGACTTTTCGAGACAAGGCAGAGCCATCTTCCAGAGCCAGAAGAATTAATTTAAGCACTTCTTCTTGCATGGCTGGTGAATGGGAGAAAAAAAAAAAAATGTTAGAATATATATATAAAAATATGAAGGGGAAAAAAAAATTAAAGCAAACAAACGGTATTATAGTCTACATTGCCAATAGACATGGTCATCTCAGACTTTTACAAAATTTGTTATATTTATATTTCAAATCCTGCCAATGTTTCATAAATAAAATTGAACTTTTTTTTATTTTAACACATTACTCATACTAGTCTTAAATTTTGCAGACATGATTTTTGGAAGGTCTTGTAACCGTCTCTAAATCAAGGTGTTTCATTACATCTAAAAAAAAAATTACCCTTTCCTAAAAAAAAATTATTCCTTTTATTACCAGGAGTATTTTTTTAAATATTTACCTTTGATAACTTAAATAAATTTCAGACATGATGTATTCCCCTACCATTTTTTTTTCTTCTTTTTATTTGAAAACATTCTAGGCTAAAAAATAAGAGATTTTTAAGTGTCATCTGCCATATTCCCCCACCCCCATTTATTTTGTAAAGAAATAGATTTCACATTTATTTTCTAAAAAGATAGTCAAATGTTTTTATATTTTTGTTCAATCTTTTCCTCTTACAATAGAATAAATGCTGATAAAATTTAATTTTATTAAAATCTGAAAGTCTTTTTCAATCCTGTTTTCTTGGATATGGTCACTCAGTAGTAATAGCACTACACCGAACAGTTTCGTAAAATATTTTGTGCAGTATTCCGATTTGCAGATGAATCAGAGAAAAGAAAAACAAAATTTTTTTTGGTTAAACTGCCCATTTCTACTATTGATTATTGCCAAAAATATACAAATAAAAATATGTCTGATCAACTCAACCTCCTGTTATTCGTTTTCTGTTTGCATGTTTTATTTAGAATTCATTTCAGCATTCATCTTTTATTGAAGTTACTCGGAAGACTTGTTTGCTACAATATTAAACTACATTTTGTTACAGTAAACTCATCATGCTAATTTTTACACTACCCTCATAATTTTTACACTACCCTCATAATAGGCTCATGCTAATTATAAAAGAAAGTTATAATATTCCATTCAAATAATTCCAGCAGGTATTTGGTTAATTTTTTAAAATCTATTTTAGTAAACAGATTAAAGGCTTAAATCAAGACACAAAAAGTAGAAAACAAGGAGTGAAATAGCAGAGTGAAAATAAGTGAAATATTTCAACTTACCTGGTCCCAAAAATTGACAGCCCCTTGCCCTCACAGCTGCCCATAGGTTTGCTGATAGCTGTTGTGGGTTCTGGTGCTGTAGAATAAGTTCAGTAACAGTCCTCTCGCTAAGAGAACGAGCAGCACGCATAGCACGAGCCCGTCCCTCTTCTTCAATTAGCTGACAGTTAACCAAGGCTACCAGCTTTCTCTGCATGGGTCTGCTCAGAATGGCATTAGTGGTACCAGCACCTATACATGAACACAGGAGAAAGAAGTAAAAATCATCCAAGAAAAAAATAAAATAAATGAAAAATAACTTTAATTGTAAAAAAACATTTTGTATGTGAATACAACAAGAGTTATCCATTATCACAAAACTAATGCACTAAAGTTGAAAAATATGAGATGAGGTTTCTTAAATTTTGGTGGAATATTGAGGAACACATTAAGTGCTTATGTTTCGATTGTTTAAGAGAGAGAGAAGAGAGAAACGGCTATGTTTCTCTACTTGCTAAGCTAATATTTTTTTGTTTACTTTGTGACAGAATGCATTTGACATTGAATATTTCACAATAAGTGTTATTTAGAGATGAGATCTTTTGTAGAATATACTTTAACTACACTGCAGAAGTAATGGGAGTAGAGATATAAGTTTCAATCATATCATCCAATGACAATGATAGTGAAGTGGGAGAGAAGAAAAAAAAAGCTAGTTTAACACTATAGTCTCTTTAGACTTTTAGGTACAATAATGAATGCGCATGTAGACATTTAGGTGCAAGCATGTATGTGTATAGGCATGGTGTATATGTATGTATGTGCACACGAGTACAAGTATCTGTATAGGTATGTGTGAACATAGGTTTTTTATAATATATATATATATATATATAAAAATGGACTCTCTCGTAGATTTTCGACGCATGAGTGTTCATCCAGTGAACAACAAGCACAGTGATTTGTTTAGTGTGAAGGCTTGTGTAGGACCATTCCATACTAGCCACGCGCCACCATACTAGCCCACACACCTCCATATATATATATATATATATATATATATATATATATATATATATATATATATATATATATATAAGGATATGTGTGAATAATAGTGTCAAAAGAATACCTAAACAAGTTAGGAAGGTTAGCAAATTTCAATAGACGATGAAATAGAAAGAGAAGGGTTTTTTGGTGGAGATAAAAGGGTTAATTTTTTAATGTCCATAATAACCCCAAGTCTTCAGCACTAGTACAGTCAATAGACAAGTGTGTCATTTTTTTCTAAAGTACTTTAGTTATGGAGGATCCACATGGGAAAAACGTTTTTCTCCTCCAGAATCCCATACTCCATATATACAAGGGAGCAATCTAAAACAGATGTAGCAAACCAACCAGTGATGGTTGAGTTAGCCATTGGACTGGTCCACTTCCTCACCCAGCAGATTGGTTTGGTTTACGGCATATCAACCTCAGTGGGTCATTTAATGTCGATAAAGTTTTGAAATAAATCAATTCTTAATGGATAATACAATTTTTTTATAAATACATTTTTCTATTTAACCCATAGATGACCCTAACAGGTACTACCACTCCAGGTCAGAGTGGACCAGGGAGCAATGGTGATGAAGGGGTGCTCCACATTCCCCAAACATCCAAAACTGGAACCTCACCATCAGATAGACTTTAACGTCATTCCCAGGACATGTAGACCCTCAGTCACTGCCTTCTAGCACCCCAGCAGAGTTAGTCACAAGAACATAGACAGCAGAATTAGGAGTCAGCTTTTAGATACAGAATGGGATGGACACCCAACAATGTTTTCATGTGCCATCCACATCTTAATAGTGAGGAACCAGCATCAAAGAGTCCATATTGCAATGTGTCACAAGCCTTCTCCTCCCACCAAGATAAATTCGAAGAGTCAATAAGAAAATGACAAGTGTATTCACAGGTTCATTTTGTTTCTTTTTTCTCTTTGAGGAGCTGAACCATGGCTGGTACCATTTTGACAAAACCCAGTGGCCGATAGATCTATTGGAAACAAACCCATAAACAAGCTAGTGAAACTGTGCAAGCCAAAGATAATACTATCACAGAATTTATAAATCATGATCTATATAAACAAAAAGGCAGATTCTATAGGTTTTGTCAAAAATCAAACTTAAAACAAAACGAAAAACTTTAATATATTTTAAAGAAATGTTAAAAGATATATTTTAAGTTAAAATTCTTTAGACCATGCATCATACCTGAATATGAATATACACACACAAGCAGTGGAACACAAATGAAAACCATTTATTGCTACTAATAATTTTAGGTTTTCACAATCATCGAACAATTCTAAAGAAACTTAATCCTACAAGTGGTATAAAGAGGGTGCTACACATAAAATATGGAATATAAAACAAGATTTAAATTACAAAAGATCTGGAAAAGTATTTAACAGGTTGTGAGCAGAAGAATGAATGCCTTCACTTTTTATCTTAAATTGGTCATTGTATGTGTAGAATTATTCATGCACACATGTAGACAAATGCTTATGAAAAGCCAAAAAATAAAAATAAAGTAAACAAACAGGAACTCAAGCTTTTCTGCTCAGCTTTTCTATCCCTGCCCCCACACCTGACTTGTGGTTCCCTCAACCCCAAATATATATTTTTTGTTTTCTTTCCAACATGATATCCAAGAGAAACACCTTTTGATGCTTAATTCCAAAGATAATAATTATTCTTACTATATATCTGGTTCTGTGTAGATATTTTCCTTTTCCCTAATACAACATTCCGAAAACACTCAGCCTTACATATAAGATGATAGAATGGTAAATAAAAAGGATGGAATATAAACAGAACCAGATTTAAATTACAAAAGCTCTGAAAATAGGTCAGCAAAACAATCATCTTAAAAGATTGTTTAGAATTCAATGCAAGTTGTAATTTAGTAAAAAGTTCCTTGGATTCTAAGGTAAAATTTTAGGTTAATTTTATATATATATATATATATATATATGAAAAGTAAAAGTTTTTGGGAGAATATGTGCTTAATTGAAGTCTTACCTAATTTTGAAAATTAATTAATTGATAATTAATGAATTAGGCAGGCATACCTATTCAAATGTAAGGCTAAACAAATATATATATATATATATATATATATATATATATATATATATATATATATATATTCCTTGCTTTCTATCCCACTTGTAGGGTTGTTTCTTAGCATTTAGTATTCCTTGATGATCCTAAAATCATGAAACTACTAGTAGCAATATATATACGTGTGTGTGTGTGTGTTTAAGTTGAAAAATGGCAATGAATCTGACAAATTATCAAACATTTTACCTTGAAGAAGTCCGTTTTCTTGGTATACTTGAATATTTTATAATTTTCTATTATTATTATTTTATATTTAAAATAATAATAAATAGAATACAATGTGTACATGAACAAACTCCAGGCCAAAACACGTGTTGGTAATTCATTAAACTAATTTTATCCATTCAACATTTTCTTTCCTTTATTTATTTTTTCAACATATATATATATATATATATATATATATATATATATATATATATCCCAGATATCAAGCATTCTCATTATAGATACAACTTTTAAATACAGTAATGAGGTGTGTGTATGTATGTGGGGTGGGTGGGGTTAAAGATAATTTTTTAATACAAATATTGTTGACTGATAATAAACCAGAAATATCTTAATTTTTTTCAATTTATCCTGCTTTCTTACCAGTTTGATTGAAGGAGTGTAAAAATTTTCAATTTTTTTTTTCTCAGTTCAATTTCTTTTGAACAAAGTAGTAAAGTTGGCAGAGTAGACTATTGTCAGTCTCAACTGGACACAGAGGGAGTCTATCCCCTTTTCACTTTAACTAGACCAGGAAGATTGTTTTTGCATCTGAGATGAAGCACTACACATACCATCAACTCCCCACTTTACTGCACAAAACTAAGCAGTGCTACTCATGCGTTGAGGTGGCAAGGGCAGGTATCAAATCTGGAACCCTGTGGTTCCAAGGTGGATGTTCAACCAACAGAGTTAAACTGGCCCAAAATGCATTGTCTATTGTGTGTATATATACATTTTTACAAAGACCATATAAATATCTATAAACTTTATAAAAAGGAACAAAAAATTTTCTTTGAAAATAAATAAAAATTTAATTTTCACTCATATTTCAATCTTGATTAAACATTCTTAGATTTTATGTAAAAAGTTACAGTTTTTTTTTGTTTATTTTTTACTCAATAGTTTTTATAAGCTCATTGCCAAAGTTTCAGGCACTGTTTAAAAAAAAAATATCCAAAAAACAAACTTTTTGAAAATTTTAAGAACATTACTTTGGTTTGGTTTGGTTTTGTTTAACAGCATATCAACCCTGTGGGTTATTTAATACCAAGTTTGCTTCTTTTTTTTTTTTTTTTTTTTTTTTTATATATGATTTGTATGAGAAAATTTTGTAGGTAAATAGTTTGTTTAAAAAAAAATTTGTTTAAGTGTGAGAATTGTTGCTAATCAATTCTGCTTTACAGGTGTATATTTGTAGAACTCCTGTTTTGATCTATTTAAACCCATAGATGGTTACTACCACTCCAGGTCAGAGAGGACCTGGACATAATGTCAATGAAGGGGTACTCCACACTCCCTAAAGATCTAGAATTGGAACTTCACCACTAGATTCAGTTTACCATTATACCCAGAACACTAAGCTTTCAGCCACCGCCTTCTACTACATATATGATAAAAAGGGGGGGGGGTGCCATAGGGGTAATATGGCTGGGACAATCATAAGTGCTAGGGTTTGACGTGACCAGCCAATTGATCAGAGGTAACATTACTTCGAACACTGTCTATTAAGTCTCATCTAAACAGCCATCCAAGCTAAGAAATTAATGAGTATATGAATATCAAAAACGTTTTCCCATAACATGAAAAATGCAGTAAAGTAAAAAAAAGAAAAGTGATTGACTTACCTGCAGAAAAAGGTTTTAGGTACACAGCTAACTGTTCGATACATCGATTAGCAGATTCATAGGATCTGCAATGTTCTGATAAATCACTGATAGAGACACTCTCTTTCTCAGGAATGGCAGCCCCAACCAACTGGAGCAGGGCATAGTTTACCGGCAATTCTTCAATGGTGCGAGATATGATACTCGCATCAAAGGGACATTTCTTAGAGTGAAGTTTGGAGAGGCAAGTCTTGCACACGGTATGTCCACAGCCCAAACTAATAGGACGATGACATTGTTCATTGAATAAATTGTAGCAAACAGGGCAAGAGAGGAAGTCTGTCCACTGAGGTGCTTGAATTGGCATATTTTATTTTAACTGAATTCAGCTCACTTTAGATAATTTCAAAATGAAACATAACCTGCAATAAAAAGAAAAAGTGGTTTTTGATTTAAAAAAAATTATGAAAGAAATAGAAGAATAATAGACATACAAGAAATCAATTATAAACTTAAATATATTTCAGAATCAAAACAAATCCTAAATAATAAATCTCACTTTCAAAACTGTAATAAATAAATACATAAATAAATAAAATAAAACCTGTCCCACAATAGTTGTTACATTTAATGTATGAAATTTATATGCAAATGTAATTATAGGACAAAAATTCTCATCTTATTTTTAGATGAAGACTCCCCCAATGTAATATCTTAAATTTATTTTTGAAACTTTTTTTTTTTTTTTTAAATTAACCATTTACAATTGAATTGTCCAAGCATGTATTTGTCTTATATCACATATCAAACTGAAGATTTATTCAAGCTCTATTTTGTCAGAAAATTACACAACAATATTCTAAGGGATTTTGCCAAAATATCATTTTGAAATCAGGGTATCCTCACAGACAGCATCAAAAAACAGAATTACAGTTAAATGCGCTAAAATAGGAATATGGAAGTTTTTATTGTCATTAAAAAATAGCCAGAGGTTATTTTATAAATTATTACACCAAATTAAAGATCTATTTACTATTTAATGATATAAGTTTGCTGCCAAACATTGTATTACAGTTAAACTTATATAGATTTTCCTGTAAATTTATATAGATTTGCCTAAAAATTTGAATTCCAATGTTTTGGTCATGAGTGTGTATTGCTATTTTACTAGTTCAACTTTCATAAAAACATATTCCTGAATTCAATATATAAAAAAAACTGATAACTATATATTTAGTGACACAGCAAATACTAAAAGCTTATACAGAAAGTAAATAACTACCAACATGGAATTTAGCATGTCAAAAGAGAAATATATATAGGTTAGATTTTAAGCAATTAACACAAAATTATAAGTCCAATATCATAGTGCAGGGATGGAGGATTAGCAGTTACAGTTTCCAGGTAGTTGTTATTTATACTATAAATACAACAATATTTTTTTTAAGTTTTTATTTTCCAAAGAATGAAGAGAGAGAAAAAAAAGGTTCATAAATTGATTCTGGTTAAGATATTTTCAGTTAGATGTCTACCATGTACGGTTAAACAAAAAAAAAAAAAAAATCAGTTTAGTTAATCTGGCATTGCAGAGTCTCAAAGAAAGCTGCCCGAGATAAACAGATGAGGAGTTTACATCAAGAAAGGAAAAAGTCAGACATGTGGTCACAGAAAAATCCCACTAACTTTATTATTGATGTTGCAGCTTCCTTCAAAAACAGAAAAATATGAAGTCATATTTTCAAGTCTATAAAAGAAAGATTATTGTTTACAAATCATTGCCTACCCCCAATTAAGAGTGGGCAGTTACATAAGCCCCAAAATTTAGGTTGTTACTTGGTGATCTGCCAGTACCTAACTAATCGCTGGACCCTTTTCACAAATCCCTTAACTCTTGAGTGTGACCATTTTGTTGTTTATCAATAATAATCAGAACTTGGCATTAAAAGTTTTTTTTTTTTTTTAAATTGAATTAAAAATTTAAGAAAAAAGAAGTTTTGGCACCCAATTATACAAGTGCTTTATCTTTTTTCTTTTATTTAAAAATGTTATTGAAAGGATTCAAATCTGAATTTGTTATTACTCACAGCATTGTTGCTCATTGCTGCAGTTTTTGACATGTGGCAAAATAAAATCTATTAAAACAATTCATGAATAGTGAATCTGTTACTAAAAAAAATTAAATGCACCTCACAATTGTTATTCTAAAATGGCCAGGTTTTAATTTTATTTGCTTTATTAAATGTAGATATCCTAAGCACCAATTTGATTTAAATGTTTTTAATTAAGCAAACGAAGCCTTTTTCACCAACAAACAGGTTATTTATTAAAACAAATGAATATCAGATTTTTTATGTTTCAATGCTAAAGATTGTGAAAAAGAGCTGAGAATGGTGGACAGAGGAGAGGGGAATAGAACTACTTCAGTCACCTAATAATACTGTCAAAAAAAAAAAATATAAAGTTTACATTAGCAAACAGGTTATATGAGATATTTAAAAAGGAAGTAGGATAGATTTCCCATATTAAATAATATGAATAAACATCTTTCCAACGTGTTACAAAATAGATCAACTGGCCTGAATAAAAAGAATAATCATGGGTGTGGTGTCTGCATATGTATATATGTTTTCTTTAATATTAAATTGAATAACATTAGAATACCCATCATTCATAAAAACTAAAATAGCCATAAATTCAATAAGAAATAAAAGTGCCTCATACACAGGTTTTACCACTCCAGGTCAGAGAGAACCTAGGAGTAATGGTAATTAAGGGGTACTCTACAGGAGCTAGAGCATCACTAGCAGATGCAGGTTAGGTTAATACCCAGGACCCCCCTCTAAGCGAGTAGGTCTTCCCATCTGCAGAGATGCAGTCCCTGATAGGGGAACTAAGAAAATACAGAATTCAATTTTCGCACATACAGTAGAAAATGTAAAATTTACTAAAAATAATGTTTTTAAAAAAATCAAAAAAATCTCAGCTGCTTTGACCTTTTTACTTTTTAATATATCTCAAGTATTAAGAGATTGACTACTTGTTTTGGTGCAATAAGGTGGTGCTGCCAAGCAGGAGGACAGTCCCTTGAAACAGAATAAGATAAGTTAATTACTTTTGCTGGTGATGATTTTTATCAGTGAAAAGATGCTGACTATTGTTAATCACTGATAGAAAGGTATAGCCAACAATTGTGACTGTATTTACCCAATCCATCTACATGAGCAGAATGTGATACAAGCACAATTTTTAAGCAGAGTTAGGTTTGAATTCAGAGTTTTCATTCTAGACCAGTTGCCATACCAAGGTTAAAGAGTCCAATCTACCCATAACTAAAAGAAGAATAGGGTAATTTATGAGGAAGTGCGTCCCGGTCTCCCGCCTCAAAGGCCACTACCCAGTGACTATCAAAATAACAACCCCAGCTCGTCGTAATTCTTGTTTATTTATCGTAATTTGTTGTAATTCTTGTTTAGATATGAAGATGGATATATAGTTTTGAATAGACTGAGATAGATAGATAAACAAACAAAATAATATAGATAGATACGAACAAATGGAGATAGATAGATAGATATTTTCACAAGTAAATGTATTTGGGGGGGGGGGTCTTTTTTTGTCGTAATTTTGTTTATTTAAACTAAAAACAAGACATTAAACAAACATGAATAAAAAAAAATCTTAGTGTTTAAAGTAATATAGATAAATATGAACAAATTGAGATAGATAGATAGATAGATGGATGGATAGTTTTGAATAGACTGAGCTGGGTTGTTATTTTAATAGTCACCGGGCAGCAACTCTTGAGGCAGGAGACCGGGAGCACTTCCTCATAAATTACCAAGAATAGTTGAATTCATATCTTTCTCCAGGGTATTAGAGCTATGTGAAATGCAAAAAGCCTTGTTCAGGAATTGAACCCGTGTTGTCATGTCCATTTCCTACGGCGATAACCATTACACCACAGGCACTTCCAACAGTGTATAAAAAGTGTTTTGTAGCTGAAAATTTGTTTGATCCAACAATGTTATTGCTGTAGTTTCCATGGAAATAAATAAAGTAAGGTCATCGGGACGGCCTAAAGTCGTATCAGCCAGTCAGCGAGGGAGTCTATCCCCTTTTCAATAGCGCTAGACCAAGGAGATTGTTTTGGCGTCTGAGGTGGAGCGCCACACCTACCGTCAGCTCCTTACCGCTGAGTTGGCGAGGACCGGTATCGAACTAGGAACCTTGTGGTTACTAGCCGAACCCTCTACCGACTGAGCTAATCCGGCCCATTGAACATGGAAATAAAGTGGAGGCATTACTTTCAGAGCACCCCTTGTATGTGGTGGACATAAGTATAATTATTACACAACCATTTTCAATGTAGGGATGCAAGTTAACAAAGAAAGTATTAGTGAATTTAGCAAGCATTTGGCAACCAATTTACTTTATCAAAGTAAATATGCTAACTCTTGACCTGAAATGTCCAAATTGCTTTTATCTCCCTTCCCCATGGCTGCTACTGCTGCTGCTGTTACAGTCTTGCAACACTTAGCTGAAGAAAAAAATCTAAAATTACTGATGGAAATACAATATAAGAACTGTCTATAAAGGTCATTAACATTTAAAGAATTCTTTGGACAACTGAACTCCTTGTTTTTTGCCATTCACATGCTGGTAAATTCTCTGACCTCCTTCCAGTATTGTAACACAGCAAGAAAATGGACAAATAGATAAGTTATCAAAAAAAAAAAAAAAAGAAAAAAAAAAGCTAACAATTAGAAGAAAGATGAAAGTTCAACATCTCTTCCAGTGTGCTAGGTTAAACAAGATATGCTTGAGTGATTGAACAAGTCAAAGATACAAAAAGAACTGGTTCCTACTAGAATGCAGAAGCTACCTTGCAAAGTAGAGGTCCTATATTTGAGGCCATCCAAGTAGTGGCTGGGAGCTGATGGGATGATGTTGCCCCCCAGGGGAGGTTGAATGTTCTGTGAATACCAATATAAGACAATAGATTTCTCCATTCACCCTCTCTTTGGCGAGGAGACAAGTGTTTGCTTGAATAGAGAATGAGGAACAATTCAAATATATGAGAAGAGCCAGTTCCTACTAGAATGAGGAATAATGTGTATTACCATACTTCCATGGCCCCAGAGACTAAATGGAAAGAATAAAGCAACAGTGGTCCTAACGCTCAAGACAAGTTGTGATTTTTGTTTCTCCTTATGTGACAATTACCCACCAACTATGCTACAGTATAATATGCACCCCTATAAAAAAAAAAAAAGCTTTGTTCTTTCTTTTGTAATGAAAAGCAAAAATGGTATATGAAATAATTTTTAAGATTCTTTTTTATTATTAACTCTGGTTCTTCATTGGGTCCAATGGCTTCGGCCTCATGACCAGTAAGACATTAATAGCATGATCCCAGGTGTCCACATCCTTCCAGGCAACACTTGCTCTCTTGTCTAAAATGGGCAGGGACAGGTTTTTTACCCAGTGCCTGAGGCACCCCAAAAGGGGAATGTCAAAGGGATTCATGCACTTTTTTGCACTAGTCACTGCATCAGTTCAATATCATTTTTGCTCTGCATCAATTTTTAAAAAAAACAAAATAAGAGAAAGTAGCATTCCCAACAGATTTTTTTTTATTTGAAGTTATTGTTATTTAATCATTAGTTATATAGAGCTCTGTAAATGGAGTTCAAAACTGTTTGAATAATGCAAATATCCCCAGTGGTTCAAAAGTTGAGAATTTAAAGTCCCAAAATTGGGGTACAAAAGTGGACATGATTTTGTTAAAAAGGAAAAAAAAATGTCAAATCACGGACCAATTCAAAACAATATCTTTCTCTCTCAATTTCATTTGAAGAGATTCATTTTATTAGATTGATAAAATGATTTATAAAATAATAAAACAGCCATTTAGAATGCACTAAACAAATATTTTAGACCCAATGTCAACTGGGAAAAATCTACAGAAAACAATAAGTTAAATGAAGATCAGAATTAAAAAAAAAAAAAAATTACAGGAAAGTTTTCCAAATAAAAAAAAAAAAAAGGAGAAAGAATAAATAGCAATATTTGAAATGGCATCTCTCTGCCAACCTCAAGCAATTAGTTTTCCCTAAGTTCTTAAACTAATAGAAAAAAAAAAAAAAAAAAAAAAATCCTCTTTATGTTTGTAGCTGTTATTTCTTAAGTCTTCACTTGTCAATGGCAAGAAATAAAATGTCATTTGGGGAAAAAGAAAGTCATTTTTTTTTTCCAAAGAAATAAGTCATTTGGAAAAAAAAAGTCATTAAGATTGGTTTCTCACTAGAAAATTTTGAATTAAATGTGCAATTTATATAGTTAAACAAATATTTAGCAGTCAGATGGATATAAAGATCTCATTTAGCATTATAAGTAAAGTCTACAGGTGGCCTATTGACAATATCAGCTAAACGACGAGGGAGTCTATCCCCTTTTTGCTAGCACTAGACCAGGAAGATTGTTTCGCTAACGTGAAGCATCACACCAACCGTCAGCTCCCCACTTTACCACACAGATCAGATTACCCAAGCTGTGTTACTCATACGCTGAATTGGCGAGGAATGGTATTGAACCTGGAACCTTGTGATTCCAAGGAGAGTGCTTTACCTGGGGGTAAACCAGCCCTTTCAGCATTATAATTACATTATAAAACAAACCACTTACTAAAAACTTAAGTTTTGGAATTTTCAAAAACTAATAAAAATTTTCTGAATCTCCTCAGTAAGAAGAAAAAATTAGTTGACATAGCTAAGTGTCATTGAGTTATGTAATAAGTAAAAAAAAAGTAAAAAGTAAAACGTCGGGGCAGCCTAAAGTCGGTATCAGCCAATCAGCGAGGAAGTCAATCCCCTTTTCACTAGCGCTAGACCAAGGAGATTGTTTTTGCATCTGAGGTGGAGCACCGCACCAACCATCAGCTCCCTGTGCTACTAATACGCTGAGTGGGCGAGGGCCAGTATCAAACTAGGAACCTTGTGGTTTCTAGCCAAACGCTCTACTGACTGAGCTAACCTGGCCCATTATGTAATAAGAGACAAAAAAAGACGGCGATGAGAAAAAGAGAATGAACAGGTCTGGAAGAGACAAATTACAATCACCTAATGTCAAACCTGTTTGAGGTAAAATTCTTTCATCTTTTTCTAGCTATAAACTTATTTCACATATAACACATGATAGCTACACAAAGTGTTGCCTCTGATCTCTCCAATATAACCAAAATCTTATTAATCTTAATGCAACTAAACAAATCAGCTATGATAGCTTGTCAATACTTGTCATTGTTTTGGATTTTTTTTTTGTTTTCTTTTATCCTTTCCATGATTAAAAAACCAAGCAGGCAGCAGCACGCAAATAGAGAGTATTTCAAGGTTTCTGCTTTTACGTCAAGGTGAAAGTATTACTTTCTACTTGTGTGATCAATAAAGACTTAATAATGGCTCCTCTACAGAATTACACTATTTGACTACACAAAAGCGTTACATTATGTTCAATAGTAATATTAACCACAACTGAAACCTATATTTAACTTACAGACAGTCCCTTATAATACAAAATGATTTTCATAAATTCTTTCACCAGTTAAAAACAAAAATAAAACACCACTCAGAAAATAATCATCTTTCCCACTTGTCTACTATCACTTAAGAGTGTTATAGCAGTTAACTAAGTTTGATATTTATTAACCAGTGTTAATTTTTATTTCGTATCATATTTCCCATAACCCTTTTGATAAACACCATTCAAAGTTCAGCTGATGGAGTATATATATATATATATATATATATATATATATACATATGTATATATCTTTTCTTTTAAAGTCGATGGGGCGGCCTAAAGTCAGTATCAGCCAGTCAGCGAGGGAGCCTATCCCCTTTTCACTAGCGCTAAACCAAGGAGATTATTTTTAGCATATGAGGTGGAGCGCCACACCTACCATCAGCTCTTTACTTTACCGCACAGATCCCTGTGCTACTCATACGCTGAGTTGGCGAATCGAACTAGGAACCTTGTGGTTTCTAGCCGAACGCTCTACCGACTGAGCTAACACTAATAGAAGCCCATTTTCCCCAGTTCATCCTTAATAAAAATTAATTTAAAAAATAAAAACAATAAGGTAGACATGTAAACGAAAGGCTGATGAATAATGTTTGGTTAATCATAGAAGTGCAGAAAAGAATTACATTTTTTTTTTTTTAATTAAAAAAAAAAAAAAAAAGAAAAGTTATATTTTGTCAAATATTGTTTTTATTTTATATACACAATAATATACAAGACTAAAAGATTAATATATAATCTATGCAATTACTAGTTAGAAAAAGTTCCTTCAGAAATCAACATCTCATTAATAGAAGAGTCTTAGAATTATTTTGATATATCATGTGTGAAATTTTAATAATGTTTTAATGTCAGACTTTTTGTGAAACTTTCAATTTTGAAAAAAAAAAAAAAAAACAAACAGACTTAAAATTACGAACTATTAAAAAAACGTAAACAGATGTCAACAGGGTGACTTTTTCATTACGTTCTCTTTATTACACGCTTTGCATAAATATTAAGAACAATTTTGTGTTAAATGATTTTTTTTTAAATGTTAAATTGTTAATAACTTACCATTTTTATAAGAATTTTGTCAAACTTTTATTTTGAAAAATAGCATTTCTTTAAATGAGGTTCCATAGTATTTGATGGTAGTGGTGGAGTTATCCTTAAGATTTATTTGTATTATTATATATACAATTGTACTTTTAAAAAGACTTGATATTGAAAAATATATATTATGAAAAGCTAGCTAAGAAAAAAAAAATATATATATGTTTGAAAATTTAAAAATGTGCAAAATTCATAAATGTATATTCCAAAAAGTTTATAGAATAAATTACTTTAAAATTGTTGGTAGTTCTTGGTGACATACATGTATTCAGTCCGTCAAAAATATTTATGAAAATCAGCTTTGAAATTAATTAATGAAAATTAAAACAATTAAAACTAAAATTTAATCTATTTGCTAGCTTATATACCCCCCACCTCGTATTTTGCTGTTACTGTAAAAATAAAACCATTCTTAAATATGTAAATAAAAATATATTTTATCCATGTAATACAACATAGTAGATATTCAAAAAGGTCTTTTAGGGTTTAAAATGATTTATTTAAATTAAAACTATATATGTGTACACATGCAGTATTAAAATGAAAATGTTGAATAATCTTATGGTAAACTTTTTTTTTTTTAATTAAAAAAAAAAAAAAAAAAAAAAAAAAAAAGACTGTGGCAAGTTATTTATTCTGTAAATAATGGGTTACAGTATAGAGGTACAATTTTACATAAGAATGCCAAGTTTTATCAAAATTGCTCTAGAAATTAAGAAATTACTGAATTTCTTCTTTTGAATTGGCCTGTGATTTGGCATTTTTTGACCACCTTTCTACTCCCAATTTGAGGGCTTTAAATTCTTATAACCTTTGGATCACTAGGGATATTTGTAGAATTCAGTTTTGAACTCCATTCTTTATAACTAATGTGATTAAATAATAACAACCACAAATAGAAAAACAATCAACTGGGAATACTAATAATAGTAACAAAGTACAAAAGATTATTTTTTTTATCTAAACTACTTAATAAAAGTTAGAAAAAAAAAAAAAAAAAAAAAACACTCAGTAGACAATAGTGCCTATGTATAATGAGTCAGAAATCACAGTGTTTAAAATAGAAATCATTTTTGAAAACCTAATCAATTGAAGAAAAAGACTTACACAGAACAGTAAAACTAAAATCTAAAAGCATAACATAAAAAAAAGACTGTGGCAAGTTTTTTATTTTTTTATTTTTTAATAAATAAAAGAGATATAAAAAGCACAATCTAAATATCAGAGGAACTAATGACAGGTTCTGAATTGAATTAGCTTCTATTTTCATCAACATTCCAAATTAAACAATATTCTTCCCAATCAGTCTTCATATAGAGGGTGGGACAGAAGCAATAGGGGTCAATACATAAGTCAGTATGTTTTTGTTGTTGTTTTTTTTTTTTATAGTAAATGTTTACTTTTGCACCACCCACCCAAATTCCACATGCTGAAGGAAAAAAAAAGAAATGGCTTATGGAAAATAACTCAATCATGCAAATATCTGGAAATAAATAAAGTTGACATAACTATGATTTGTCATTTATTATATAACATCTCTAAAACTTAAATATTAACTTATTGTAATAGCTTTAAAAAATAAAGTGATTATTACTACAAAAATCAGAAAATATCTTCCAAAAATATCTACAGATGTTTAAACACAATTTTACACACAATTATACACTCGTTGAAAAGTTAATTCATTCACAAACAATTCACAGCCAAAGTTAGTCTTCTTAAGCAATTATGTGAAAAAAAAAATGTTTTTTTAATGAAAATAGAAAGCAGCAGCAGTTAGCTATTAGTTCAATAACAAAAGACATAAAAATGCTGCAAGAGAAATTACAAATATTTGCAGTATACACATTGAATTGAAGATACAAATGCTTAGGATAAATAAGAAAACTAATTTACCTAAGAATGTCTGTACTAAGATATTGATCTTGAAATGGGTTTAACCTCCAAATATACTGAGAAGCTGCACTCTGGCCAGTTTGATAGTGAGAAAAAAAAATTGTATAACTTTTATATTCAGTATGTTGATATAAATGTTTTTATAACTTTATATATATTATATTCAGAAGTTTTTATAACTTTATATATTCAGTATGTTGATATAAATGTAAACAAACACACACACATATATATGTGTATATATATTTACCAACCCCTCCACACAAGCTGGATATGACACATGGTCAATTTCTTAAGCAGAGTTCAACAGGTTTGAATTCAAAGTTTTCCTTCTCCTAGACCGGTTGCCTAACCAAGGTTAAAGAGTCCAGTCTGCCCTACTATTTACCCATAGCTGGAGGGAGAGTAGGATTCATACCTTTCCCAAGGGTATTAGCATTAAGTGAAATGCAACGTCCAGGGGGCGACGAGTCCATTTCCCACGCGCTTCCTAAACAAACATATAAACAAATCATTTATACTAAAATTTTCCAATGGCTTACAAATTTTTTTCCTTTTTAAAATTTTATTTTATTTCATACTGGGCTATTAAAAACCTAATTGAAACTTAGAGTAGATAGCACCATATTAGATCCCCAAACTATGTAATTCATAGTGTATTTTATATTGTATTCAACTAATAAAGAATCTATCTGAATTTGCTGCCCTGGGAATGGATTCATTGAAACTCCGGCATCTGGCAACTGACCTGGTAAACGCTCATAAGGTCATTAATCATCTTAACAACAGCAACTTTGAGCACCTTTTTGATCTCCATGTTTCTAACACATGTGGGCAAGCCTACAAAGTCAGAAAACAGCATAGCTCACACGACTTTCGAAAAAAATTTTCACGCTCAGTTGCCGAGGCATGGAATAAGCTGCCTGCGTCGTTGTGGGCTGCCGAAACACTGCATCTTTCTAAACTGCCTGTGTCCGTTGTGGGCTGCCAAAACACTGCATCTGTCAAAGCCTCCATGCTTCCTGTAGTCCACCAACACTATACCTGATACCCTCTCCACACACATATGCATGCACGCGCACACATACATACAAGTATATTATTACTGTACACTCTTCATGTTCCTGACACTAATACATTATTCTGTGTACTTGACATGAGACTTTGATGAAATGTGGTGCACCTGACCACTGTACAATAAATTTCATTATTAAACTTGAGTAGCCAACTCTTCCTTAGACCTATAAAATGTTTAAGTCTCATAATGTGTTCAGATAAAAAGGAACTGGAAAAAGAAAATTATTATGCAATTTTATTTTCACTTATCAAGTACCTCAAAGGCAGAATTTGCCACCATAATATTTATGACAAAGTCAATTCAGGTGATTCCAAATTCTGATCTGTTCCCAATTAGAAAAATATCATTTATGCCCATTTGATATACAAAAAGGTTTACTAATTACACTAATATTTATATCAATGTCCAAAATTATAAAGTGAAGGCTTATATTAAACTAATGTTAAAAAAAAATGTTAGTACTAAATTCAAACTGCCAAATTTAATGTTTTAAATAAGGATTAATGAAACCCAATCATCAAGAGTCCAAAAGATCACAAATTTCATTGTTATTACTTATAAACTGGTGTTTCTTTCATCTTGCTATTATCACAAAAGACAACTAACCATGGAGAATAAAAGAATAAATAAGACCACTCCCATTAAACTGTTATACATTAAAAAGTTGGATAAGTTTTTTATCAATACAAGTTTTATTATATAGAGATTATTTTTAAAGAATTAACATTAAAATCAAATAAATGCCAAAAAGCTCACTACATCAGCCATAATAGACAACTGTAAACTCATAAAATATAATAGAAAGAATAACTCAAATTACTGAATTGCTTGTCATTTTAGAGGAAATATATGCATTACTGTTTTTAGGTGGGGTTATAGATAAATATCATAATTAAGTCATATTACATACAATTTAGAGAGGCCAGTTGAGCTGATTTGGTAGAGCACATGCCTAGGAATTATAAAGTTCCGGGTTCAATTCCAAGTAACACAGATTGGGTAATCTGATTTCTGCGGTAAAGTGAGAAGCTGACGGTAGGTATGGCGCTCCACCTCAGCAAAAACAATCTAGCACTACCGAAAAGGGGATAGACTCCCTCGCTAATTGACTGATACCACTACATCAACATACAATTTAAGGAAGATAAGTATTAGTAGAATTTTCATACATACCAAAAACTTATCTAGCACCTCCTAATATACCATAATAGTGCACATGTTAAAAATAATGATAGAAATAAAATATTGCCAACCTCTATATCAAGTCATTGGTTGACCCTTGAGATTTTAAAATTAAAAAATAATTCATATTCCAGCATAGACAAATTGAATGAAACATGCAGGCAGATGCAGTTTAGTTTATTTGTTTAACAATATTAACCCCTTAATACTGAAATTTGATGCATTTGTTAATGTTTGATTGTAATCATATCTTCCAAATTCAATTGCAATTTTTTTCTTTTTCTATAATCATTTGTTTGTACAGTTATATGGTTTCAAGTATTACTATCTAACAGTAATCCTTAGTAATCAATTGTAATTTGCATACAGTTAAACAAGTATTCCAATCTAACATTAATATAATTCTATTTAATAATATTCATTTATTTGCACACAGTTACAGGGTTTCACTATTCCTATACAATACTTATAATTTTCGATACATAGATGGGACCCTAACAGGTACTACTACACAGAGTGTACCTTGGAGTAATAGCAATGAAGGGGTACTCCACATTCCCCAGAGCTCCAGAATTGGAGCCTCATCACCAGATGCAGTTTAATGTCATACCCAGGACACCCCTTTTGTGGGAGTATTATCCCTCTGCAGAGGATACAGTTAGCATATTCTAAGCCCTGCCAAAAGGGTGAGTGGGCAGGCATATTACCAAAAGATTTTTTAATGAACAACTACATATTTAATAAATAACATTTACACATTGGTAGCTTTTTAAAACAATGATAATAAAAATTTTAAAAAAGGAATAATTTATCATTTCACTTTTGTTTTAAACACAACCAGGGCTGTGGAATCAATATAGCGATATCCAATACATTTAAGAAATATTGAATTCCAAAGTAGACAATCATTTAGAATATTTTCCTACAAACAGTTAAATGAAAAAATAAAAAATAAAATTCATTTCTCCAGGAAATTATCTTTAGAATATAAGAAAATTAATAAGTTATACATTTTTTTTATAATTAAAATAAATCATTAAATTAAGTGGGGGATGTAGTAGTAATAAAAAAAATTCTTATTAAATAAGTAGTGAAAATGTTATTAACATCTAGTAATTATTTGAATTTGGAGTGATTTTCAAAATTGAAATTTTCTTCTAAAAATATTCTAATTCAATTCATTACATTTTTTTTGTTGATCCAGGCAACATTTTAACACTCAGTTTTCACAAAAATACCCAGTTTTATAGAATTAAACTTCTATCAAATTTTTCAACCTTGCAAAGTTTATAACAAAATTATTTCTAAACAAATTAGAATTTTATTTCCGAGTTCAGTATAGCCCCAGAAATGCAAGGTCATATTTGCAAATTTTAAAACATTCTGAAAAATATAACCAGAAAGTTTAATCAATTATCTATGAAATGTGAAATATTGACATTTTATTTACATTACAATTCAAATTTATTAAGAATCTGCACATTTTTATAAACTTGAGTAACCTAAGAGTTGCTTCTGATTGTGACTACACAGCTTTGAACAAAATCTTCAAAACAATACAAATTTTCATGAAGAGGACATAGATTATGAAACCAATAAAGATTACCCTATTTTAATAATATATTGGGGGAGCCCTATAAAAAGTTATCAGATGACATCAAGAGTCTTATTTAGTTTTAAGTTAATTCAATAAAATTGATTTTATATTGTGACAGCTGTTATATAAGCTTGTATTTGTTTTCAATGTCAAAATTAGTATTCTTGTTTATTGATTGAAGATAGAAATAAAACTGTCTTTGGAATAATTTCTTTAATTTTAAGAAAGGTAAAAATACAAAAGTGTTTTGTGCACTTTATGGAGAAGGTACTGTAACTGAATAAAACATATCAAAAGTGGTTTAAAGTTTCACTATGGTCTACAATTGGGTAGACTGAAAAAAAAATCAGTTACATGATGTAAGAAATAGCCAACACAATCATTAGAAATCACGTGCTTGGTGATGGTAATTGCTTTGATGTGAGGTTTCCACATAAGTAGAAAAAAAGTGGGTCATATTTCTGCATGTAGAAAATTGTGAAAAAGTGATGAAAAGTAGACACTTTACAACAATTTGGAAAAACAAAGATTGTAGGGCAATTCAAATGAACCATCACAAACCATAATTCAATTTTCATATAAAGCTGCTGCTGTTTATAAAATGGGATTGGAAAGTTGTTCACAATTATAAGTTCTCCTTCCAGAGTAACAAACAAACTGATCCAATCAAGTAGTGCTCCCAATTAGAAAAATTTAACACAGCAATTAAGAAGAAAGCACCCAGAATTTATTGAGAGAAACGATTGGTTTCAAAGGCTTGCACTCTCTCTCTCTCCCAAGCATGCCGGCATTCTAACCTGAATCGAATTTTGAAGGCAGCCCATGTGTGAGCATGTATCCCAGCCATCATTAAGCCATGAGGACTATTGTGGAAATGGAAGGATGTCACGTTGATGTGAAGCACACTAAATATGCTTGTGTCTTGGAACATTTTCTGTTCAAGCCTTTTAGATGTCAGGTGTTTATGAAAATTAGAAAAAAAATACCTCGCTTAGGTGTCTCATGACCCAAGAAAGACTCAGCCTTCAACATTGTAAGAGAATGCGGCGGCCATCTATCTGGCTGGTGGTAGCTGACTTTTTATAAAAAACAAAATGTTATCTAACTTTTTGAAAATTTAAAATTAAAAGAAAAAGTATTATATTCCGTTAGTAAAAAACTAAGCCTGTATCTTTTTGGTGACCAGACAAAAATTGTCACATCCTGGCCAGAAAGATTTCACCAGTCTAACATTTTGGATTACCATTTATTCCAGTTTTTAAATAAAAAAATCCATTTTCATGGAAAAGTGCAAAAGGCACCATACCTCAAGTGTTTTTTTTTTTGCTTAGAGAGAAAATAAATAAATTTTGGGAGAATAGAATTATGAAATTGCCTGGAAAGATGTCAAGATAGAACAAAACAATCAACATGTTTAATAAAGTTAATATTGAAAATAAATTTGATTTTTAATTAACTGAACAAATTTTTTTGGTTACAGAATACCGTAAATCCTTGAGTATAATCTGCACTTTTATCCCAAAATTTAAAGGTCAAAATCCCTAGTGCATACAAGGTTAAAAATGAAAAATATTTTCTAACCAATGTCCGAGTCTATTTGCTGACTAGCAATGTTTATTCAGAGGTAAAGCCCCCTAAAAATCCCCTGTGTATTATACTCAAGGATCTATAGTATCTAATAATTTAATTCCTTAAAGTTTCCACAACATACCTTATATATATTTTAACCAAAATATACTCAATATTCACTTGATAACATTTGATATTTCAGTCTAGCTCAGTCGGTAGAGAGTCTGCCTGGGAACTACAAAGTTCCTGGTTCAATACCAGCCCTCTCCAACTCAGCATATGAGTAGCACAGAGATCTGTGTGGTAAAGCGGACGTTGAGTAAATAACAACAAACCAGACCCATGTCCCGGTGAAGGAAATAAGATTTTTGGATCTTCAAGCAAAAATATAAATAATATATACTTTATATACACGTACCTCATATGGTAGAGGCGTGCTAGTATCATTGACAGGTTGATTTCACAGGGATTGTACGATGCGGACTGTTGGCTGAGCAGTAAAGTCACAGACTTTGCTTGCTGGACTACCGGTTTCGATTTCCGTCGGAGGGAAATCGTTAGTATACATCACTGATGAGACTTAATAAAGTTGAAACAGATTCTATGATGTTCTAGCATCGCATGATCGTTTGCAAGATTCACTTGTCATGATTATTTTCTATAATTATCAAATTTTATACGATATACGCATTGTAATTGCATTCAAGCAAAAATATAAATAATAATATATACTTTATTCAACAATGCTTCTAAAAAACAAAATCCAAAAATCTTATATATATATATATATTATATATATTATATATATATACACACACACACAGACAGAGGGTCATCCCAATTCACTGATGAATCCAACTAAAAAGGATTAAAAATCATCAGGTTGGAAGAGAAAAAAAAAAAAAGCTTGATTGATAAACTATAAAAAAAAAAAATAAACCATTAAAAGTAAACTTCTTCAATTACTAGAATAAGAAGAATTACTTGTGTTAGCAATCCTAGCAGTTTAGATGATTTTGGTGGACATTGACAAATTTGCATCCTAATCAACTTAATTCACAATTTCTCACATATTTCTGATCCAATCTTAACAATAGTTTTATAGTTGGAAAGAAAAGAAAATCTTTCTAATTATGTAATTTGTATAGCATTCCCAGCTGATCTTTTTTTTAATTTGAGGTTATTGTTATTTAATCACATTAGTTATATAGAGCTATGTAAATAGAGTTAAAACTGTTTGAATTATGCAAATATCTCCAACAAAATCATGTCCACTTTTGTAAACCCAATTTTGGGGCTTTAAATTATAATTTTTGAACCACTGGGGATATTTGCAGAGTTTTGAACTCCATTTACAGAGATTTACATAGGTTGTTATTTAACTAGATTAGCTAAGAAAAAAAAATCAACTGAGAATGATACTTGTTTTATTATTATTATTAGGTTCAAAGCTGAAATCATTAAAACAAAAGTTACAATATAAGATATTCCAAGCACTGAACAGAATTCCTAGTTGTACAAAATGAATTATGACATTTTATAGATTAAAGTTATTCAGTAAAATGTCAGGTAAAATGACATTTATACAGTTAGCAATATTTCCACAGATAGGGGTCACTAAAGAAATGCTATAAAGACTGAAAAAGTCCCTCTGCTACTACTACATCAATAACCTTCAATAATTTCTTTTCACTGGTGAACCTGAGGCCTGGAGACATAATCTATCAGGCTGTCTTCTCCTCCTCCAAGAATATCAGGGCCAGCAGAAAAAGAAGAAAAAGACAATGTAACGCTATAAACTCTTCTCCCTTGTGTACCTAGATGCAATAATGTCTATATGAGTAGGTATGCATATAGGCATAGCATATATGTATGTATATGTGTGTGTAGGAAAGTATATTTATGGATGTGTGAGGGGAGGCATAGGTAGCATACATGTATGTATGTATGTAAATGGATGCATGTGTATACTAGTATCAAAAAGATAGCTAAAAAATTTAGGTAGTTAGGCAGGCAAGATTTTAATAGAAAGAGAAAGTGTTTTAATATACATTATAAACTCAAGTCTTCAACACTAGTACATTCAGATCAGTAGATAAAGGTATCTTTTTTTTTTTTTTAATTTTAAGTACTTCAGCTTTGGGAGAAGTGGTTTTCTTTTCTGGAAACCCAGACCAAATATATTCAAGGAAGCAATCAGGAGATAGAGTTGCGGCACAGAGCAGAGGGAGTTCAAGCCTAGGGTGATAAGCAGCCACGAGTTGCTAGAAACGAAAAAGCAGTCTGCTGTCCATATCATGATAGTGAGGGATCAGCGCTCAATTCCATATTGTGATATGTCATACGTACCCATATCTGGCCAGAATAAACTAGAAAAATTATCATTAAGATAGTCATAGGTTTTTGCTCGTTTCTTCTTTATAGATCCAACCCATGGCTAGTACAGTTTCAGTCAAAACAGCCAACTGATTTTGTCGTAGAAGAATTTACACAACATGGGGTTGAGTTGTTTAGCAGGCAGGACTGGACAAACCACAATATTGCCATAACACCATACCAAACTTTCAGTTGCAACCACTGTGGTAGCATTGCTATCCTGTATTGGATTGCAAAAACGCCAGTTTGTTTATAACTCCCACAGACGTGTCTTTAGTAAACAAAGCCATATCACAACGACAAATATTTCCACAGATCCCTTTATCACCAAATAATTTTTTTTTTAATCTAAAAGGTATTTACCCAACCCTTTTGAGGGAGGATGTGACAAGGTTGCAAGTATGGGTATCCAGCAAGGACTGAACACACAATTCAGTGGTAATGGATCTGTGAAATGATCTTGCTAACCATTACACCACAATGGGAAATAATTTTTAAATCCATCCAAAAACCATTAATTCAGGAAAAGATTTTTGTTAAAAAGAAAGGAAAAAAGAATATTACTGACAGAGTTCAAATGATAAAACATGTCACTGTCACTTTCAATTATAACCATGTGTTGATTGTAAGCAAGAGAAGGCAAGAGGAAAGACTCACTCCCTTTCAGTGAGTTGCGGAAAGAGGAGGCTAACTCAGTCAAAGGAAGGGGGTGAGCAACAATGCATTGATAAAAGACTGTTTCTAAACAACACATTGCCCTAATGAAAATAAACAATCGTTTTTGCCCAGGAATTTTTTGAAAAAAACTTTAAAAAACCTGGGGTACTGTAAAAGCACTGTAAGAGAACGCAGTCTGCGTGCACCTGTGTTGCTGAGGGCCATGGAGTTGCAGAAAGAAGAGGCTAACTCAGTCAAAGGAAGGGGTGAGCGACAGGTTGCACCTGTGTTGCTGAGGGCCTCTTGCGGCCCACGGCCTGCATGGTTGACATGTCTGATCTATATAATCATGGATCAATGTAACAATAGGAATCCAATGGGTTCACTGGTCATCTAGTATAATTTATTCTAAATTTTATAAATTATTTTCCTTTCATTTTCTAATATTTTTCTATATTTTTTATTCATTAAGTTATATTTTCTTAAATCAATTTGGAATTAAATATTTTTTAATTATCTTTTATTTTCCTATTTTCCTAATATTTTTTTTAAATTTAAAAAATCAGATAAATTCTTGTAGAAAAATGTTATAAATTCTTGTAGCGTATAATTTTAAACTTTGCTTTTACAGTGTAAAATCTAGACTTTTAAAACATCTTTCATTGTTAGTTTTCTTAATATATCATTTTTTTAAAGTTCAAAATGAGAATAGAATTGACTATTTTTGAACATACCATTTTACAATTAAACAAAAAACAAGGTAGGTTCCTTTTAGTTGTAATGCAATATTTTATATCACCCTCTTTAAAAAAAAAAAAAAAGTAGAAATTCCAAAAAGTTGAACATTAATTTTTTCTAATTTTTAATTAATAAAACCTTTAAATTTTCATTATTTTAGTTTCATTGAATAATTTTTTAATATAAAAATAAAGACTGGTGTGGCCTAATGTCAGTATCAGCCAAACAGTAGGGGAGACTATACCCCTTTTTGCTTGCACTAGACTAGATTATTTTGTTGAAGTAGATACACTACCATTGGTTCTGAGATGCTTTACTACATAGATCAGATTACACAAGCTGTGCTACTGATGCGCTGAGTTGGTAAGTATTGGTATCAAACCCAAAACCTTGCAATTTGTGGGCAAATGCTCTTCCGACTGAGCTAACCAGCCTATCTTTTTTTAATATGTATAAAAATTCATGATCCTTCACAATAAATTTATTTTGTTGAGCATTTTTAATATTTTCTGCTTTAACTCTTAATGTCCTATACCACCTTATTCCGCCATGCTGGAAGCTACATTTGTTTTCCTAATCCATCCCAAATGATAACCTTTGTTTAAATGAAATATCAAACATTTAGAAATCTTTAATTTAACTTTAAATGAAAAGGATAATTTATAGCCATTTTTTAAATAAATCCTTATAGGAATGGGATTCTGGAATTCTCAACAGGATGTTAAGAGTTAACTTAAAATATTCCTATAACAAGGAAGAAAACAAAAAGTGCTTCAAGTGAGAAATCAATAAAGAGCATCAAAATGAAGAGAATAATTACTCGTTTGAGAGTCTGACCTTTTATCTGCAATAGCAGATGGCATATTAAAGCCAACTTGTAGAATTTGCTAACAGTTGGTATCAGCATTTTAAAAAAAATAAATAAATAAATAAAAATAAACAAACATAAAACCAAATAAATATCCAGCAACACTTTGTAACAGTGCAGAGAAAATTTAAGAATTATCCAAGAGACAGTAAAGATAAAATGAATACTTCAGTGCCCAAAATGTTTTTCAGATTTGGTTTGTTTTCTTTGGTTAATGGCATATCAAACTTTGTAGATTATTTAATGCCAAAGCCATTCTTATAGAAAAACAGTAACTGGGGGAAATAAGAGTGTTCATATTTTACCCAATGGTATTCGTCCAAAAGTGAACATAATAGCATGACTGGAGTTCAAACTCGCTTACTACAATGTCGTAGTCAAGCACATTAGCCACTACACCACAGGGACTCGCCCCCCCCCCACCCCAAAGGCTTTTCAGTGGATACTGACAATAATGGTTACAAAAGTATCTTTGACATTTTTTTTTGGGGGGGGGGGTATCAAAAAGCTTTTCAGAGTTTGCTGGTTGATTATATGTAGATTTTTAAAAATATAAAAAAAGGACATACCTTTAATTGTCATGTCATAGACAACATTGTTAAGCAGTTACATTGATTGGAATAGGGTTAATGGTTTTATGATTGATTAATTGATTTTAACACTGGTCAACTATTAACACATTTGATACAACTTCCAGGAGCTTTTTTACAATATGCTGTAAAATCTATTACAAATGCAATAATATCCTTAAATGAAAGGACACGAGTTACAGCTCAGACATGATTTACAGTTTGAGGATTGCATTCTGTCAGGGTTACAACATCAGTAAGCAATGATTACAAATGCTTGCAATCACATTTAAAATGATGTGGTCACAACAGTTGTTTTGTCTGCTATGATGCTGACAGATTAATTAGTAAGATTGACTTTCAAGACAGCAAAGGGACAAACAAACAATTTAAGCAGATGAAATTGCCTAACACAATTGAAAGTTGGAATAACATTGCCTACCTTGCAATTCTTTAATAGGAATGGCTCTCATTTTGTCAATTTTTATGTCAAAGTGCACATAATTTTTTTTTTTTTTTATAAATCAATGATGTCATCCTGTACCTCTTTAGACTTCAACAAAGTTGTCATTGTCTTCAGTTTCAGTTGAGATAAATTTTCGGAAGACTTTTTTCCCCAAATGGGTTTTTGATTTGATGTGATCTTTGATTGTTTCAACCCTAAAAATATCAACACTATGGAAACTGAATTTGCAAATTGTTCTATGCAGGCTTCAGCACAAATTTTAGATACTAAGGTTTTTTTGTTTTGTTTTGTTTTTTTGGGGAGCAGATCCAGCTTTGGAGGCAGAAGTCGTAGGTGATTCAGTATATTAACTAGATTTTGCCATCTAGACAATTTGTTGCTTATTTTGTTTCATTATTCATTATGCTGTTTTGGAAAAAAAAACTTTATTTCTAATTGTGGTTAATGAGTCTTCTAGACACTGTGATAGCATTTTTCTTTCATCATAAAACTTTACAAAAGAAAATGTTTAAAAAGGACAATTCATTAGTTTCAGTTTAAGCTTTTAGTCATTTCCTCCACAACCGTGTGACTTTCACTTTGTTTTTGTTAAACTTATTGTTTTGATCGCCATATTCCTCCCTTCCAATTATTACATCAAGACTATTTGTATATCCTCCCATTTTCAAATTAGCAATTATCCGGACATAAGTTGGTCCTTAAGTTATAAGAATTGTCATGCTGCAACTACATTCTTAGAAAATTAAAAAGTACTTAATAGACGAGCCAATATTTCTCAGAAAATCGATGACCCAAAGATTTTTTTTTTTAATATCTTAAAAGGAAAAATAAGGTCATATACTTGTAAAAAAAAAAAAAAAAACAAAAAGCAACAAAATAACTATGTTCACATGTTTATATATGAACAAAAACCGAGACAAGTTTTGAAAGAACTCAAAGAAAAATTTGAAGAAAAAAAAGATTAATTTTTTTGTTATTGTAATTTGCATTAAAAAAAAAGAATTCCATTTCTGTTGGTCCTCCTATATTTGCATCTTTTGTGTAGCTGTTTTTGATCTTTTTTACAGTTATACATGAAGTATTGAAGTAATTATTTCTATTTAATAAGTCATTTGTTTGCAGTTATGCATTTCAAATAACTATTAATAAACAAGTTAGCGGAGTGGCCTATTGTTGGTATTAGCCGGACAGTGAGGTAGTCTATCCCATTTTTATTAGCGCTAGACTAGGGAGATTGTTTTGCCGAGGTGGAGTGCCACACCTACTTCAGCAACCTACTTTACCACACAGATCAGATCACCCAAGCTGTGCTACTCATACACCGAGTTGGTAGGGACTGGTATCGAACCAGAAACTTGCAATTCCTAGGTGGGTGCTCTACAACCAAGCTAAACTGGCCCCTAATCCTTAGTAAACAATTATAGCTTCAAGCAACTATTTCTAATACAAATAATTTACAGTCAGACTCCCCCAGATCTCCAGAACTGGAGCCTCACCATCAGATGCAGTTTAGTATTATTCATACCCAGGACACCTTTTTGGGGGGAGCCTTACACCTCTACAGAGGGATACAGTATATTCTAAGTCCCACTGACAAGTTGAGTTACTGGTTTTATTTGAGTAGTAGATGAATCCTATTTTATCACAAATACAGAAGAAAAAAAAACTCATGGTATGGATTAAATACTATTTACAGAAGAATATTGAAAAAAAAAAAAAAAGAAAAAAAAAAAGAAAAAAAAAGGGTATCGGTTACACCAGATGGTGCTCCAGAAATGATATGATAAAAAAAAATAATAATAATGGATTCATTGCCCTATGATCAGTTTACAAATTTTCAGATTTTAGGGGATTTATGCTGAACATTTTTTTTTTAATCATCTAAATTTGCTGAAGATAAATGCAGATTATAAAACGTAATTCTTCACAATCACATTCTTTGGTTGAACAATGACAAACATCTACTGGAATTCATAGCTTACAGGATATGGAAAATTGAATATCTAATTTTGCTGGAATTGCAATATCCGGTTGCCAGATTCCTGGATATTTTTTAAAAATCTCAAGTAGAGTAGAATAATCTCACATCCAACTGCACACAATAATTTATCTCTAGCACTAACCAGTTTCAGTTTTGTAATAAATTTTTTTGTGTTTAATATATATTAAGATTTCTCTGAAAATAACAGTTCTTTTAGGACCTATACAAGAGAAATGTGTTACAAACATCATTGATGCTTATTTCAAAGAATTTATCACTTTATAAACTTAATATAGATCTGACCAGCACAAGTAAAACAACTTTTTTTTTCTTTTTGAAGGGTTAAAGGGAGTTAAGTCAGGCACAACATTGGCCTACTACTGTTTACAGTTACCCTGCTGTTACTAAGTTGCCACTCGAATTGAAATTGAAGGGGGGGGGAGATAGCAATCAATGAATTTATTATATAGAGCATGGAAGCTTTATTTTGAAAGCTCTCAAGGTTCACAACAAAAACTCTCACAGAGCACAAGTGGCCCATTAACTACATCATTCAGACTCGGTGGGTTGGTTGGATTTCACAGCATGTCAACCCTGGTTGGGTTATTTTATGCTGAAAATTGTTTCATACATTCTCAATTTAAAAAAAAAAACTCATTTCGTTCTATTTAACCCATAGATGGGACCATAACAGGTACTACCACTCAGAGTCAGAGTGGACCTGGGAGTAATGGTGATGAAGGGGTACTCCACATTCCCCAGAACTTCACCAGATAGAGTTTAACGTCATACACAGGACAATAAGACCCTCAGCTACCGCTTCTAGCACATATGATAAAAAGGGTTGGGGTTTGCCATAAGGTCAATAGGGTTGGGACAATCATGTAGGTGCTAGGGCTTGACATGACTAGCCAATTCATTGGAGCGGGCCTCTAAGTAAGGGGCAAAATGAAGTGTTTAACAGCATATCAACTCCTTATGAGTTATCTCATACTAAAATTTGATTAATTTTTAAATGTTTGATTGTAATCATAACTATCAACATTTTCAAAATTCCATTGCAATCATTTTTCATGTTTGCATACAGTTATATGGTATCAAGTATTCCTATCTAATATCAATAATTTATACATAATTATATGGGTTAAAATAACTATTCTTACTTAATACTAATCATTTGTTTGCATAGTTATGGTTTCAAGTAACTAATAATGATAATCTTTATTAAATTATAGCTTTCAGTAACCATTCTGAATAAAAATAATTTACATCAAGTTATATATATTTACCAACTCCTCCGCACGAGCAGGATTGACATGGTTAATTTCTTAAGCAGATTCAACAGGTTTGAATTCAAAATTTTCCTTCTCCTAGACTGGTTACCTAGCCATGGTTAAAGAACCCAGTCTGCCCTGCTATTTACCCATAGCTGGAGGGAGAGTAGGATCCATACCTTTCCCAAGGGTATTTACATCAAGTTATAAGGTATCAAGTACTCCTGTCTAATACTTGTAATTTTTAAAGATCTCTTTGACCCATAGACGGAACCCTAACAGTTACTACCACCCAGTATCAGTGGACTTTGGTGTAATGGCAATGAAAGGGTGACTTCATACTCTCCAGAGTTCCAGAATTGGAACCTCACTACCAGATGTAGTTTAGCGTTATAGCCAGAGCACCCATTTTGGGGGTTCTTACCCCTCTGTAGAGAATGCCGTCAGGGCGATCAAAATGACTAGACAGCAGTGTAAAGCTAAAATCTACTTTTGCTTAAATGCATTAACACATCACTCACCAGGCCTGACATATAGATGGTGCCACTAATAGAAAATCCATGATTTTTATAAAGTACTAACCTTCAAATGGCACGTGTCAAAATTTGAGCCCAATTGAATTATTAGTTTACAAATCAGTTATTTAAGTGAAGCTACTGTTGCAAATTTTCAAAAGAATCGAAAAATCTGAATTTCGTGTGTTGATAGGGCTTTGCTTCTAACGGGAAAAAATACTGTTCAAGCAAAGCAATGGCTTGATGCTATTCAGACTCTGTTCCGTTGGAAACAACTGTTAAGAGGTAGTATGCTGACTTTAAACGCAGTCATACAGACACAAATGATGCTGAATGCTCAGGTCGCCCAAATTCGGTACTTGCCCCAGAAAACATCAAAAAACTCCAAACTCCTTTTGGCCAATTGTAAATTGAAGTTGCGTGAGATAGAGGAGTTGAAGATATCAGAAGGCAGTGTATTCACCATTTTGCATGAACATTTGTCAATGAGAAAGCTGTGTTCAAAGTGGGTGCTGCATTTGCAACTATTTCAACACAACAAAAAGGAGTTTTTGTGTAAATATGTGACAATAAATGAAACATGGATTTGCCACTTCACTCCAGAGTCAAATCAGCAATCAGCTGAGTGGACAGCAGCAGGTGAAAGCCATCCAAAGTGACCAAAGATGCAAACATTAGCAGGCAAGGTTTTGGCCTTCGTATTTTGTGATTAACAAGGTATTTTGTTCATCGATTACCTTGAGAAAGGAAGAACCATCAATAGCAAATATCATATAGCATTATTAGTGCGTTTGAAGGAGAGAAAAAAAAAAAACAAAAACAAAAAAAAAAAAACAACAGCCACAAATGAAGAAGAAAAAAAGTGCTCTTTCACCAAGACAATTCACAGTGTCACAAGTCAATCACAACGATAGCAAAACTACATGAATTGCACTTTAAATTGCTTCTGAACCCACCCTATTCTCCAGATCTGGTCCCCAGCAACTACTGGCTGTTTGCAGACCTCAAAAAAATGCTCCAGGGAAAGAGATTTGTCTCCAATGAAGAAGTGATATCAGAAACTGAGGCGTATTTTAAGGCCAAAGACAAATCGTAATACAAGAAAGGCATCAAATTGTTAAAGAAAAATCAGTGTATCACCCTAGAAAGAGACTATGTTGATGAATAAAGTTGAATTATGCCAAAAAGTTATTGTTTTATTAGTTAGGCCAGGGACTTATTGAGTGATGTGTTAAGCATTCAAACAAAAGTAGATATTAGAATTATATATTTTTATAAGGGAAAAGAAACAAAATTGTTCAATATCTGTCCATCAGAATGGATTCCCTTGACTCTTACCATATGTCTGTCATTGCTCTTGACAAGACCTTTAGATGGCACCCAGTGTCCACACACAGCTGATGAATGTATATTTTACTGGTAGGCTAATGCTGGTGTGTCCACATGTAGGAGTCCATAAAAAGAACATTGCTTATGAGTTTGTCTTTACTTCTGCTGCAGTGCCCAGCATGTCTTACTAGTCTTACTTAAGTGGTTTGTGAGATGGGAGGTATGTGGCCATACAGCCGCTATTTTAAAAGGGGCTGCTTCCAGGAATTCTTCAAAACATCCTTGTGTAATTCCCATCCAGCTTTTTCTAAGTGTTCTATTAAAGTCCAAGTTATGCAACCATACAGTAGTACGGGGTTCAGTTTGAATGTTCCTGATGGTTACTATGACGAAAGGCCAGAGAGTACAATGGAAGAAACATTGTGAGTATAACAACCAAGATAAGGACAATAGTCCAAATTATGTAAATAATATAAATAACTCCTCATTTAAGATAAACTTGAACAATGTAAATATTTATAAATTATCAAGAATTAATAAAAACAATCATGCCCAAGTCCTAAGAGATTCCATGTAAAATGCTTTTTCTTCTCTTTTTTTTTAGTGTTTCAGGCAAGTATTACATGGATAAAGCTACAATGTTGACTTTTGTTCAGATGGATTCAAAGTTCTTTTTTTTCTTCTTGTTAATCAAATTACTTTTACTAGTTTTTGAAAACTTCACTAAATATAAATTAAAATAAATAAATTATATACATTTTAATTCTTATCAGAATCATTAATTATTAAAAAATAAATTTTTTAAAAAGGTTCATGAAAAATGAGTTCAGGGGTAGAGCATCTGCCTCAGATCCATAAGGTTCTGGGTTTGATACCGGCCTTCGCCAACTCAGTGCATGAGTAGCACAGCTTGGATCCGTCCAGTAAAGTGGGAAGTTGATGGTAGGTGTAGCGCTATACCTCAGATGCAAAACAATCTCCCTGGTATAGCGCTAGTGAAAAGAGGATAGAATCGCTGTCTGGTTGATACCAAAAATAGGCAAATCCGCCAGCTTTATTTACTTGGAACTGATAAGTCTTTTTCCTTTTCTTTCTTCTTTTTTTTTTTTAAATAAAAATAATTGTGGTCAAAAGGGGCTCTTTAGCCTTGGACGGCAACCAAACAGTCAAGGAAAGTCCAACCCAAAACTTCTGCTGCCTTTCAAGGAAAGGCTAGGGGAGCAAACCCCAAAAACAAATCAGAAGCCGGAGCCCCTAAGGTGGTGCGATGCTGAAATCCAGTGCTACCCATCAACTCCTGTGACATTACCGTTGCCAAACCTCATTGGTACCTTACCTTTCCTTTTGATCACAGCGGTATTGTGGAGAGGGGGGATTTGCTACATGGGCAACAGCTTATCCTCCATACGAACCCGCCCAGGCTATGTAGTTCAAAGAGAAATAAACTTTGACACTCCGCCATCGTCTCTCGTAGACAGAAGACTACCAACAACAATTGTGGTCCCAATTGACCTCATTGATTTTAGGGGCCCTTCTGATCCCGATTGATAAAGTCTTAAAAACAATTTTAAAAACCTGTAAAAGATTTGTTTTATTAAAATAGTGACTAATTCTTTATGCTTCCAATTCAATACTCCTTCCTCTACTTAGAGAATTTACTACATTTGAAAAATACTCATTTTCTATAATTTTAGACAAAGGGCCCTTCTGGCTAAAATCACAGTAAAATCAAATTTACAATATAAATATGCACGTACACGAGTTATCTGTTCCTTGTTTTTATTTACAAATGTAAACTTAGATGAGTTCGTTTTGACATGGTAAATCGGACCTTACATACAAAACCAATTTTTATTTTTCAAATTTTATAAAAATAGGTTTTCAAAACAAAGTATTAAAAAAAAAATAAATAAAAAAAATTAAAAAAAACAAAAAAACAACCTCCATATACATTACTGTTGTCAAGGCCATTTTACCAGATCCCTAACCCTTTTTTTCTAAAAGTTAAAAACTTGGACACTTTACTCAACTTATTTTTTTAAATTCTGCATCTTTCTTCCTTTTAATGGCGGTTGTTGTCTATGTGATAAAGTTATGATAAATAAACTTAATTGTATCAAAGGCGGCAGTGATAAAAAGTAGGTTAGGAAATTTTTTTTTAAATTCATGACAGTAAAAATGGGACCACAATTGTATCATAGTACGAAATTATTTTCAGTTTCAGCGGAGACGAATTAACAAGTTTTCCCAAATCCGAAAATATCAGATACCATTTTTTTTATATCTTCATAGAGGAAATCAGCACAGTGTTTGTGAGGAAAGAGGAAGAGAGAAGATATTTGGTAAAAGCATTCATTTTAAACATAAAAATAAACAAATCATTATCACAAGAGTCAAGACAATCTTGGAATTCCTTCCCAACTCAAGTTTATAAATTTTGTTGTGCTTTCTATGGTAATGGAAAATCATTTCTATCAGGTTAAAGACATCTTTAGTAAGAATTAAAATCATATTTTTAACTATTCAATAAAGAAGATATTTACGTTAATGCAATGTGAACTGTAGTATTTATATTCACGAACCGGATAAGAGTAAGTTTGCTTCATTCATTTTTTTTTATTGAATAGAACAGTTTACATATAAAAACTACGCCTTCGATTCACCCGTCAATCTGCTATAATCTTTACCTCTCCCAAGTTGTCGATTTACATCCAATTGTCGATATAGTTCGAGATTTAAATGTACTTGTTCAATAAAATAAATAAATAAATAAAGACATTTTTCATTTACTCAAAGAATTCAACGCTGGATATGTTTCCCCGCCCAAATAAAAATAAATACAAACAAAAATTAGCATTGTTATTAATTTAATATTCATTTTTGATATTATTCAATAAAAGAAAAAAAAAGTTCAGAATAGTGTACCAAATAAATAGTTTATATTAACTCCATACTGGGTGCCCCATACTTATAGCCTTGTACCATAACTGAGTTTTATTTAAGGCATCTTGCAGAATGTTATGATTATCAAACTAGGCTAGCAGACGATTGTTAGGGGTTCTCATTGGGCGCTCCATACTTCTGGTCTTGTGCCACAATTAAGCTAAGCTTAGTATATTATATAATATATACTCTTTAGAGACCCATCCCAAAACTTTAATTATTCATGAGAAAAAAAACTTTTAGGCAATAACTTTTATTGTTATTAGTATTTATTATTACATTGTTATTATTAAATATTATTTTAATGCCATTAGCATTAATCACAAAAATCAAAAATTATTTCTATTTATTCGTGTCTGAACATGAAAATAAAAAATACCATTTTTCTTTTTTCACTTAAAGAATCTAAACTTTTGGGTCGAGGAAAAAATAACCAGCTTTAGATAAAGTATTCACTTTATATATATATATATATATATATATTTATTTTTTTAAATCTAAAAAGTAAATATCAAAAATAAATAAAAACAAATTTTACGGTAGAAAAAAAAAACAAAAAAAAAAAAACGAACATTTCGCATATTTAACAAAACATTAAAAGGGGGTCTGTTTTTACGTAGTGGGCTTATCAAAAAAATGAACCCCCACTTTATGTCTATTTTTATAACGAAGTAAAAACAACAAAGATGCAAAAACTGGAATTTTTACGATGAAAAAAGAAATAATACATAATTCTCCAAAGTAATTAAACAAAATTATTCCAGTATTTTTCTTTCTTTATTCAAAATAGTTCGTATTTTTTTTTTTTTTAATAATAATTGCTATTGATTTATGAATTGTGGCCGATTTCTATCTTGTTATTACGTCATGGATAAATTTAACCTTTACATTTCTAACTTGATTTAAAGTCAATAAGAAATAACGAAGAACAATCATAAAATTGTCCCCCCACCCTTAAGTTTTGTTTTTTAAACCCATGACTCATATTAAAAATATTTCTTGCAGCTGAAGAAAATATTTTACATCACTTAAATAAATAAATAAAAAAATGAAAATAAAAATAAAACCAAAACAAATTAAAATCCTGGATTTTTCTTTAAATCTAAAAATACTTAACAGTTTAAGTTTAATGGTTCATATAACAACTTAAAAGTAACCAACAGCTTCTTTTTTTTTTTTTTTACAACAAAAAAAGGGGGAGAAAAAAGGGGAGTACTCAGCAAATTATAAAAAGTTGGCCTATGAATGTTTTTTGTTGTTTAGTTTCATTTTTTATTTATTAATTTTTTTTTTAGCTTTGAACATGATTTCAGTTAAACTTATTTTATCAAGGGTTTAAAGATAAAACCATAAACCAAGACAAGTAAAATAATTGTCACAAATAAATAAACAAACAACTTGAATGTGTTGTAATTTACACATAAAGTAGTCTCCCTGCAAGAGAGTGAGTGGCATGCCTCTCTTGAAAATATAGAAGAATCCAAAGAAATATACACAAAATAAGACGAAAAATAACTAGTTATACACAAAAGTAAACCACCAAAAATAACAAGGACAATCAGAATGAAAATATCAGTAATAATACAACGGAATGAAAAAAGCTGTAATCGCTGAAAAAAGACAGGAGGATTTTTGGCGGTTTTCTTATGAGGTCGGGCTTTCCTCCATGTTTTCAAATCATGACCATCAACCAAGTATCATGAAAAAAACAAATTGAAGATAGAAAGAATCATACTTACAAAGTAAAAAAAATGAAACTTTGCAGGGGCAGCTTATAAACTAAATAAATCACTCACTAAGCGTACTTCTAGAAGAATGAAGCCACCAAAGCATGAATGAACAATAATTATATTCAACAAAGACAAGACGGAATTTAAAACGCCATCTTGATTTTCTGTAGGAGACGACTGCAATTGTATGAGTGATCTCCCTTTGATTTTAGAGCTCTTTAATTTGAAAATTTAAAAAATATAGAGAGAAAAACAATAAGCTATAGAGTTCAACAAGGGAGACTATGATATCCTAGTTTAAGTTGCTTGTTATTTATTTATACAAAGCAAGGTTGTTCTCCTCCGAGAACGTTTTAAAAAACCCGAATATATCTTAATCTCTATTAATAGATTAATAAAAGTTTTATTAATCTATTAATAGAGATTGCGATATATTCAGGGTTTTTTTTTTTAAATCTAATTATCCCCAGTATTTCGAAAAAAAACTGTAAAGCAAAAAATGTAATTCTCCTCAGTATTTGAAAATAAAAAACAATGTTAAGCAAGTTTCGCTTACCCAACAAGGCCAAGTGTGTTGAAGAAGAAATAGTTGGAAAGCTCCCCTGCATCTGCATTCAAGAACCCTGACTTTTATGCCTCTAAGCTGAAACAATTATTTCGACCATTAAACATGAACAGAGTCCATTATTTCAACAAAGTAAAACTCATCAATATGTAAACAAAATCAACTAAGACTTACTTAACTTATATAACAAAGTTCAACGTCAGAATTCAAGCGATAAAAAACTGATTTAGATTTATCTATTTCTACATTGTTGTTATGGTATTTATTTGACCCCCGACGAGGCGAAAATGTGACATATGGTCGGTCTAATGTGAGGGTAACCCACAGAATCGAAACTCCCGAAGAGCGAGAGCAAAAGCTGCTTAGTTCCGTCGGCATCTCCTTCAGGGGGGCCTTAGGAACCAGACCATAAAACCAGCCGATACTCCTTTAAGACGAGGAGGCAGGTGTTGCCTAGCATAACTAGCACTAGAACTAAGCTATTATTAATGCTCACCCATTATTATTATTGTTATTTTATACCTTGCATGTTTTTTTTACACCAGCTTTAACAGGTGTTCTTTTTTTGTTGTTTTTGTTTTTTTACTGGAGTCTGAGGTAATTTATGAGGAAGTGCATCCCGGTCTCCTGCCTCAAAAATTGTTGCCCGGTAATTATTGAAATAACGACCCCAGCTATATTGTTTTACTTGAAAGAAAACAACCAACTTAGGGCGTTAAATGTATTTTAGGGGGGGGCTTCTCTTTTTTGTCGTAATTCTTATTTATTTATCAAACAAAGTAAAAAAAATGAACAAATTGAGGTAGATAGATAGATAGATAGATATCCATCGTCATATCTAAACAAGAATTACGACAAATTAAACAAGAATTACGACAAATTACGATAAATAAACAAGAATTACGACAAATTTCTATAAATAAATAAGAATTACGACAAATTATGAGAAATAAATAAGTGTCAGTAAATCTCCTTAGATCTCCAGGACTCTTCTAAGTATCCTAGCCGATTTTAGTAGTGTTGTGATCTGGGTCGTTCTCCAGTTTCTTTTCCAAGTTCTTCAGGACTGTTCCAAGGGCTCCAATTATCACTATTGGTATCACTGCCACTTTCCCAACTTTCTCAGTTCTCAGGCGAAGTCCAGGGTAAAACTTGCAAATCATACTCAAAATCCCGTGACCCAGAAAAAACAGAACCCACAAATTTTGTAATAAAACTGTTAATTTTAACTGGTTAGGGTTAGGGTTGGGGTTTAGGGTTAGTTTAATGGGAAAATAAATAAATAATTTGAGTTTAATGGGAAAATAAATAAATAATTTGGGGTTCTGTTTTTTCTGGGACACCCTGTAATATCATGGGATTTTGACTATGATTTGCAAGTTTTACCAAGTCCAGATATTTGTCTAGCTTTTCGCTTTCATTCACTCTGTGGTCTGCTGGAACACTCCTATCCATTAGATTCTTGTTAATTAAAACTAGATCTGGTCTTTTGGCTCGGATTATTATTATTATTATTATTATTATTCATTTAAAGGCTGTGTTCAGTGGCCATGACTTAATATCAAGTGATCCTATTTATACAGAATTTATATTACAAATAAACAAATAAGAATAAGTAAAGTATAATTGTCGAAGTGGCCTAAAGTTGGTATCAGCCAGACAGTGAGAGAGTCTATCTCTTTTTCACTAGCACTAGACCAAGGAGATTGTTTTGGCATCTGAGGTGGAGCGCCACGCCTACCATCAGCTCCTCACTTTACCACACAGATCCCTATGCTACTCATACACTGAGTTGGCGAGGGCCAGTATCAAACCCGGAACCCTGTGGTTCTTAGTCGGACACTCTACTGACTAAGCTAAACCAGCCCTATGAGCTAAACTGGCCCTGTATACTATAATTAGTATTCAATAATTATTACCATGGAGAAACTGTATAAGAATTAGTGAGTATTTGTTTGAAACCAACACTAAGCCTTTATAATGCCTTAGGGGATCCATAGATAACCTAATGCTGAATATTTGGTAAGAAAAGACAGACAACTAATTCACATTAACATCTATTAATAATGGAGATTCGCTTCCGGTTTTTGTCTGTAACAAAAATTACGTCACTGCTTACGTCACATTACTCAAAATCGTCATAACATAGAATAAATACACTCAAAATTTGAACATGCAACATTAGACAGTCCTCATTGTTTTTTTAAAACAAGTTTTAATAAATACATGACTGGTATTATATATCTATATATAGTTTGTTTTATTTTAATACATATTTAAAGTTTACATTTCAAATTGTTTCATTTTTTAATCCTTTAATGAATTTGATGATTTTATTTACTTAGGGTACAAACTTGCTGACATTGAATTTTTTACTCCCACCCTCAGGCAATATGTTTCAAAAATCCATTTTTACATCGCCCGGAGGGTGTTTTTTATTTTGTACTAGTTGTACATAAGTATGTTTAATTAAGATAACTTGTAAGAACTTGTAGTGAGCCAGAAGTTAACGCTTTCAAAGCAAAAATAAAATGACGAAAATAAACGCTTTGCACATCGGCTCAACACAGCTAGAAAGAAAGAAAAATAGAAATATTAAAAATAATAATTTTCAACCATTCAGAGGCGTTTGCACCTAAAAAGAAGTTTATCAAACAGACCCTTTTTGGGAGCCTATCTGAACCCTATATAAACGAAGGTTTTTCGAAGAACAGCAGAGAAAGAACCAGCTTGCCTGAATACTTTCGTTATTAGAAATATTTCCTTACTGCAGAAGGTATTATAAGCCATATCTTTCTCTCTCTCTAAGTAACCTGACTGTTGATTTGATTTTGAACAATACCCTTTCTTTCTCAGTTGGAGTCAACTCAACAATTCTTATTATCTTATTACATAAACATTTAAAAAAGCATTTTCTGCAGGACATTGATCAGTATTCTTGATTATTGTAATCTTTGTTTCCATTTATGAGTTCTTTGTTTTTCTGCCTTAATACATGTGACCTTATGGTGTGATGAGTAAATTACCCAAATATATATAACTCCCATCAACTCCACCACCATAAACTGATGCAGGATACAAAGTGTAATAAAGAAAAGCGTTAATAAAGACTTACAGGTCATCTATGGTTATTCTATAAGGTGAAATACAATTCTTCTCAATAAACAGAAATGGAATAAAATGTGTCCTTTATTCACTCAACTAGTGAGGACTGACTACAGATAGGTATTATTCCTTCGAAGACCAAGAACAAAAGAGGTAGTTTGAAAGGGCTGAATTATCAAGTGACCAATGGACACGTAACATCGCGAACCATACCAACAATCCCAGTGGGAGACAATTATGTTTGTCCTCCTATAACTCATAATTGGGTGACTACAATTGCTGACACTACACTATTATTGTTATTATCATTATTATTATTTATTAATAACTGTAGGGATACAATAATTATCTCGCTTAGATAATTTGAATGTCCAATAGGGTCCTTTTTTCACTATTAGTCTTTGAAATTGTAGAGACATTTCTGCCAGGGAACGCTAAAGCCACATAGCTATCTTTTATCTACACTTATCAAGTAAGACTTTTGCTATTTTGTACTTCTTCCGTCTACTGCTTGTTCCTGGAACAATATGTGTATATTTCTAGCTGCTAGGACACATTTGTTTATTTTTAATTCTACTTGAGGTATATTGAGTGTATAAAATACTAAATGTTCTTTGCATGTAAAAATAAGTTTATCTTCTCTTTCCTTCTGTTGTGGTAAATATAAATAGATTATTGTTAAAGTGGTCCATAATGATATTGATGCTTCTATTTAGAAATGAGTGAAGGATTCTAATTAGCATTTTATAGTTAAGAATGGTCTATGATGATATTGATGCTTCTATTTAGTGAAGGATTCTAATTAGCATTTTGTAGTTAAGAGTGGTCTATGATGATATTGATGCTTCTATTTAGAAAGGAGTGAAGGATTCTAATTAGCATTTGTAGTTAAGAGTGGTCTATGATGATATTGATGCTTCTATTTAGAAAGGAGTGAAGGATTCTAATTAGCATTTTGTAGTTAAGAGTGGTCTATGATGATATTGATGCTTCTATTTAGAAAGGAGTGAAGGATTCTAATTAGCATTTTGTAGGATGATCTTCTATTTAGAAAGGAGTGAAGGATTCTAATTAGCATTTTGTAGTTAAGAGTGGTCTATGATGATATTGATGCTTCTATTTAGAAAGGAGTGAAGGATTCTAATTAGCATTTTGTAGTTAAGAGTGGTCTATGATGATATTGATGCTTCTATTTAGAAAGAGTGAAGTTCTAATTAGCATTTTGTAGCTTCTATTTCTTCTATTTAGAAAGGAGTGAAGGATTCTAATTAGCATCTATGATGATATTGATGCTTCTATTTAGAAAGGAGTGAAGGATTCTAATTAGCATTTTGTAGTTAAGAGTGGTCTATCTTCTATTTAGAAAGGAGTGAAGGATTCTAATTAGCATTTTGTAGTTAAGAGTGGTCTATGATGATATTGATGCTTCTATTTAGAAAGGAGTGAAGGATTCTAATTAGCATTTTGTAGTCTATGCTAATTAGCATTCTATCTTCTATTTAGAAAGGAGTGAAGGATTCTAATTAGCAGATGATATTGATGCTTCTATTTAGAAAGGAGTGAAGGATTCTAATTAGCATTTTGTAGTTAAGAGTGGTCTATGATGATATTGATGCTTCTATTTAGAAAGGAGTGAAGGATTCTAATTAGCATTTTGTAGTTAACGCCTATGATGCTTCTATTTAGAAAGGAGTGAAGGATTCTAATTAGCATTTTGTAGTTAAGAGTGGTCTATGATGATATTGATGCTTCTATTTAGAAAGGAGTGAAGGATTCTAATTAGCATTCCTTCTATTTAGCTAATTAGCATTTTGTAGTTACTACTTCTACGGGGTAGCTATGATGATATTGATGCTTCTATTTAGAAAGGAGTGAAGGATTCTAATTAGCATTTTGTAGTTAAGAGTGGTCTATGATGATATTGATGCTTCTATTTAGAAAGGAGTGAAGGATTCTAATTAGCATCTTTGTAGTTATAGGAATTTTGTAGTTATAGGAATTTGGATGATTTAAAAATGACATTCAGTGTGTAATGACAAACAATAACACCAACAGACTTTGGAAAGCTTTATTCTACTGAGAATAATTGGTACACTTACTAAGAGTTTATATAGTCTATTATTCCCCAGAGAGTTCTCCAAAGGGGAGGTAATCATAAATTAAGGGAAGTTAACTCTGAATTACTTATTACACAGTGCAAAAGTAGATCCCACAAGATTAAGATGTAAATTGGACTGAATATTTATTTATTCACTAGTATCATAATAGTTCTAAAAGAAAATCATTAGATATTTATGTTTAAATCTATATATTAATACTTTTGTTCCTTATTTGTACAACTGTTATCATTTTGCAACACCCTCTGATTAAAAATGAGACTGTCCAAATCATCCAAAAGGAAATACAAAAATGTAAATCCTAATTATCTGGTGTTGCTTATCTGCTGAATTCTTATTTCTTATGAGTGTCGTCACCTCAGCTAAATAATGGACCATTCTATTTTTATTAGAAACAAAGAAAGGGAAGAAAAAGGACATGCTACACAGAAAAATATATTAAGAAAGAAACAAAGAAAGAAAGAGAGAGAAGGAGAGAGAGAGAGAGAGAGGTGGTGAGCATGTGGAAGTGATAACACTAATCTGTTTCAATCAAACGTAATGAAAAGATGAAAAAAAAAAGAGAGAGAGTTAAATCAAGATTATTATACTTTTTACATATTGAACTATTTTGTAATAGCTCAAACTATTTGGTTATACATATCAAACGTTGTCATTAAATTATTATACTGTGGTATATCAATATGTCCTGTTAGTAATGATTTATTTCAAAATGTCTTCTTTCAGCTGTAAAGGGGAGCTGGAATTCTCAAGCTAATGTCAAGCTATTAAAGAATGAATATTTTTCATCATATCTGTTCATTCATTTACTGCTAAGTGAAAAAGAAAAAGAAAAAAACAAATAAAAAACAAGGTGAACGTTCTTTAAGTGTGTTAATTCATTAATTTGTGCTTAGAGTAGTAGCCAACATTGTTAAAATTAAGCACTGAACATCACTTGATTTGGCCTGGTTATCTTAATTGATTAAAATAAATAATAATACTGGAAATAATTTTACATATGTTCTATTATAATTATAATATATTATATTATTATAAAATGCATTTTATATTTTAATTTTTAATTTTATATTTTATATTTTTAATTTTAATTTTTAATATTATATTTTAATTTTATATTTTAATTTTCAATATTATATTCTATATTTTTAATCTTAATTTTAATTTTATTTCAATTTTATATTTCAATTTTATATTTCAATTTTATATTTTAATTTTGTATTTATAATTTTATAATTTTTAATTTATTATTATATATAAGATTTTATATTTATATTTTAATCTTAATTTTTAATTTTATATTTTAATTTTATATTTTAATTCCTAGGGTATTATAATTATATATTATAATATATTATATTATAATAATTATATTATGATTTTAATATTACTATAAATAAAGTAAGTAAATTCGACGGGGTGGCCTAATGTCGGTATCAGCCAGTCAGCGAGGGAGTCTATCCCCTTTTCAATAGCGCTAGATCAAGGAGATTGTTTTTGCGTCTGAGGTGTAGCGCCACACCTACCATCAGCTCTTTACTTTACCGCACAGATCCCTGTGCTACTCATACGCTGAGTTGGCGAGGACCGGTATCGAACTATGAACCTTGTGGTTTCTAGCCGAACGCTCTACCGACTGAGCTAATAAATAATAATATAAATAATCTGTTCATTCATTTACTGTTAAGTAGAAAGAGAAAAAAAAAACAAGAAAAAACAAGGTGAACATCCTTTAAGTGTGTTAATTCATTTAGTTATGCTTAAAGTACTAATCAACATTATTAAAATCAAACACTGAACATCATTTGATGTAGCCTGGTTATCTTAATTGATTTGATTAATGGCTTTTGAACATTTACCATGTACCCCAAGTGTACGGGTTAGGCACCAGGCTCTATTAATGTGGGACCACTCACGAACCGAAGCTCATTGGAGGCGGGTGCAAAAAATATGTTGATCCCGTTGGCATTCCTCCTGAAGGGAGCACCTCAGGCACCAGGCAATAAACCCAGCCTGCCCCTTTAAATAGAGGGGGCAAGTGTTGCCGGGGGGAGGATGGCTCTCTGGGATCAACATTGTTAGCTTACTTGGTCCAGGACCAAAGCCACCGGACCTTTTGTATATGTTAAAGTATAGAAGGGGGGGAATATATGGGGGGAAATAGATGTTCGTATCAACAAGCTCCCACCAGAGGGGGGGCCAAAAACAAGCGAATCCACAGTCTTCCAGCAAGCCAAACCTTCCCCTGGTCAACACGTTCCTCGTCCTCGCCTAGCAGCTGCAAAATCCGTCATCGTAGTCGAAAATAATCTCTAGCAGTTAAAAATCACATTTCTTTACTCGGTCCTTTGCATCTGCTACTGCTGACTCCTCACTGCCCAGCGCTTCACTCACATGCCATTTATCTACGTATTTACCGAAACATCCTGGCACTTCGCGTCCGTCCAGTGCCTAAATTGCATCTGCTTTTGCATATGGGAGGATGCAGGTTCGATCCCAGCAGGCAAGAAAATGTCTTGCTCTTTTTCGTTCTCCGTCATATAAAGATGAAAAAAACAAAATTTCCGGACAAGTGATATGTAAGCATTCATCTAGTGCTCACAATTCATTTGCTACAACCACATATACAGAATGTGGAGACACGTTGTGTAATGGTTAGAGATGTAGGAAATAAACTCTATGACCTGAGTTCAAATCCTAGACGAGGCTGTTTGCATTTCACATAGTGCTAATACCCTTGGGAAAGGTATGCATCCAACTACTCTCCCTCCAGCTATGGGTAAATAGTAGAGCAGACTGGGCTCTTTAACCATTGCTTGGTAACCAGTCTAGGTGAAGGAAAACTTTGAATTCAAACCTGTTTAACTCCGCTTAAGAAATTGACCTTATGTCACACCTGCTTATGTGGAGGGTTGGTATATATATATATATATATATATATTAATATATATATATATATATATAATAAAATTAGAAGAGTGCTAATATCTGTGATAGATTGATAGTTCAATGGAAATCAAGTTTTTGCTGGGTTTTTTCTATATATATATATATATATATATATATATATATATATATATATATATATGAGAGTACGTAAATAAACACTGTGTTTATTTGATATGGCTTTTAGCCGACAATATTTGGGGGGATATGTGCTTAATTGAAGTCATACCTAATTTTTGAAAATTAATTAGTTAATAATTAATGAATTTAGGTGGGCATATATGTTCAAATGTAAGGCTAAACAGATCGAGATCGAGAAAATGTCAATCCCTGAATAGGTCGAAATGTACATTCAGGGATTGACATTTTCTCAATCTGTTTAGCCTTACATTTGAACATATATGCCCGCCTAAATTCATTAATTATTAACTAATTAATTTTCAAAAATTAGGTATGACTTCAATTAAGCACATATCCCCCCCCAAAAAAAAATATATATATATATAGAATGATACAACCTGCAACTTTTGTTTCTATCATCTGATATTGAGAGTGAGGAGTGGACATCTATTAGATTTGTGGTTTGGGCATGAGTACAAATAGGGAGTGGACACAAGTACAAATGCAGGAGGGGGTAAAAATGGTTTATGTTGTAAAAATTAGCTCACAAAAATTAGTTTACATATTCCCTGTGGTGAGGGTCAAGTGATTTGTTTTTTGTTTTTTTTTGTAGTGAGGCATTCCCTGCCACCTCCATCCCCTGACTGTGTTGAAGAAAGAAAAAGAACAAATTTCAAGCTATTCTGTATTGAAAAAAAAATGTTGCTTAGATGCTAGCTCTTCCCATCACTCCCGGCTTTCATTGCTAAATTTCACTAATTTAATTATTCAACTAAATTAGACAGTAAAGAATAAAATTAAAGTAATTTCTTTTTGTTGACGGATTTCTTTTAAGATTTATCAGTGGGATATTTGCTCATATTTATTAGAATAAAGTCAATTTGAAATCAATATTACCAAGTAAATATCTGGTAAAATGCAAATTAGCCTTCCTGTTTACACCGTAAATTGCTATTTGGTCATATATATAAATACAATAACATGTTACTAGTATGTAAATAATGCCAATCGTATTAATGATATAAAAAATTCTTAATAATAGAGATTTTGATAAAAATGATATCACTGAGAATGTGACATAAATAACTAAGGGAATTGTGATGTAGTTTCAGTTACAGACAGACATATAATCACCATTATAATATATTATATATGCATGTATCATATATATTATTCATATATCATATATATTATATGTATATATATATAAGTTAAAAGAAAGGAAATGAATCCGACGGTATGAGTATAGATAAAAGGATATGAAAACACCACAAAATGCTGTTAAAGTGAAAACATTTTATAACATATTCATAGCTGATATTGAACAATATTTCGATTTAAAAAAAATCATCTTCAAAGCTTGTTTATACTCAGTGAAACAAGCTTTGAAGATGATTTTTTTTTCACGGAGTATAAACAAGCTCTGGAGATGATTTTTATAAAATCGAAATATTGTTCAATATCAGCTGTGAATATGTTATAAAATGTTTTCACTTTAACAGCATTTTGTGGTGTTTTCATATCCTTTTATCTATACTCATATATATATATATATACATATATATATGTGTGTGTGTGTGTGTGCATATGTATGTATATCGCATTGCAGTTTATGTGTAAATTGCCCCTAACTGTTTTTCTTTATATGATACTATACACAAATAAAATCCATCCATAAAGTGTAAACTCCTTATTTTGTTTGTGTGTTGGAGAACGGAAGTTGGATAGTGGTGATGCACGGCAGCTGCCGTATTCGTTGAGAAAGAAAGCAAGACATTGTCATGCCTGCCAAAATCGAACCTGTGTCCTCCCAAATGCAAGGAATGAGATGTGGGCGTTGCGTGGATACGAGGTTCAACTCAGGTGCCTTGATGTTGAAAAGCTACGTCCATTCAGTAGCGGGAGTCTAAGGAAGACAGGGCAGAGCGGCGAGCACACCGGAATGACTAGTGAACATAGTCGTCAGACTAGAGACCAGTGAATATTTGCATTGGACTAGAGACCAGTGAATATTTGCGTTGGACTAGAGACCAGTGAACATTTGCGTTGGACTAGAGACCAGTGAACATTTGCATTGGACTAGAGACTAGTGAACATTTGCGTTGGACTACAGACCAGTGAACATTTGCATTGGACTAGAGACCAGTGAACATTTGCGTTGCACTAGAGACCAGTGAACATTTGCATTGGACTAGAGACTAGTGAACATTTGCGTTGGACTACAGACCAGTGAACATTTGCATTGGACTAGAGACTAGTGAACATTTGCGTTGGACTAGAGACCAGTGAACATTTGCGTTGGACTAGAGACCAGTGAAAATTTGCATTGGACTAGAGACCAGTGAATACTTGCATTGGACTAGAGACCAGTGAACATTTGCGTTGGACTAGAGACCAGTGAACATTTGCGGTGGACTTGATTGCAGAAGAACTTGTTTTTTTGTTGTTTTTTTTCAACATAGTTCGAAAGAATAATAAAAACACACACACACATATATATATACATATATACATATATATATATATATATATATATATATATATATATATATGGAAACAGTAGTTAAACCATCAGAAACAATCATTGTATTGGTTTGTCTATCTTCACCATTTATATTTTTACATTTTGTTGGATTTTTTCAAACTGTTTTTTCATGTCTGTGTGTGTGTGTGTGTGTGTGTGTGTGTGTGTGTGTGTGTGTTAAATAATACATTTATTAACTATAATATCATATTTAATTCTTCTTGGTCACAATCCACTTTGGATTATTAGACACTAAAAATTCAAGTCTGTTTTTCTTTGAGAAATATAGTTATAAGTTATAAGGAGTTATCCCCCTTGCCTGCACATGCATTAAAGAAGCTTTCCCTCCTTCAAATGCATGTATCTAGTTCAATCTTTTCGCCCATTAACAAAAAAGTCTGGACCCAAATTTAGTCCATTCTAAGTAATTTTCAACCCAAAAGTTCCAGTGACCCGATGACAAGGAACTCCCATGGATGCCAGTTTTATTTCCTTTCTTTTTTTAGTTACTAATTTGGGATGTTTTTGTTTGAGAGAATTTTATTTATTCATTTATTTATTTTTCTGATGAAATCTAATAATTTAGTAGGTTAGTCTTAAATATTAAAACTATACACTATATAGTTTATTTCTTTGGTATTATTTTGCCGATTTCTTTGTTCTTCTTTACCCAAAACACAGTAGTCCGCCGAATTTCACCGCTCTTGCAGTCACTTGCTTTGTTCCTATCGTACATCACTACCCTCATCAGCAAGACTCAAACATAACTGCGGCGTATGTTAAGGCAGGCCTTAAATAATCACACTAACATCCCACATCTGGGTCAATTGCACAGTGTAGTGATTTACATGTGCACCAATGAGGTAGTCCGACATCAAGCCATGACTCACAATCAGGAGGATGTGTGTTCAATCTCCCCAATCATACATTACACTCCCCCCTGATCTCCTTTTACACGCCAGACATAGTTGTGTACACTTTGAGCTATTACATGCGTGATTTCTCTCACTACATATTTTACTGTTTTCTTATACACTATATATTGTACTATACATAAACACATGTGAGGCTTGTGCAGAAGACCGTGCAACCTGGCGCCTCCTCATCAAACAACAAACGAAAGGGAGTGAAAAAGAGAGGAAAGAAGCCGCCACAGAAAAGAGAGCTAAAAGGAAGGAGAGACAACAGCACCCCCAACACCTACAGAAAGCATCACCTTTTGTTTGCAATCACTGTACCAGAGACTGCTATTCAAAGATCGGTCTGTTCAGCCACTCACGTAGCTGTAGGTAAATAACAAAGGTAAACAACAACAAAAAAGAGGGAAAAAAAATGGACACTATGCCATCGTCTTAAATAGACGGAAGGTTGCCAACAAAAATACATTGTACTACATACTGAAGTTTATTGATTTGGTAATATTTTACTGATTTCCTGATTCTTTTTGCTTTTTGGAACTTTTTGTTTTTTAGAGTGTTGTGGTGATTCTATGGTGGTATTGTATTAGTATAGCATTCAATTCTAAGACTAATAACAACAAGAAAGGAATTAATATTTCCTCTAATTCAAACAATTTATTGGCTAGACACAAAACAACAAACAACAATATAAAGTCCTTCCTGTATATAAAGTTGAGTTTAAGGGACTTACCGGCGCATTGGAGAAGATATCTTAGGGTGGTTTCTCTGAGCCCCTGAATTCGTTGCCTCGTGGTACCGCGGGTGGAATCTGTCTGACCACTTTTTGGATATTGCGCTAAAACTCTGGGCTATCACATGATTGGTATATCCAATCACAGAGCCTCTCCCTCACTCACTCTATATACAGGAATAACCATTTTACTGACCCAACAGTGGTTTGTATAGGGTTGTTTGATATATTCGTTTTAAGGTCACCAGTTTATTGTTAAAATTTCATGAAATATTATTCAAACATAAAAAGACACCATAAAAATCATTCCAATTATTGTAGGCACATGCAATAAATAACAAGACTCAAATTTTAAAACAAACAACTTGTATTGAGAAAAGGTTTACAAAAAGGTAATGCAGAATACCGAGCAAAGTTCTTTCATCAGTCTTTTGTACAAAAAGTCATTTTTTGTAAAGTTCATTATAACATGTAAGAAAAAGATGTTATAAGTTTTGAGGTGAGAAAGAAAGAGTAAGAATTCAAAGTCAAAAAAAAGTCAGTTGCAAGTAAATTGCTGATCTCGTAAATGGCTGATTAGAGAGAGATAGAAAGATATAAATGCTCATACCTTCTTATAAGAAAATGTGATTTATCTTACGTTAGAGTGACATGGATTTAGTTAGATGAATAATTTCTTTCTGATTGGGGTCTGAAAAGTTGGTTATTTATACTCTTTGGGTAGGCTCCAAAAGGGGTCTATTTTATAGACTTCTTTTTAAGCGTGAACGTCTCTGATTGGTCGAAAATGTACAAATTTTTATTTCAATTTTCTTTTTTTTTACTAGGCTTCGCAACCCTTGCACAAACTATTAATTTTGTCACTTGACTTTTGTTCGTCGTAGTAAGAACTTCCGGTTCACCACAATTAAATGGCTGACTCTTTTCTACTAAAAACTTTATAAACTTTTTTCTTTAAAACAAAACAAAACAAATAACTGTTTGCACAAAACAAAAACAGCTGCTTTTTTCTTATAAACCACAATTCAAAATTTATTAAAAAGTTTTATTTCTTAGTGAGCAAAAGAAAACAAAAAAACAAAAAAAAAAACAAAAACAAAACAAAACCATTTAGCCCTAAACAGCTTTTATAAGATTCTCATGAAAGTTGTTTTGGGTCACTGTTTATAACTTTGGTTATAACACTAGCAAAAGTATGCAACACTGGGTGCAAGTGTTTAAGTTTTTATGAATAAAATATCATTAAATTAGAAAAACTAATGAAACCAAATAAGAACAATATTAAAAATAAGGTTTGTTTAGAATGGCTTTTTGCCGATAATTTTTTGGAGAATAAGTGCTTAATCGGAGTCGAACCCAATTTAGAAATTAATTAATTAATAATGAATTAGGCGGGAATACCTATTAAATGTATGGCTAAACAAATCGAGAAAAATCAATCTCTGTATGTACACCTCGGCCTACTAGGCCTATCAGCAGAGCCATAGACCGGAAGACCGCCTGTGTGACTCGAAAACCGGACTGCCAAGCCGACAGGCCGATCCCATAACCTTTCAATGTTATCCTTTAATTGATTTTAATGTTAAAATATACATACGATTTGTTTTAATACATTTGAGAAAAAACCATAATATTAGAAATCAAGAACACCAAGTAATTAATCACGCGTTTTTATTAAATCTGGTATGCAAATTATTCACACCATATATTGTGCTAAACATTTATTTCTTAATGATATGTAATAACGCATCGTAGGATTTTAAAACACATTACATAATATATTCTGTGTTCTTGAGCAAATCTTATCTCAACAGACCTGTATAAGAACACTGTTAATAAAGACATTGTTAATAAATAAGATGCTACAGCACTGCTCACGTGACTTCGGAAACATTTTTCACGCTCAGAGTTGCGGAGACATGGAATAAACTGCCTGCGTCTGTTGTTAGGCTGCCGAAGCACTTAATCTTTCAAAGCCTCCATGCCTCCTGTAGTCCGTCTACACTATACCTGATGCCACTCTCCACACACATCATGCAACACATGCGACACATACATGCATATTACTACTGAAACTGTTCATGTTCCTGACACTAAATATTATTCGTGTTACTTGAAATGAGACTTTGATTAGTTGTGGTGCACCTGAGCACTGTACACAATAAATTTCATTTATTATCATTATCATATAACGTAAATAACTAAGGGAATTTGAAGTTGTGGATTACATAGTTTTAGTTACAAACAGACACATTTCTCCATTATGATAAGATTCCTCAGTGAAAGTAAATCTCATAGTACAAACTATAATTTTCTTTACAAATAAAAATTTTTTTTTATTTCTTTCTTTATCTTTATTAATTGAACATTATAATGTGTGCTATATAGAAGAAACTTGACAGTTTTTAAAGAAAGAAGTGTTGTGGTGGCAGACAAGTTAGAGTCAAAGAAGTAAACACAAACACAACTTAGAATTGGAATAGACATGTATTACTGACATACATAAATTGTTGCTAGATTTTGGTTTGTCTGTGGGAATGTTATATAGAATAATAGTCCACTTAGCTGAGATCCTGAGTAGGTGTGTTATCGGAGCCCCTTGCTACGGCTTATCTGCTCGCATGATGGATATAAGAGATCCCTTTTTTGTCGTCCACTCAGGTGCTGGTGAATCAGAAAGAGAAAGAATTTGCCTCTTTGGCTTGCTGCCCAAAGAATGCTGGCCCGTAATTGGTTGGTTTGATAGCGAGGCTCGTAGACAAGGACGATAACCCATACCTCAGATTTTTACATTGTTGGGTAGAAGAGTACCTTTCAAAGTAAGTCACACTTATTGTTTCTGATCAATTTTGAGCTAAAATGTGCTGCTTTTTTTTTTTAAGTTTTGAATTGAATTGATTAGAATATAAAATTAAAACGGTTATTTCCTATAAATCCAACATAAAAAAGGAGAACCACTCTGATTGATTAATAAATTATTTATTTATTTATTGATCTACTAGGAAAAAAGAAGACAGGGTTAAGATTTAGGGTTAGGGTTTAGGGTTAGTTTAATGGGAAAATAAATAAATAATTTATCAGTCAATCAGAGTGTTTCCTCTTTTTATGTTAGAGTTATAGGAAATAACCATTAAAACAATCTATACTATATTCATAATAAGTAAAGTCATAAGTAAAGTCGTCGGGGGCTAATGTCGGTATCAGCTCCCATGGGCCTTGACTGGAAGAACCCCTTTGCGCATGTCCGACAAAAAGGACTGATTCCCTACCCCAAAAAGGATACCTCGGCCATTTGAATTTAGGCTGCAACTGAGTGCAGTCATTTTCCTGGCCAGGGGCATGCCCCCTTGCTATGGCCGACTGTGCCCCGTTCATAAAGCCCCAGTCATAAAACTACCTCTTGCCTTTGTCTCTTTCCTTTCTCGTTCCTTTTGTTCCCAAAATTCCATTTCAGCTTACCAGCCCACAAGAATAAAGAACCAGCTTTATTGAAATTGAAATTTATTGAATTTCGGCTGCAACTGAGTGCAGTCATTTTCCTGCCAGGCCATGCCCCCCTTGCATGAGCTAGCGCAGCATTAAAGGNCTCACCGAAAGAATGAAAAAGAAGAAAGAAAAAGAAAAAAAATATCGAACCGAAGAAGAAAAAGATAAGAAGAAGTAAAAAGAAATTATCGACGAAGAAGAAGAATGAAAAAGATAGAAGAAGAAACTTAATCGAAGAGAAGTAAGAAGAAGAAGAAAAGAAAGAAGAAGAAATTATCGAAGAAGAGAAGAAGAAGAATATTATCGAAAGAATGAAAAGATAAGAAGGAAATTATCAAGAAGAAGAAGAAATTATCGAAGCAAGAAGAAGAAGAAGAAATTATTCGAAAGAAGAAGAGGAAGAAGAATTATCGAAGAAGAAGAAGAAGAAATTATCGAAGAAGAGAAGAAGAAAATTCTATTTCGTAAGAAGAAGAAGAAGAATAATTTATCGAAGAAGAAGTAGAAGAAGAATGAAGAAGAAGCAAGAGAAGAAGAAAAAGAAGAAGAAAAGAAGAAGAAATTATCGAAAGGCAAGAAAAGAGAAGAAGAAATTATCTAATGTAAAGTAAGAAGAGAAGTAAGTAAAAAGAATCATCCGAATGTAAGAAGAGAAGTAGAAGAAAAAGAATATCATTCGAAGAAGAAGAAGAATAAATTATCGACGAAGAAGAATAGAAATTATCAAAGAAGAAGGAAGAAGGAGAATCGACCACAGTGTGTCGAGAAAAGAAAACAACAGCCAATAGAAGAAGAAATTAAACAGATAAAGTTTAGAAAAGAAATAGAAAAGGAAAGATGAGAAAAAGTATGATAAGAATATGACAAAGAGGAAGAGGAAGAAATAGACTTAAGAGGAAGATTGATTCTTATAAACTAAATATATTTACTATATTGCATTTATTAAAAAACACACGAATATTACAATATTCATAGACAAGCCACGTTGTTATTATAGAAGTCGTAAACAAAATTATGAATAAGAATGAAGTCTAAGACTCAAAAAACAAAGTATTTAAATATTCACTAATTACATTTAGACTGATATTTAATGATATTATTGAGGATGACTACTAATGATATAAGCTTGAAGGTAAAATAATAATTTTTTTAAAATACATGTTTTTAGAGTAAAATAATGTACAATGTTTTTCTATAGTAAAAAATTTGTATATCTATTCTTACTATTTTCTGTATCACTATATGAGGATTACTGAAACGGACAAACATGCTGGACACTGCTGGAGAGGCAAGGATGAAATCATAAGCGACATTTCCTGTGGAAACCAACTGATGGACATGCTAGTGTGGCCGCCCAGCAAGGGCCTAACATTGACCAACTCTGCAGGATACTGGATGCTGCACAGAGGACCTCCGTGGCAATGAATGATTAGAGAAGGTTGGCACGAGACATTATCATAGATATCCGTGCTAATTGCGCGACATGATGATGATTAATGATGATGATGATGATGATATGAGGATCAGCTGTAAAGTTGATAAAGTTCACAAACACACACACACACACACACACACACACATATATATATATATTTTGGAGGATATTGCTTATTGGAAGTCAAACAAATCAAGAAAATGTCAATTGTTTAGCCTTACATTTGAACATATATGCCGCCTAAAATTCATTAATTATTAACTAATTAATTTTCAAAATTAGGTATGACTTCAATTAAGCACATATCCCCAAAATTGTTCGGCTAAAGCCATTAAAATAAACACATGTGTTTTTTACGTACTCTCATATATATATATATATATATATATATATATATATATGAAGTGAATAAACTTGAAAGATACTTCTAAGATTCTACTAATATTATGTAAAAGACTGTAGAAAGAACCTTTCCAGAGAGTAAATATTTTGGAGGTTGGTTTGGTTAGAAACATAAGTTATCTATCATGGTGGTTCTCAATTTTTTTTTTGCCCATGCACTCTTTTCACAATATTTCAGAATATCAGTCCTCACCCCCAAGAATTTCTAAGACAGTGGTTCTCAATCCTTTTTTGCTCCATGCACTTTTTTTGCCATATTTCAGAATCTCATTCTCCACCCCCAATGATTGCCTTAAGACAGTGGTCTCAACCTTTTTTTCTTTTTTTTTTTTTTTGCTCATACATTCTCTTCTCCATATTCCATAATGTCATTCTCACCCCCTCCCGTTTATCTAAGACAGTGATTCCCAGCCGTTTTTACCTTTTTACCCATGCACTCCTTTCACCATATTTCAGAATTCATTCTCCACCCCCAATGATTGCCTAAGAAAAGTGGTTCTCAACCTTTTTTTTTTTTTTTTGCTCATACTTCTTTTCCCATATTCTTAAATGTCATCTCCCCTTGTCCAAGTTTATCTAAGAAGTGATTCCCAGCCGTTTTTTTTACCTATGACTCTCTTCACCATATTTCAGAATGTCATTTCCACACCTTAGGGAAATATTACCGAAATTGACTACTAACACATGTACTTTTATTTTTGCAGAAATATTTGGCAGCCTTCTCCTTCCCAGGACATTTTATTGATAAATAAATGCACAATATAAGTATTATCAGAATCAACTTAAAGACAGATAACTTATGTATGTTTCTATTACCGATACTATAACTCTGAATGTTTGAGATGAGGCTTGAAGATTAGTATTATCTGCGTTATTCGATACTATTGTCCCCATCTTCATTGTTATTTGTACTACATTTCAGCCGATATACCCTCCGGCCTTCTTCAGGTATTTCTTGTCGGACTCGGGAACCTTCTCGGACTCGGGAACTCTCGGACTCGGCAACCTTCTTTCGAAAGTTCCGTGATGGCTCCCGAATACGACAAGAAAGTTCCCGAGTTCGAAAAGAAGGTTCCCGAGTCCGAGAAGGTTCCCCGAGTCCGACAAGAAATACCTGAAGAAGGCTGAGGGTATATCGGCCAAAACATTGTACAAATAACAATGAAGATGGGGTCAATAGTCGAATAACGCAGATAATACTTGATACTATAATTATTTACAAATGATTATCATCATTATTACTTGAAATTATATACAGGGTGATTGTAAAGTACACCCTATTTTTAAAAATCTTATAATTTATTTCCAAATCATTATTTTTATAACAAAATATAACATGAGAAGAACACACATACATGGAGTTCTTTTTAAAATTCTATATGGACACCATCATTCGCCTACATCCTCTCAAGTTGATCAGGAATTGCATCATAGTTCTTCCAGGAGCTCTTGTGGAATGGCAGAAATAAATTCTCATATTCATCCTTCAGGTTCTTCCAAAGTCATCGGTTTCATAGAGCAGACTTGTTCCTTTGACCAATCCCAAAGAAAATAGTCAGAGGGTTTAAATCAAGGCTTCTGGCTGACCACTCATGTGGACTATGTCTACCCATCCATCTCACAGGAAAAATGATTCAGCCTTTCATGAACAACAATAGCAAAATGTGGAGAAGCACCATCTTGCATATATTAGGGGACATACATTAAAAATTGAGAAAAAAGAGATTGTAACTGCATTAAAAGAAATTATAAATATTTAAAAAATAAGGAGTTACTTCTCAATGGCAAAATGGTCTCTGAATTGTCATTATTTCTATGATACATCTACATGAATTAACTTTCTGGATCTTCCTCCAAGATGTCTGGCTTAAAAAATACTTTACAGAATTGTAGTTTGTACACAGATCAATATGTCAATAGTTCAAGAATTTTCCACTTTTGGATCTTAATTTCTTGAACCCCCAAAATTCCATTGCCCATGCACTCTTTTCACCATATTTCAGAATATCAGTCCTCATCCCCAAGAATGTATAAGACAGTGGTTCTCAATCCTTTTTTGCTCCATGCACTCCTTTCACCATATTTCAGAATATCATTCTCCACCCCCAATGATTGCCTAAGACAGTGGTTCTCTCAACCTTTTTTTTTTTTTTTTTTTTTTGCTCATGCACTGTTTTCTCCATATTCAATAATGTCATTCCCCACCCCCAAGTTTATCTAAGACAGTGATTCCCAGCCGTTTTTTTTTTTTTTTATCTATGCACACTTTTCACCATATTTCAGAATATCAATCCTCACCCCAAGAATGTCTAAGACATTGGTTCTCAATCCTTTTTTGCTCCATGCACTTTTTTCATCATCCTTTAGGGAATATTATTGAAATCTGACAACTAACACACAGATCAACAGTTCAATAGTTTAAATTTGCCACTTTTGGATCCTAATTTCTTGAACCGTTAAAATTATATTTCCCAATCATCATAATTCACCTTCTGATTAAGAATTTATCTACTGTATTTAGTAACAAATCAGAGTGAAATGAATGAATCAGAGGGTATTTGTCTCATACCCCACTTGTATGGACTGGGCACAAGGCCTCATTTTAACGTGGGCCCACCCACAAGCCAAAGCTCATGGGTGGGAAAGAACAAAAAAAAAAAAAAATTGAATGAATCAGAGTGCAAATTTTCTTTATGATTCTTTCCTATGATCCAAATGATTTCACACAGAATAAAAAAAAAAAGAATCTGATTATATTTTAATAAAATTCTTCTACAATTCAGTTTAATTTAATTTGTTTTTCAAGAGATTCTTATTACAGTGAAGTCTTGCTGAAAGCACCAGTTCCTGCTAGATCACCAAAGTTAAGCAGCGATGAGCCTGTTCAATATCTAATTGGGTAACCACTTAAGCAACAGTGGGTAAGTACCCACTAAGCAACCTGAGTCCATTATTCAAACACACACACACACACACCACAAACATACATACATATTGCAAATCATTAACTTTAATTATAGGATTGGAACCAAAGTCTTGTCTGATACAAAATGTATTTATTTAAACAATAAAGACATGTAAATTGAGAAATATAAACAAAACATCATTCGTCAGTGTCTCTAAAATGTTGAAAATAGTCTTCCTTACAATCCACACATCTTTGCCAACATTCTGGAAGTTGTTTAATGCTGTTTGCATAGAATTCTACAGGTTTTGAAGCGAACCAGTTTTTTCAAATCACTGTTAACTTCTTCAGCAGACTGATATGATTTAAGTAAGTTTTTCATAGGAGAGAACGGGTAATAGTCTGAAGGGGAAAGGTCTGCTGAGTACGGTGGATGCAGTAATACTGTAAATGTTATTTTGTATTGGACAAGACTTTCGTTCCAATCCTATATATGAAATCAATGCTTTTTCTTTGATAGAATATTTCTGAAATTATTTTTGTCATGGAATTTTTTCACTCGTGGAAATAAGGTAAAAAAGTAACAAAAACATTTTGATTTTAAAACTTTAAAAAAATTTATTGTTCCAGATAAAAAATAAATAAATTTGTAATCCTTAGAAGCATTTTGATTGGACAATTTCTTTGTTTCTGATTGGACAATTTTTGTTTTACATGTTATAATTCAGGGTATTTTAGCGAATAATACCCAATCTTCATCAACTTAAAAAAGTTATGTATTTTTATCACAAAATGATCACAGATGTAGAAGAAGTCAGATTAGACAGAAATCAATAAAAAATCATTGGAAATTTCTTGTGTTATCAACTCAACAAACAGAAGTGATTGAATAAAAATAAAGGTAATTTATGAGGAAGTGCGTCCCGGTCTCCTGCCTCAAAAATTGCTATCCGGTGACTATTAAAATAACGACCCAGCTCAGTCTATTCAAAACTATCCATCTTCATATCTATCTATCTATCTATCTATCTCAATTGACGGTAGCGCCGTCACTCACCCTCAAGGCCATCAGCTGTACTAATCGCCATATGATTTCTACAATACCTTATAAAAGCATTAGGGATCCAATAATTATGTAACACAAGAAACCGAGCTTGAATTAGACTATTTCTGTCATTTTCATTATATACGAAGGTAATCCCAAAGGTAAGGTCTCCAAAATATCTAGAAATCACAGAAATGTTTATTGTTTATTGTCAATAATGTTTACATCATTTTAAAGTTTGAACATGTATCTATTTTTCTACATAATTGCGACTTTGGTTGATGCTATTTTTGTAGGTATTGTGGCAGTTTTTGTATGCCCATGTCATACCAGCTCACTGCTATGTCATTGAGGAAGTGTTGAACCTTGTTGTTGTTGTATCAAACTACATACACCACTTGTGGACGTTTTTGACATCCATGCTCGACTCAACATACACTTCCATTAATTGGTGATGAATTGAAATCGGCTTAATGCCTTTTGCGTTCAAAAATGATAACGGCAGGATCTTCACACTTGGCAGTAGCTTCAAATGGAGCTCCATCAGAAACAACTGCAAGCCAAGGTTGAGCGTGCAGCAATACATGTGCATGGGAAGGCACAGGTGCATGCACAACAAATATAACAGTGTTGCCAATATCTACACAAACAGTTTCCTGTGTTCCCAGTTCTTTGGAGACCTTACTTTTGGGATTACATTCATATGTACACAGCTAAATTAAGCAATCTTACTTCTCTTGTAAGAAATAATATTGAAATCTGATTAGTAACACTTGTACTCCTATACAACATTTAGGCACCCCTTTTGAGATCTCATTACATAAGGACATTTTTTCATTTACACCGGCAAAATCCGGTTGTTTGTTAACAGACGATTTTTAGAGTTTTTTTTTTTTAATTAAAAACTAACCCCTAACCTTAACCCCTAACAAACAACCGGATTTTTCCAGTGTAGATGGAAAAAAATGTCCTTATGAAACGAGATTGCAAAAGGGGTGCCTAAAGGTTATATGGTCCTAATTATTTGGCAACTTTCTCCTCCCCTGAGGGAATATTATTGATAAATGTACAATGAAAATTTTACCGATAATGTAATAGAAAAATATTGTCAGAATCAACTCAAAGAAAATAAGAAATGTGTAGTCTGTAACTTGATGCTATAATTATTTACAAATGATTATTATTATTATTATATTAGTTACTTGAAATCATACAATTGCTTGCCAGAAAAAACAAAAAAGTTCCTGTCTTCTACATGACAAACAAAATGGTCTCTGACTTTCTGTTATTTCCATGGTATATGTACACAAGTTAATTTAGGATCTTACTTCTTACCTTAGGGAATATTATTGAAATATGACTACCAACACTTATACTCTTATTTTTTTTTTTTTCAGAAATATTTGGCAACTTTCTCCTCCCAGAGGGAAATATATTGATAAATAAATGCACAACAGAAAAGTATTTCCTAATCAACTTAAAGAAAATCAAAAGACAGATAACTTATGTATGTGTCTGTTACTTGACACTATAATTGTTTACAAATAATTATTATCATGAGTTACTTGAAACCATATAAATGCTTGCACAAAAAAGAAAAAAAAGAAAGGTCCTGTGTACTACAATGGCAAAATGGTCTTTGATTTGCCATTATATCTATGATACATCTATATGAGTTAACTTTCTGGATCTTCCTCCAAGATTGTCTGGCTTAAAAGATACTTTACAGAATTGTAGTTTGTACACAGATCAATAGTTCAGTTGTTTAAATTTGTCACTTTTGGATCCTAATTTATTGAACCCCTAAAATTCCATTGCCCATACACTTTTTTCCCCATATTCCATATTTTCACCCACCCCCAAGTTTATCTAAGACAGTGATTCCCAACTATTTTTTGCCCATACACTCTTTTCACCATATTTCAGAATATCAGTCCTCACCTCCAAGAATGTCTAAGACATTGGTTATCAACTCAACAAACAGAAGTGATTGAATAAAAATAAAGGTAATTTATGAGGAAGTGCGTCCCGGTCTCCTGCCTCAAAAATTGCTATCCGGTGACTATTAAAATAACGACCCAGCTCAGTCTATTCAAAACTATCCATCTTCATATCTATCTATCTATCTATCTATCTCAATTTGTTCATATTTATCTATATTACTTTAAATACTAAGATTTTTTTTATTCATGTTTGTTTAATGTCTTGTTTTTAGTTTAAATAAACAAGAATTACGACAAAAAAAGAAGCGACCCCCCCCAAATATATTTACTTGTCGAAAATATCTATCTATCTCCATTTGTTCGTATCTATCTATATTATTTTGTTTGTTTATCTATCTATCTATCTATCTATCTATCTCAGTCTATTCCAAACTATATATCCATCTTCATATCTAAACAAGAATTATGACAAATTACGATAAATAAACAAGAATTACGACGAGCTGGGGTTGTTATTTTGATAGTCACCGGGTAGCAATTTTTGAGGCAGGAGACCGGGATGCACTTCCTCATAAATTACCAAAATAAAACTTCCAGTTTATTTCAAATGTGAGATGATTTATTTTCACTATAGATTTTATGCTTAACTCTTTCATCATTTCATTACTCATTTTTATAACAACTTTCTTAGTCAAATAAGAGGTACTGTCTGGTTTACCGAAAATTTGTTTTATGATTATTATTAGTTACTTGAAACAATATAATTGATTGAAATATTTTAAACTACATAAATGTGTGCAAATTATTATTAAATAGGAAAACTTTAAACCATATAACTGTGCAAATAAATGATTATTAAATAGGTATAGTTACATGAAAGCATATAATTGTTTGCAAAAAAGATTGACTTCAGCATTAAATAACCCAACAAGGGTTGATATACTGTAATACCAACCAACCAGCCAACCAACCAACAGATATACATAATGATACCATACAATCACCAACCACTCCACATGAGCAGAATATGATGCATGGTCAATTTTTTAAGCAGAATTTAACAGGTTTGAATTCAGAGTATACCTTCTCTTAGACTGGTTACCAAGCCAAGATTAAAGAACCCTGTCTGTCTTACTATTTACCCATAACTGGAGGGGGAGTAGTTGAATGCATGCTTTTCCCAAAGGTATTAGCGCTACGTGAGTGCAAACAGCCTCGTCCAGCATTTGAACTCAGGTCGACGAGTCCATTTCCTAGAACTCTAGCCATTGCACCATGCGCCTCCATGCTGGTTATATGGAAGGTCATCCAGTACGGTAGGTCAATCGGTGTTTACCATGATTTGCTCAATATTTGTATAGGTAGTTCCTGAACCAACAAGCCTCTGTGATTAACAGCTAGTTGGTTATCCGATATTCCAGGCCAGCTTATAATGGTGTCTGTGTTGGAATGATCAAAGAGCATGTGTTATATACTGGTCTTTTCATGATACCAAATCATATAACGTTATATACTTTTCTTACTTCTTACTCTGTCGTCTATTCTTCAGGCCGGCTTTGCTTCTGATCGTCTATCATCTATCTTGGTCTGGTATATCTTCTAATGGTCTGGTCTTTCTTGTATGGGGATTTCGGGTCTGGTTTCTGTTGGGGATCATTACTTATCATTGTTTATCAGAAGCCCTGTGTCATTGTTAGTTTTTGGTAATAAACACAAGTCTTCGATTTATGTTGATGTTACTTTATTCCAAATCCCCACCCAGACAATCTGCGCAGATGAGGCTTACATGTTGCTAGCTCGGCTTCTAAGTTCTAACTGCCTAAGTTACTTACTATATCATTAAACCGGAAGAGGGCCTTCTATGGGGTTCCGGTTCTCACGGAATGCAAGGTGAGATCGAGGTCAAGCGCCGTCACTCACCCTCAAGGCCATCAGCTGTACTAATCGCCATATGATTTCTACAATACCTTATAAAAGCATTAGGGATCCAATAATTATGTAACACAAGAAACCGAGCTTGAATTAGACTATTTCTGTCATTTTCATTATATACGAAGGTAATCCCAAAGGTAAGGTCTCCAAAATATCTAGAAATCACAGAAATGTTTATTGTTTATTGTCAATAATGTTTACATCATTTTAAAGTTTGAACATGTATCTATTTTTCTACATAATTGCGACTTTGGTTGATGCTATTTTGTAGGTATTGTGGCAGTTTTTGTATGCCCATGTCATACCAGCTCACTGCTATGTCATTGAGGAAGTGTTGAACCTTGTTGTTGTTGTATCAAACTACATACACCACTTGTGGACGTTTTTGACATCCATGCTCGACTCAACATACACTTCCATTAATTGGTGATGAATTGAAATCGGCTTAATGCCTTTTGCGTTCAAAAATGAATAACGGCAGGATCTTCACACTTGGCAGTAGCTTCAAATGGGAGCTCCATCAGAAACAACTGCCAAGCCAAGGTTGAGCGTGGCAGCAATACATGTGCATGGGAAGGCACAGGTGCATGCACAACAAATATAACAGTGTTGCCAATATCTACACAAACAGTTTTCCTGTGTTCCCAGTTCTTTGGAGACCTTACTTTTGGGATTACATTCATATGTACACAAGCTAAATTAAGCAATTTACTTCTCTTGTAAGAAATAATATTGAAATCTGATTAGTAACACTTGTACTCCTATACAACATTTAGGCACCCCTTTTGAGATCTCATTACATAAGGACATTTTTTCATTTACACCGGCAAAATCCGGTTGTTTGTTAACAGACGATTTTTAGAGTTTTTTTTTTTAAATTATAAAACTAACCCCTAACCTTAACCCCTAACAAACAACCGGATTTTTCCAGTGTAGATGGAAAAAAATGTCCTTATGAAACGAGATTGCAAAAGGGGTGCCTAAAGGTTATATGGTCCTAATTATTTGGCAACTTTCTCCTCCCCTGAGGGAATATTATTGATAAATGTACAATGAAAATTTTACCGATAATGTAATAGAAAAATATTGTCAGAATCAACTCAAAGAAAATAAGAAATGTGTATGTCTGTAACTTGATGCTATAATTATTTACAAATGATTATTATTATTATTATTATTAGTTACTTGAAATCATACAATTGCTTGCCAGAAAAAACAAAAAAGTTCCTGTCTTCTACATGACAAACAAAATGGTCTCTGACTTTCTGTTATTTCCATGGTATATGTACACAAGTTAATTTTAGGGATCTTACTTCTTACCTTAGGGAATATTATTGAAATATGACTACCAACACTTATACTCTTATTTTTTTTTTTTCAGAAATATTTGGCAACTTTCTCCTCCCCAGAGGGAAATATATTGATAAATAAATGCACAACAGAAAAGTATTTTCCTAATCAACTTAAAGAAAATCAAAAGACAGATAACTTATGTATGTGTCTGTTACTTGACACTATAATTGTTTACAAATAATTATTATCATGAGTTACTTGAAACCATATAAATGCTTGCACAAAAAAGAAAAAAAAAGAAAGGTCCTGTGTACTACAATGGCAAAATGGTCTTTGATTTGCCATTATATCTATGATACATCTATATGAGTTAACTTTCTGGATCTTCCTCCAAGATTGTCTGGCTTAAAAGATACTTTACAGAATTGTAGTTTGTACACAGATCAATAGTTCAGTTGTTTAAATTTGTCACTTTTGGATCCTAATTTATTGAACCCCTAAAATTCCATTGCCCATACACTTTTTTCCCCATATTCCATATTTTCACCCACCCCCAAGTTTATCTAAGACAGTGATTCCCAACCATTTTTTGCCCATACACTCTTTTCACCATATTTCAGAATATCAGTCCTCACCTCCAAGAATGTCTAAGACATTGGTTCTCAATCCTTTTTTGATCCATGCACTTTTTTCACCATATTTCAGAATATCATTCTCCTCCCCCATGATTACTTTTTTTTTTTTTTTTTTTGCTCATGAACTCTTTTCCCCATATTCCATAATGTCATTCTCTCCACCCCCCCAAGTTTATCTAAGACAGTGATTCCCAACCATTTTTTGCCCATACACTCTTTTCACCATATTTCAGAATGCCATTCATCATCCTTTAGGGATTGAAATCTGATTACACATATACTCCTATTTTTGTTTTTTCAGAAATATTGTTTTTATAGAATTATTAGATAACATTCTCTTCACCTAAGGGAATTTTATTGATAAATATGCACACTAGAAAAGTATTGTCAGAATCAACTTAAAGAAAATCAAGACAGATAACTTATGTATGTGATTCTTACCTGTTGCTATAATTGTTTACAAATAATTATTATCATTAGTGACTTAAAATCATATAGACACTTGCAAAAAAAAATGACTAACTTTAAATAACCCAACAACTGGCCAAAGTAAAAAAGAAGAGGAAAAAAAAAAAAAAAAAAAAAGTATAACCACGCAAATAAAACTTAAGCACGTTCATTTCTGATATTCGTCTCTGAAGATAAAGTTTTCTTTGAAATCGATAAGACAAAAATAACAACTTTTTGTTTTTATTTTTATACGCATTGTAATTGCCTTCAAATTATTAATATATTAATTATAAAGTGTTTAAATGAATTCATAAATATGCTTGAAGGGGACAAGAAAGAGAAAAAAACGTTTCAACCTACCCCCACTTCAACAAAATAAATAAATAAATAAATAGAAATAAATAAATATATATTGGAAATTGTTTTCTTTAATAGTTTATTTTTTTAATGTGAAAATAAATTTGTGATTTATTTGTTTCACTAAGATTTTAGAATTTTTTATGTTAGTAAGTTATTTAAAAAAAATGTAAAGTCTTTCTGCACACGTCTTTGTCTCAATATCACATAGGAATTCTTAAACTCTTTATTTTTCTTATTATCATTAGTGACTTAAAATCATATAGACACTTACAAAAAAAAAAAAATGACTAACTTTAAATAACCCAACAACTGGCCAAAGTAAAAAAAAAAAATTATAAAGTGTTTAAATGAATTCATAAATACGCTTGAAGGGGACAAGAAAGAGAAAAAAAGTTTCAACCTACCCCCACTTCAACAAAAAAAAAAAAATAAAATAAATAGAAATAAATAAATATATATTGGAAATTATTTTCTTTAATAGTTTTTTTTTTAATGTGAAAATAAATTTGTGATTTATTTTTTTCACTAAGATTTTAGAATTTTTTATGTTAGTAAGTTATCTAAAAAAAATCTAAAGTCTTTCTGCACACGTCTTTGCCTCAATATCACATAGGAATCCTTAAACTTTTTATTTTTCTTATCTTAAAATATTGAATTATAATTTCTCCATAACCAACCAACCAACCAACCAACCAACCAATTATGCAAATTCTTTCATGAAGTATTATTAATATTTTTTTCTAGTTTTATATAATCTGTTTACTTTAATGATTGGATGATTTTCAATCAAAAAATTGCGATAAAAAGTAAAAATAAGAAAAGATCAAGCAGGAAAAGTGACAATCTCCAGATGTTATTGATTTCATATCTTTAAAAGGTGTATATTTCATAAACAGCTGTTATTTTATTGTGAACATTAACTCAGTAAATGTTCCAGTCATAGTAATATAATTTTTGCAAGACCCGAGTTTGTTATCCTACTAAAAAGAGGAGGTACTTTAACATGAATCTTGGCAAAGGTAACGAGAACAGCTTTTTCGTTAAAGGTGGCTTCAGTAGTTTTCGAATTGATAGACGTACAAGATGCCTCAGCGAAAAAGGTTTGGTGCCAAGCATCAGGAAAAACTTCTTTTCTTCCTCAGTGAAATAATTGCATTGTGAAATTGCACTGATATCAAAAAGGCAAGTGGCATCAATAACAAGACCCCAGGCATTTTCATTTGTTTTTAAACATGGTATAAATGAAAGAATTCCAAATGGGTCTTTTTTCCTGATAACTCTTGAAGAACCAGAAAAGTGAACCTTGGCACCATACTGAATAAGTTTAAGCACAATGTTATATTCTATTATTCGTTGGTTGCTCAAGTACTCAACCAGAGGTGAGAAGCTGGGGGCAGAGTAGTTTGTGATTCCTGAATGGTAATTTGGGTTAGCGCCATTCTGTAACAGCTTATGTATAATTAACATTTGATTTTGCAGATCAGTATTAGCACAGGCTAACATCAGAGCAGTACAGTTATCGTCTGTCACTTCATCAACATCCCCGTGAAAAAAGAGTACAAGTTCAACCAGATCGACCCGATCAGTTAAAACAGCAGTATGAACAGCATTATATTTATAATCTGGTAGTTTTACAGTAAGGGCCCCTTTTATTAATAGGACTTTTGCAATCTCACGGTTTCCTGCCTCAAGGGCGATATGAAGTGCTGTTTTCTTTTCAAACCTGTCGGGCCGCTGCTGATTAACATTTGCTCCCCGGTGCAGCAAGAGTTGGGTAGCTAACATTTGGTTCTTCTTTGCAGCCATCATCAGAGGAGTGTACCCACACCTATCTACTGCATTTGGACTAGCGCCAAAATCCAACATAAGTTCCAGACATTGGACATTTTTCAGTGGCACTAGATTAATCTCATATCCGACAGGATACCATCGGTTTGGATTGGCACCATTCTCCAAAAGCAGTCTCACAGCCTCTTCATGATTGTTTTCCAGAGCAAAATTAAGGGGTTCAACTGTCATGTCTGTTGTGAACCCCTTTGGGGCCTTGCCAGAAGTATTTTCTTCTTCATCATCATTGTCGTCATCATTTTCATTTGGGATTTGATTATCAACATCAGAAACTTGGGGAATATTTCCATCACTTTCAACCATTTTACTTTTATCCTCTACAACCATACTATTTTTCACATTTTTGCTTGCTTTATATCCCCTATTATCTACCTTGACATTGGCACCCTGACTTATCAGATATCTTAGACAGTCAACATGTCCTTTTTGGGCACTTAAATGAATTGGGGTGAGACCGCAACAGTCTTTACAATTTATATCACAGCCAAATTTGAGACAAAAATCAATGACTTCAATATTGTTAGCAGAGGCCGCAAAATGAATTGGACGCATTCCGTATTCCACTGGACCGTTAATGTCCGCTCCAAGTTGAAGCAATTTCCGAATGTTTTCCAGAGGTAATTTATGGGTGATGGCCTTGACAAGATCACTCTGCAGTGACCGTCTTTGGATTTCATCCTCCAAGTTCTTTAAGGTTTTGGGATTCTTCGCATCCTTTTCTGGATTCTCTTCAGTGCCATGTCTTTGCTCTTCTGTCCAGCTTCCCGATTCCTGGGAATAAAAGTCAGAGAGATGGCCATTGACATAGACTGTATCAAGAATGATAAATGATATAAAGCATTAATATTTGTCTGAATATTTGAGATGAGGCTTGATAATTTGTATTATTTTGACTATTGTCCTGATCTTTATTGTTATATACACAACATTTTAGCCAATGTGCCCTCAAGCTTTCTTCAGATGTTTCATGTCGAACTTGGGAACCTTCTCGAGTTCAGTAACCTTCTCTTCAAACTCAGGAACCTTTTTGTTGAACTTGAAAGCCTTCATGTCATAATTGGGAGCCCTCACAGATCTTCAAACTGAACCTTTTATTCAATCCATGTTGGTAGACTGTTCTCATTCTGCTAACCATGACCGGGTACAAGTGTTAAGCTATGTTAAGTATTCTATGTTATTATTGCCCTTGGCCAGGATTGAACCAGGAACCTACAGATGATTGTCTCTTGGAACTGTATTAACTCAACCCTTATATCCATCAAGGAAGCACGTGGTGTAATGGTTAAAGTCATGGGAAATGGACTCGTCGCCCCGAGTTCAAATCCTGGACATGGTTATTGCATTTCACTTAGCGCTAATACCCTTGGGAAAGGTATGAATCCTACTCTCCCTCCAGCTATGGGTAAATAATAGGGCAGTCTGGGTTCTTTAACCTTGGTTAGGCAACCGGTCTAGGAGAAGGAAAACTCTGAATTCAAACCTGTTAAACTCCGCTTAAGAAATTGACCTTGTGTCGCATCCTGCTCGTACGGAGAGGTTGGTAAATATATATATATATCCATTGTGCCATGTGTCCATCAGTTGAAATCTTGTGTATATAACAATAGAGATGAGGACAATAGTCTGAATAATCCAAATGAGATAAAGCATTAATTTTAACTACAATACTTTCAATCTAGTCTGTTGATTTTTTTTGATTTCCATTATTTTTAAATTTAGATTTTTAAGATTTTTAATGTAAAATAAAAAAAAAAATAAAAATCTAAAATAATTCTTTCATGAACAGGGCCAAACCATTCAAGCAGACCCCCAAGGGACCAAGTACTACGGAGAACCTGTCATGTGTTTGAGACAGTAGGATTTTTCAAATACAAATGCAAGGACACAAAATACAAAAATTTCCTGCTGGGAAGTCAGAGTGCTCATAATAGCTATATTTGGTTTGATATATTTGTTTAATGGCATATCAATTCCCCATGGGTTATTTAATGCTGAAATTTGATTCATTTGTAAATACATGATTGTAATCATATCTACATTTTCAATGTTCCCTGGCACTTTTTTATTTGTCTATTAGGGCCGGCTTAGCTCAGTCGGTAGAGCGTTTGGCTAGAAACCACAAGGTTCCTGGTTCGATACCGGCCCTCGCCAACTCAGCATATGAGTAGCACAGGGATCTGTGCGGTAAAGTGAGGAACTGATGGTAGGTGTGGCGCTTCAACTCAGATGCTAAAATAATGTCCTTGGTCTAGTGCTAGTGAAAAGGGATAGACTCCTTTGCTGTCTGGCTGATACCGACATTAGGCTGCCCAGACAACTTTACTTTTTTTTATTTGTCTATAATCATTTCTTTATACATAGTTGTATAATATCATGTATTCATATCTAATATAAATAATTTACACACAGTTGTATGGTTTCAAGTATTCCTATCTAATACTAATAATTTATATACAATTGTATGGTTTAAAGTACCTATTTAATAATAATCATTTGTTTTCAAACAGTTATATGGTTCCAAGTATTCCTAATAATTGGCCATCCATTATATGGTTTCAAGGAATTAATGATAATCTTTAGTAAACAATTATAACTTCAAATAACTGTTCTTAATCCAAATGACTTTCAGACAGTTTTATGTTATCAACTATTTCAATCTTATGCAAATGATTTTTAAACAAATCTATTGGATGAATAGATGGAACCCTAACAGGTAATACCATTTTGGATCAAAGTTTATTATTATTATTATTTACTCCTTTTGAGTTTTCGCATCAGTGTTAGCTGATGGTCTTTCACTGGAGTCTGAGTGACAGCAAGTCTCCAGGACTCTTCTGAGTATTCTGGCAGATTGCAGCAGTGCAGTGTTCTGAATGGTTTCAATCCTTCCTCTGATATCCAAACTATCCAAGCCCTTTTCTAATCCTTTTGGGACTGTTCCAAGTGCACCAACTACAATTGGTATCACTTTCACTTTCATATTCCATAACTTTTTCAGTTCTCTGGCAAGGTCCAGATATTTGTCTATTTTTTCATTTTCCTTTAACTTCACCCTGTGATCTGCTGGCACTGCAAAATCCACCAGTTGACAAGTTCTTTCTTTTTTGTTTATCAACACTAGGTCTGGCCTTCTTGCTGGGATAAGGTGATCCGTTTTTATCTCAAAGTCCCAGAGAATTTTGTGCATTTCATTCTCAAGAACAGATTCTGGTTTATGCATATACCATTTTGTTGTGTGGTCAAAATTTAATTTTTTGCATAATTCCCAGTGGATCACCTTCCCAACCCAGTCGTGTCTAGTTTTGTATTCTCATTGTGCTAGTTTGCTACATTCACAGAGTATATGGTTAACAGTCTCATCTCTATTACCGCAAAGTCTACATTTACTATTATTATTATTATTATTATTATTTATATTTTATAATTTGATAATTTGCTTTGAAGCAATGTTAAGTAAAGTATATTATTATTTATATTTTAAAGACAATTACAATGCGTATAATGTATAGCTGTATCCACAACATATACATAAATAGAATTTGTTAATTATAATTGAAATAATCATGACAAGCAAACTCAATATACCCTGCAGATGGTATAAACTGCTGATGAGACCTAATAATATTGAAACAGCTGTACAGTGTTCCACACGTCGCACGCGGTATTCGCCGAGTTTGCTTGTCGTGATTATTTCAATTATAATTAACAAATTCTATCTATGTATATGTTGTGGATGCAGCTATACATCATACGCATTGTAATTGCATTTAAAATATAAATAATAATAAACTTTACTTAACAATGCTTCAAAGCGGAAGATCAAAGTGGACCTGGGAGTAATGGCAATAAAGAGGTACTCCACAATTCCCAGAACTGGAGCTTAACTACAGGATGCAGTTTAGTATCATACATAGGAAACCTGTTTTGGTGTGTATATGTGGGGGGGGGGGTTACCCCTCTGCAAAGGAGGCAGTCAGTGGATTCTAGGCCCTGCTGTCAGGGCTTACAATAGCTAAGGCCTGAGAGTGGGGTGACGTGAAATTGCATGGTAATTTCCCATCTGTTTTATGATATGTAGAGACAGTTTAACCACCCCAATTCTGTCTCTGTCTCTGTCTCCCTTCATTTTGGTCTTTGCATTGTGATTCAAAACCTCTCCTCTACCCTTACCAACTGGTAGCAGCCAAAGTCTTGACATTCCTCAAGATCAGTAACTTTCAACCTTGGCTGCATACTCAGCTTTAAATATATACTCCTACATTTGGGGCGCTGGTGGTTGTCGTCAGTGATGTAATCCGCAGGGTTCATTGGGAAGTTTTGGGTCTTCCAACATCAGACTTCCCTCGCCCTGCTGACCCTATCAGAGGTGATCAAACTCCGGTACAACCACCAACAATCACCGCTAAAAAACTTATAAGAAATTTAAATGCCAAAGTCTTGACATTCCTCATGATCAGTAACTTTCAACCTTGGCTGCATACTCAACTGTGTAAGTTTGGTTTGGTTTGGTCTTGTTTTACGGCATATCAACCTCAGTGGGTCATTTAATGCCGATAAAGTTTTGAAATAAATTCATTCTTAATGGATAATACAATTTTTTTATAAATACATTTTTCTATTTAACCCATAACTGTGTAAGTAAATTATTGAAATAAACCTTTTTCATTTTCATATATCTATTTTATTTCTGTAAGACATCTATCTATACATATATAAAAAGCAGTATGTATGTATGTTTGTATGTATGTATGTCCAGAGGAAATTACAAAAATAAAACAGTTAACGACAAAGTAAATATATATACACATTCACTGTTACTGAGTGTAGTTTTCTGTGCAAAAAACTATGAAGATTTTATTTATATTCATGAAGATATTTTAAAATTAAAATAGCATTAAAATTCTACTTAAAAATTAAAATGTCATTAAAATAGCATTAAAATTTTACTTAAAAATTAAAATGTCATTAAAATAGCATTAAAATTCTACTTAAAAATCAAAATAGCATTAAAATAGCATTAAAATTCTACTTAAAAATTAAAATGCCATTAAAATAGCATTAAAATTCTACTTAAAAATTAAAATGCATTAAAATAGCATTAAAATTCTACTTAAAATTAAAATGCATTAAAATAGCATTAAAATTCTACTTAAAAAAAAAGCATTAAAATTAAAATAGCATTAAATTCTACTTAAAAATTAAAATAGCATTAAAATTTAAATTCTTAAAAATGTCCATGAATCTCAATGTTAAACAAATCAATATGGAAAAACAAAACAATCAATTTTTTTCTTTTTCTTTATTTTTTTCAGGCCGGATTAACATAAGGATTTTTTGCTTAGGGATGTTTATGGGGCATCCAGCAAGGATTGAACTCGCTATTCAGTAGTAACAGATCTGCGAGACTAGCTTGCTAATCAATATGCCATGTTTTTTTTCCTCTACCCAGGTGACGCCAGGTAGCCATTTCTAGTAGATAGATAAGGGAATGCTATAATTTTTAATAGTACTCAAGTTTAACTTATCCTGAGTGCCAACTGCCCTGTTCATGAAAATGAAGACAGAAAATGAAATAGAAAATAGAACTAACAGATTAAAGTAGTGATTTTGTTTGCATGATTTTTTTCCAAATCAAAGTTGAAGAAGGCCTAAGAATAGATCTTCCTAGACAACAAAAGATTCAGAAAGAATAATCTGTAAAAATCTTAGAATAATAATAAATCATCTTGAAATTATAAGAAGTAACTGAATTTAATACTGCAAAAAAAAATTGGTTATTTCCTATAACTCCAACATAAACAAAGGGGAACAACTCTTGACTGATAAGTTATTTATTCATTTATTGATCTACTAGGAAAAAAGAAGACGGGCTTAGGGTTTAGGGTTAGGGTTTAGGGTTTAGGGTTAGGGTTAGGGTTTAGGGTTAGTTTAATGGGAAAATAAATAGATAATTTATCAGTCAAGAGTAGTTCCCCTTTGTTTATGTCAGACTTATAGGAAATAATTAGATAATTTATCAGTCAAGAGTAGTTCCCCTTTGTTTATGTCGGACTTATAGGAAATAACCAACAAATCTTCCTCCATGTATTAATTCTATTATAGCATAGTCTGGCACAAGATCACTGGAATGGAGCACCAATTAGAGATGTTATTATCAAGCAATACACTATATCAGGTATACGCAAGAAATACTAAAACTTAAATTAGTCTTGCATTACTCTATGGTAAACACATTGGCATGCATTGCATAACAGCTATCATTATAGGAAACAGACCTTGGTAGCAATATCTCATCTACTGAAAATGATGTCGCCATACAAATAGGTAAAGCATGGATTTGTACATATTTGTGTGTGAGTGAATTTGCCTGTGTGTATTTGTATTTGTGTGAGTTTGTGTATGTGTGACCATGTGTGTGTGCATTTACGCATACATATATTTACCAAACCCTCCGCACGAGCAGGATGCGACACAAGGTCAATTTCTTAAGCGGAGTTTATCGGGTTTGAATTCAGAGTTTTCCTTCTCCTAGACCGGTTGCCTAACCATGGTTAAAGAGCCCAGTCTGCACTACTATTTATCCATAGCTGGAGGGAAATTAGGATTCATACCTTTCCCAAGGGTATTAGCGCTAAGTGAAATGCAATTACCACATCCAGGATTTGAACTCGGGGCGGCGAGTCCATTTCCCATGACTTTAACCATTACACCACGCAGTTGCATTTACGCATATATGGATGTGAGTCTTTGTGCCTGCATATATTTGCGTTTGTATTTGTGTATGTACATGCGTGCCTGTATGTTCATGCATATTTGGGTGTAAGTGCTTGTGTGTGTGTGTGTGTGTGTGTGTGTGTGTTTCTATGCATATTTATATATGGCTATTTGTGCTTTGTGTGTGCGTGTACGTCAAGCAAAATAATTTGGCAGATAAGTTGATAAGTTACCTACCCCCAAGGGAGAATTTTCAAAAACAAAAATCTGGCAAAATAATTGCAATCTCAGGCAAAGAGCCAACCACTAAACATCCCCCACACATTCACTTCAATACAAAGTTTATACAATACACACTGACATAGGGTGGGTTTTCAGCTAGTTCTACCTGTTCGTTTTACTTGTTACAAAAGACAAAACAATGCAGCTTTTAATAGTTTAAATAAATTGTTTCCCTTTCAAATAATAAAATAATCTTTTCCCTCCTGGTAAAAACAACTCACTTATAAGAAAATTATTTTGTAGGAAGCACGTAGTGTAATGGCTAAAGTCATGGGAAATGGACTTGTCGCCCCTTGTTCAAATCCTGGATGTGGTAATTGCATTTCACTTAGCGCTAATACCCTTGGGAAAGGTATGAATCTTACTCTCCCTCCAGCTATGGATAAATAGTAGGGCAGACTGGGCTCTTTAACTTTGGTTAGGCAACCAGTCTAGGAGAAGGAAAACTCTGAATTTAAACTTGTTGAACTCCACTTAATAAATTGACCTTGTGTCCATCCCGCTCGTGTGGAGGGGTTGGTAAATATATATATATATATATATATTATTATTTTGTATGGAGGCGTGTGGGCTAGTGGTTAGAGTCGTGGAAAATGGACTTGTCTATTCGAGTTCAATTCCTAGACGAAGCTGTTGGCATTTCACATAGCGCTAATACCCTTAGGAAAGGTATGAATCCATATATTCTCCCTCCAGCTATGGGTTAAATAGTAGGGTAGACTGGGCCCTTCAGCCTTGGGTAGGTAACCAGCCTAGGAGAGGGATAACTCTGAATTCAAAATTCCTGAGGTCGGTCGTTGATTGGGTTTGTGGCAACCCTTGATGCACCAATTCTTTCCTATCGACTGTGCCAAAAAGTGTGGATGGTCCAACACAAGCCTTCACCACTATAAACAAATCCCTGTGTGGGAGTTCATTGTGTGTATGAACCCTCATACGTCGAAAATCGACGGGAGAGTCCATTTATTAGTTTGTATGCTTTTATGGTGACTTTGAAAAAATAATTTTTTTTTTTTTTTTACATAGGATCAAAATGTAGAATCTGCCCAATTCCCAGCACTTTAGCAATGGAATCAATTACACTTTTATAAGAATCTATAATCTATTATTTTGTACTAGCAGGACCTGTGGATATACTACAGTATGATAATTTAATCATTACAATGTTTGATATGTTTACTCAAGAGCTATTGCTAAATAGTTCAGTATGTAAAAAGTATAATAATTTTGATTTAATTTTCTCTCACTATTTTTTTTACTTTCTTTCCTTCTTTTCATCTTTTCTTTATGTTCAATTGAAATAGATTAGTGTCATCGCTTCTGCGCACTCACTCCCTCTCTCTATCTTTCCTCTTCCTACTCTCTTTCTTTCTTATTATATTTTTTTTTTTTCTGTGTAGCATGTCATTTTTCTTACCTTTCTTTCTTTATAATAAAAACAGAATGGTCCATTATTTAGCTGACACTCATAAGAAATAAGAATTTGGTGATTAAGTGACACCAGATAATTGGGATTTACATTTCTGCATTTCATCTTGGATCACATACCCGTGGCAAATGAGTTGGATAAATACTTACACTTATAAGAATCTATATTATTATTTTGCATGCTTTTATGGTGACTTTGAAAAAAAACTTTTAATTTTTAATTTTTTTTATATACGATCAAAATTCCCAGCACTTTTGCAATGGAATCAGTTACATTTTTATAAGAACCTATAATCTATTATTTTGTACTAGCAGGACCTGTGGATATACTACAGTATGATAATTTAACCATTAAAATGTTTGATATGTTTACTTAAGAGCTATTGCAAAACAGTTCAATATGCAAAAAGTATAATAATCTTGATTGAAATCTCTCTCACTCTTTTATTTCTTTCTTTCCATTTATTCATTGTCAGTTTATGTAACATAGAATCCCCCTTTAGGGTGGGTTTTCAGCTAGTTATTGTTAATTTCTGTTTGTTGCTTATGAATTTGAGAAAAACATTCCAGTTTTTTGTTTCTAACAATTGGACTGCTTCTTTGTATACTTGACGTTGATATAATGTGTTGGGTGGATCTGTTATTTGATCTTTGTCAAGTGCATATGAGAAAAAAAGAGGAAAAAAATCCCAATTTCTTCAGGGAGAATGATGACAAAAAAATGGTAGCAGTAGTGTTATGTTTTTGATGTACAGATGAAATTGTATAGAATAAGGTTATTGGAAAATTAACAAAAGGATTTATTAAACAAAGAGTAGAAAAATGCTTTCTACTCGCAGACGACATTAACCAGTCCCCCTGAGAATGCTTGGCGTTCCAACATTCAAATGTAAACAAAACAAACAACAAAAAGGGGAGCAACTCTATTTTTGTTCAAGTCTATTTTCGTTAGGTGTGTTGGAATTTTCTGTATATAAGGCATGGGACAAGTAGTCACTTCTACTTATAGAATCATTGACTACCACATGACCAGGGAAGGCAACCTATTGTCCAATCACTGGCAGTGCTGCTGCTGCTGCTGTTGGTGTATTTATAGAGGCCTGATTCTAATCTTAACTCATTCACACTCGGATGTCGGACCTAAAGGACACTATCCCACAAGGACTTATTGATTTACTTACTTATTTACTTTAAGTTCTTATACAACTGGAACCAAGGATGGCGGCCAGTTACTCAACAAGGTGAACCTAACAAGTAGGTGTTTATTAATGCATTCAGCATTAGTGAAATGAATGAATCTGATTAATACAATTGCATCAATTTTATTTTTCTGTTGTAGGGCAGATTGGGGTCTTTAGCTTTGGTTAGGCAACTGGTCTAGGAGAACGAAAACTCTGAATTCAAACCTGTTAAACTCCACTTAAGTAATTGATCTTGTGTTACACCCTACATGTGTGGAGGGGTTGTTAAATATATATATATACAAGGTCTTATTAGGTTTTGTATATTTCTAAAACAACATTTGCCTCCGCTGAGATAAAATTTCTAATTTTAGGGCTAATGTAGGGCTAGCATATCCACCCACAAAATCCTAATTTTTATTTCTGGATGTGGCTACAGCCCTATGCCTTCAAGGTTTCTGCAGCACTATATCCTCAAAGTATTTGCAGGACACCATTTTTCTCTTTAAAAATATATTTTTTCTTTTCTTACAAATTATACACCTGTTGAAGGTTGAAAGCCAAAATGTTGTTTTTACCAAAAGAAAGAACATGAGTTTAATTGTCTGGACCATATTTTAAATAATTTCAGATTAATTAATCTTTTATCTTATTTTTGTTGCTTTTTATTGAAATTCTCATATCATATACTTATATAAAATACAATGTCATTTTACACACTCACACACACACATATATATTGTTGCCCCGAGTTCAAATCCTGGATGTGGTAATTGCATTTCACTTAGCACTAATACTCTTGGGAAAGGTATGAATCCTACTCTCCCTCCTACTATGGATAAATAGCAGGGCAGACTGGGCTATTTAACCTTGGTTAGGCAACTGGTCTAGGAGAAGGAAAACTCTGAATTCAAACCTGTTGAACTCCACTTAAGAAATTGACCTTGTGTCACATCCTGCTCGTGTGGAGGGGTTGGTAAATATATATATAAAGTAAAGTCATCGGGGCGGCCTAAAGTCGGTATCAGCCAGTCAGCGAGGGAGTTTATCCCCTTTTCAATAATTTTTTTTTAAACTTAAGGTACCATATATATATATATATGGTACCTTAAGTTTAAAAAAAAATCTTTGTGTATTTTATTAAATCCAATACTCCTTTTGAAAATTGTCTATTCATTATACTGTACCAAGAACTTATTGACACACACACATGTACACACACACACACACACACACACATATATATATATATATATATGTAAAAATGAAACTGGAATAAAGGAAAGAAAGTATAGAATAGATAATATAGGATATTTTAATCAATTTTACTTACACGTGTTTCGGTCAGACACATGGATAAACTCCTGACCGAAACACGTGTAAGTAAAATTGATTAAAATATCCTATATTATCTATTCTATACTTTCTTTCCTTTATTCATTTTTTCAACTTATATATATATATATATACATATATATATATATATATATGCATATATATATATAACTCAAACATACATATAAAGATTTGTGTATATATTTTTACACCCAAAAAATGTTGAAATAAATTCATATCCAAACCATGGTATCTATTCATTTGTATGTATATATATATATATATGTATAGTATAAATGAAAGAATAGAGACACAAATGTTGGCAAATATTTCTTTTTATGAATTTGTTAATCTCAACTAGTTGCAGCCTAAGGCCATCATCAGTGAATGTGTATTTTAGTTTATATCAAATCTGTTTTCATTTCAAGACTAATAGGTTTTTTTATTTATCTGGTAATTTATGAGGAAGTGCGTCCCGGTCTCCTGCCTCAGAAATTGCTACCCGGTGACTATTAAAATAACGTCCCAGCTATGTTGGTGTTACTTGAAAGAAAACAACCAACTTAAATGTATTTTAGAGGGGGGGGGGCTTCTCTTTTTTGGCATAATTCTTATTTATTTATCGTAATTTGTCATAATTCTTGTTCATTTATAGAAATTTGTTGTATTCTTGTTCATTTATAGAAATTTGTCGTAATTCTTGTTTATTTATCGTAATTTGTCGTAATTCTTGTTTAGATATGAAGATGGATATATAGTTTGGAATAGACTGAGATAGATAGATAAACAAAATGATATAGATAGATATGAACAAATGGAGATAGATAGATATTTTCTACAAGTAAATGTATTTGTGGGGTGTCGCTTCTTTTTTTGTCGTAATTCTTGTTTATTTAAACTAAAAACAAGACATTAAACAAACATGAATAAAAGAAAATCTGAGACGACATAGCTGAGGACGTTATTTTAATAGTCACCGGGTAGCAATTTCTGAGGCAGGAGACTGGGACGGACTTCCTCATAAATTACCATTTATCTGTTTGTTAGGCTTACTTGGAAGCGCTCGTGGTATCGTAGGAAATGGACATGACGAAATGAGTTCAAATCCTGGATGAGCCTGTTTGCATTTCACATAGCTCTAATATCATTGGGATAGGTATGAATAAAAAGTATCCTCCTTTCAGCTATGTGTAAATAATAAGACAGACTGAACTCTTTAACCTTGGTTAGGCAACCAGTCTAGGAGAAGGAAAACTGTAAATTCAAACCTGATAAACTGCGCTTAAGAAATTGACCTTGTGTTACTTCATACTTGTGTGGAGGGGTTGGTAAATATATATATATATGGGGTCTTATTAGGGTTTTATATATTTTTAAAGCAACATTTGCCTCCGCTGAAATAAAATTTCTAACCATCCATCCAATCATTCCATTTGCCTTCAATATAATAGGCAACATATGATTGTCAGCTTTAACACTTTACCTACCAAATTTTCCCCACAGCTGTACCAAATTTTCTTGGCATTTTTTACCTGTATGATGAGGTATTTCAAAGTTCACTATCTATTCACCTCAGAACTCATTCTATTCAAATAAGTAAGTAAAGTTGTCGGGGTGGCCTAAAGTCGGTATCAGCCAATCAGTGAGGGAGTCTATCACCTTTTCACTAGTGCTAGACTAAGGAGATTGTTTTTGCATCTGAGGTGGAGTGCCACACCAACCATCAGCTCCTTACACAAATCCCTGTGTTACTCATATGCTGAGTTGGCGAGGGCCGGTATTGAACTAGGAACTTTGTGGTTTCTAGCTGAACGCTCTACCAACTGAGCTAACCCGGTCCTATTATTATTGTAATCTGAGTCCCTCTACTATATTATAATGAACTAACCATCAGTTTTTGTACTTTGCTTGGCAGTGGTGGGAGAGCTGCTGTGAGCAGCTTAAAGCAAAAATAAATAAACAAACCAGAAAGGGTTTTTGGTTATCTGCCCATGTTTATGTCCCCACTTCCAAAAGGGAAATTATCATCCTCTTTTACTGTAGCAATGCTAGCGGATGGGTATGCTTTCAAGAGCTCCCCCAAAATATTTCTCTCTCTTAACTTAGCATCAGGTTGACTTGAGCTCAACCAATAACTATATTCTTATGGATAATATCCAAACTTACTTTTTGCTCATAAGACTAACAACTAAAAGGATTTCGGACTTACAAGAAAGACTTTAGGAATTTTGTTTTCCCTTTAAACTCACCAACATGAATAAATGGTTCATAGTAAAACAAAAGATTTTGTTGCTTCTTTTATTCAAAAATTGTTTTTTTTTATTTCTCTGAATGTTTGAGATGAGGCTTGATGATTAGTATTATCTGCGTTATTCAGACTATTGTCTTCATCTTTATTGTTATCTACACTATTTCTCTGAATGTTTGAGATGAGGCTTGATGATTAGTATTATCTGCATTATTAAGACTATTGTCCTCATCTTTATTGTTATCTACACTATTTCTCTGAATGTTTGAGATGAGGCTTGATGATTAGTATTATCTGTGTTATTCGGACTATTGTCCCCATCTTCATTGTTATTTGTACAACGTTTCGGCCGATATGCCCTCCGGCCTTCTTCAGGTATTTCTTGTTGGACTCGGGAACCTTCTTTTCGAATTTGGGAACTTTCTTGTTGTAATAGGGAGCCATCATGGAACTTTGAACCTAACCCTACCCCAGCTATGGTTAGCGGAATGAGAACAGGATACCCCCGTGGACTAAATAAAGGGTTAGGTTCAAAATTCTGTGATGGCTCCCGATTATGACAAGAAAGTTCTCGAGTTTGAAAAGAAGGTTCCTGAGTCTGAGAAGGTTCCCGAGTCCGACAAGAAATACCTGAAGAAGGCCGGAGGGCATATCAGCCAAAATGTTTTGTTTTTTATATATCTGAACATGCACAAACACCTACTCCGCATTTCACTGAAACTATTGTGTTAGGCCCCAAATATAGGAAACAATAAAACCTATACTAGGTTGGGTTATTTCCTATAAATCTAACATAAAAAAGGGGAATCACCCTTAACTGATAAATTATTTATTTATTTATTGATCTACTAGGAAAAAAGATGGGGTTAGGGTTTAGGGTTAGGGTTAGTTTAATGGGAAAATAAATAAATAATTCATCAGTCATGAGTGGTTTCCCTTTGTTTATGTTGACTTATAGGAAATAACCCTGGGTTGAATTCACTACTTAATCTCTCACTTCCTCTCTCTTGCTCTTTCACTTACATTCTTATTTTTTCTTTGATTGCAATAAATCTTTATACTTCAGTACGTTCCCTTCTCAGTATTACTTTATGTTCTTTTTTTGTCTGTTCAATTTTTTCTTTCCTTTCAACTTTGCTTCTTCTTCCCATAATTTCTTTGTATTTAAAAGGGTTTTATAATTTGCTTGAAGCATTGTGTTTATATTGGTTTGTTGGTTGGTTTTGAAGGCTATCACAATGCAAGTGTAAAGAAAAAGAAGGTAACTATGGTGATGTTTGTTAACCTGTGATTTATTCTTAATATTTCGAGATAAAAATCTCTTCCACAGAAGATCAGAACTGAAGTTGTTGCTAGTGACTGTCCATTTGGTTCTGTCTCATGCCTTCCAATCTCTCTTTCTCTGTGTGTGTGTGTGTGGGGGGGTGTTTGTTAACGTGTGTGTGTGTGTGTGTGTGTGTGCTTATGTGTGTGGGCTGTTCAGTTTTTGATTATAATTCCAGATCTGGCTCGCCCTCTGAGTATGAATTTTTTTGTGTTTACTAACAGGACCACCTGATTCTTTATTTATTTATTTTTTTCTTTCTATTTGATTGAAACATCTAAAAGTATTTCAACCAACTGCTTTCTCAATTCACCAACATGACTTGATGCCACCAACTCAAAACCATAGACAGACAAGAGTATCAATTCATATACTAATAAATTCCATCATAAATGAGAGGAACTATTCTAGTTTTAAATAAAAAATATATACATATTTACCCAACCTCTTTGCACAACCAGGATGTGACTCAATGTTGATTTTTAAGCAAAGTTTAAAAAGTTTGAATTCAGAGTTTTCCTTCTCCTAGACCGGTTGCCATACCAAAGTTAAAGAGCCCAATCTGCTCTACTATTTACCTATAGCTGAAGGAAGAATATCTAGATGTATACCTTTACCATGAGTATTAGCACTATGTGAAATGCAAACAGCCTCATCCAGAATTTGGTTATGGTTTCAATGCTACAGAGTTTAGTAATGAATAATACCTAATAATATCCATTTGGGCTATATAATGTTCCACCAGAAATAATAAAAACTTGGTATTTTTAGTTAAGAAGAAAATTTAGAATATTATATATAATATATATATATATATATATATATTTGTTATAGAGTACAATACAGTTAAGGTGCAGTTGCTACCAAAATTACAGCATGTTAGCCACTTATTGTCAAGACAATGCACCGGTGAAAGAAATACAACCTACAAATAATACAGCTCTTACACCCGTAATTTTCAATTCTCCAATACAAGAAAAAAATGTAAAGGGAATGACTTACTTTTAAAAATATTTGGTTGGTATAAGTGTTACTTGGATAGGTTCGTGTTATCACAAATATAAAGTGCTCAATACATAAGTAGAGCAGATTTAGTATTATAGTCTGTACAGAAATTCTGTATACACTATAATACTATATATATATATATATATATATATATATATATATTTGTTACTGGACACTGTTAAAGATGATAAAGAGTATAACAACATTTATTTTTTCATTACTTTTAATACCAATTATAGGAGATTGGTTGTCTGAAGTAGTCATTTACTCACTTCTCCATCAACTATGGTTAGTTTCAGGAGGTCTTTCCCCAGGCAGCACTTGTCCCCTCATCTAAAGGAGGGTGGGGTAAGGGCTGAATTTATTGCCTGGTGCCTGAAAAGGAATACTGAGAGAACTAACCTTGTGTCACTCCATCAATTATTGTGGCATGCAATTGATAAGACATTGATATATAAGAGTCTATTATTGACATTGATATATAAGAGTTTATTTTTAGATTACTACACATTCATATTTTTGGTTACAAATGTTAATGATGTAGAGTTTGGTAATAAATAATACCTAATAATATCCATTTCAATTCTACAAAATTCAACTAATAAAATAGTATATATAATATATTCACAATAACAAAATAATAAAATACTGGTATTTTTGGTTAAGAAAATTGGTAGGGTGTACTTATTTATGGGCAATACTGTATATAATACCTAGTTTGGTACAAGGCTATTCATTTATGGGTGATACTGTACTTATCTGATTATAAGATTAACTCTTAATTTTTTTTCTGTAAACAGCATCCTAATATTGATCCAAATTACCAACTGTCCTATTGGTGGGACCTAGAATATGCTGATGTCATCCCCTGCAAAATGATAAGACCAATCCCTTGAAAAGGATGTCTTGAGTAGAACCCTTAACTTCATCTGATGGTGAGTCTTCAGTTCTGGAGCTTTGGGTAGTATAGAGTCACTCCTTCATTGCCATTAATCCTAGATCCACTCTGATCTGGATTCAGTTATGGTGTTATATTCCCACTTGCATATCGGGTATATAATGGGGAGAGAGTAGAGTGAAGGTGAGGAGATGGTTTCTTACTTTTCTGCTTGTTCCTCTTGTCACTGCCATCTCCTCTGGGCTGAATCCTTTTCTGGGCTGGGTGTCTGCTCATTTCTTGTTTGTAATAAATAAGCAAGACTTTGTTGTTTTCTAGATGTCTATTCTTTATTACAAAAACCCCAAGCCCAAAAAAGGTTTTCTACCACGGTGAGAAACTGGCAACTTGGGAGCAATGATCCTAATGTCTGCTCCAGTCAGCTAACGGCCAGGATCTGCTTGACTAACTTAATTTCTGTTCTCATACCTCCCCTTGGCAGAAGTAGGGGGGGAGTCGAGTAAAGGTTATTACCTGCTAATAATAACTATAAGGGTTAACAGTAACTTTCCATTTAACCCTCTCCGATTTTGAATCTTCAACAAACTTCAATTCAAAATCTCACTACATATGTATACTTATATTGTTATATCTCCAAGATGTTAGGAATAACAAAATATAACCAATCAGTTAAATATATTTTTAAGATACAACAATATTCGTTTTTATTTTCTCACCAACCGGGAATTTAGCAGGATGGGTTGTATAAACAATTAACTGTCCACCAGTGGAGTGTTCATCAAGTAGCCATGTTGTTGTCTGATAGTAAACTTTTTTCGGTGAAGAGTCAATAGTTTGTTAGGGGAGATAACTCTCCCCTAACACTTATCTTAACATGTTCGATGGTCTGATGTCTGAATATAGTGCCTGTTTACATACATAATTCTTGGGCTACCCACAATATTATGTAACAATGGGTCAGATAGATCTGTTTGAGATAATTAAGTGTTTACCTGTTTAAAATGATTGCCAAGATAAATTTTTGTACCATATATAATTGGAGACCATCATCTTTAAACTGACTTTGGCATAAAATAACCCAACAGGCTTGACACATTATAAAACCAAACAATGACTCCAAACTCACCAAAGCTCCAGAATGGAAGCCTCACCACCAGATGCAGTTTAGTTTTGGTTTGTTTGTTTTGTTTTATGGCATATCAACCTCAGTGGGTTATTTAATGCCGATAAAGTTTTGAAATAAATCAATTCTTAATGCATAATACAATTTTGTTTATTAACTCATGTTTTTCTATTTAAACTATAGATGGGACCCTAACAGGTACTACCACTCCGGGTCAGAGTGGACCAAGAGCAATGGTAATGAAGGGGTGCTCCACATTCCCCAAACCTCCAAAACTGGAAACTCACCATCAGATAGAGTTTAACATCATTCCCAGGACATGTAGACCCTCTGTCACCGCCTTCTAGCACCCATATGATAAAAAGGGGTTGGGGCTTGCCATAAGGGCAATAGGGTTGGGCAATCATATAGGGCTATTGACGTGATGCAGTTTAGTGTCAACCTACCAATCCGATCATTAAGAATTTCTTGCTTTAAAAAGTAAACAGGCACTATTTTCAGACATCAGACCATCGAACATGTTAAGATAAGTGTTAGGGGAGAGTTATCTCCCCTAACAAACTATTGACTCTTCACCGAAAAAAGTTCACTATCAGACAACAACATGGCTACTTGATGAACACACCACTGGTGGACAGTTAATTGTTTATACAACCCATCCTGCTAAATTCCCGGTTGGTGAGAAAATAAAAAAATATTGTTGTATTTTAAAAATATATTTAACTGTTTGGTTATATTTTGTTATTCCTAACATCTTGGGGATATAACAATATAAGTATACATAAAAACAGATGAGGTTACATAAAGATATGGTAATTTATGAGGAAGTGCGTCCCGGTCTCCTGCCTCAAAAATTGCTGCTCGGTGACTATTAAAATAATGACCCCAGCTATGGTGTTACTTGAAAGAAAACAACCAACTTAGGGCGTTAAATGTATTTTAGGGGGGGGGCTTCTCTTTTTTGTCGTAATTCTTATTTATTTATCAAACAAAGTAAAAAAAATGAACAAATTGAGGTAGATAGATAGATAGATATCCATCTTCATATCTAAACAAGAATTATAAACAAGAATTACACAAATGAATTACGACAAAAAGAGAAGCCCCCCCCCTAAAATACATTTAACGCCCTAAGTTGGTTGTTTTCTTTCAAGTAACACCATAGCTGGGGTCATTATTTTAACAGTCACCAGGCAGCAATTTTTGAGGCAGGAGACCGGGACGCACTTCCTCATAAATTACCAAAGATACTTTGGGGAAAAGCATGAATCCATCTCTTCTGACCCCCCCCCCCGATATGGATAAATAGTTGGGCAGCTTGGGTTCTTTAACCTTGGTATGGCAACTGGTATGGAAGAAGAAAACTCTGAATTGAAACCAGATTTACTTCACTTAAAAATTGACCTTGTGCTACATCCTGTCCATGTCAGAGAGGTTGGGTAAATACATGCATAAATAAATCATCGGGGTGGCCTAAAGTTGGTATAAGCCAATCAGTAAGGGAGTCTATCTCCTTTTCACTAGCGCTAGATCAAGGAGATAGTTTTTTTTTTTTTGCGTTTGAGTTGGAGCGCCACACCTACCATCAGCTCCTTACTTTTACCGCACAGATCCCTGTGCTACTCATATGCTGAGTTGGCGAGGGCCGGTATCGAACTACCGACTGAACTAATTATCTGTAATAAGCTGAAACCTTATAAGTAAGAATTTTTAGATGATAATTCTACTTATTACTTTTGTATTACAAGGTTTCTCATTTCAACAGACACACACACACACAGGTGAGTACTGTGCCTAATAAAAATTCAATTTCAGTGGGACACACATGCAAGGGTTATTCTTTACGTAAATCCAGTTTTATACATTGACAATTATGTGCTTTACATAATACTAATTTCAACGGACACATTTTTGCAACATGTGCCTTACACAAAACTAATTTCTACACAGGCAGTTATATGCCTTACATAAAACTAGTTTCAATGGAAACACACATGCAAGTGTGATAACTTTTTAACAGACACACACATAGGCAGTTCTGTGCCTTACATAAAAACCAATTATAACAGACACATATAGGCAATCTTCAGTCCCACATAAAACTAATTTTAAAAGACACACATAGGCAGCCCTGTGCCTTACATAAATCCAGTTTTAACAGACACACATAGGCAGTTCTGTGCCTTACACAAAACTAATTTCTACACAGGCAGTTATATGCCTTACATAAAACAGTTTCAATGGACACACACATGCAAGTGCTGCGTCTTACACAAAACCAATTTTAACAGACATACAAATAAGCAGTTCTGTGTCTTATATAAATCCATTGTTAAGACACACAAAGGCAGTTCTGTGTCTTACATAAAACCAATGACACACAAAGGCAGTTCTGTGTCATACACAAAACCAATTTTAACAGAGACATATAGGTTGTTCAGTGCCTTACATAAAACTAGTTTCAAAGGAAACACACATGCAAGTGTGATAACTTTTTAACAGACACACACATAGGCAGTTCTGTGCCTTACATAAAAACCAATTATAACAGACACATATAGGCAATCTTCAGCCCCACATAAAACTAATTTTAAAAGACACACATAGGCAACCCTGTGCCTTACATAAATCCAGTTTTAACAGACACACATAGGCAGTTCTGTGCCTTACATAAATCCAGTTTTAACAGACACACATAGACAGTTCTGCACCTTACATAAATCCAGTTTTAACAGACACACATAGGCAGTCCTTTGCCTTACATAAAACCAATTTTAACAGACATACATAGACATTGTTGATGCTTATATAAAACCAGTTCGAATGGACTTACACAGGTTGAGTGTTGTATGTTACATAAATTTAATTTCAACAAACTTAAACAGGCAATTGCTGCACCTTCCATAAAGTGGATTGGTATAATTGAAAACAATTACTACATTTCTCTTCCATCAAGTCCGTCTCTCCATTTTAAAAAAGGGCAAATAAGATACAGGTTTAATCTTCTTTCATTTTACTAATGGGATATCCATATTAAAAAATGTTTAGAAAACATTCTGTTCAAAATCTTGAGAACAACTAAATGCAAATGATGATTAAAACAATGTTTAAAAAAAAAATTATCATCTTTTTCAAATTACCATGGAATAATAATTGCTAAAACATTTGGAATATAAAAGAAAGCATTGAGTATTTTTGCAGTGATTATTCTGACATCTATAAAACAAATGAGAAACAGATGGGAGTGAATAATGGAGGAAAGGGTGAACAATAGGGAGGAGGAGGAGGAAGAGGAGTGAGGAGGAGAAATTAAAAAGGAAAAGCTTGAGGAGAACTGATAAGAATATATAAGATAGAAAGAGTAGAGAAGAGAGTAGTAGGAGGAGTGAGGAACTAAAGAGAAGAAGAAGAAGAAGAAGAAGAAGAAGAAGAAGAAGAAGAAGAAGAAGAAGAAATTTAAGCAAAAACTGAGAGAAATTAATGAGAAGAGTACAAGAAAAGAGGAGACTGAAAAAGAAGATGGAGAAAAAGAAAAAAAAGAAAGAAAGAAAGAAAGAAAGAAAAGACAGAGAAAAAACTCAAGCAGAGAAGGAAAGAAATAGAATGGAAAAGAGAGAGAGAGAGAGAGAGAGAGAGAGAGAGAGAGAGAGAGAGAGAAATGAAAGATAAAGAAAGGCTGAAGTAGAAGTGAATAAAGAGAGAGAAAAGTAGAGAAAAGATAAGATAAAAGGAAAATAAATGAAAGACTTCATATTGAGAACATCAAAGTAAATACAGAAATAAAAATCTGTGAGCTGAAAGAAGAAATACAAAAAAATAATATATATATACAACTACTTCTGTCCTATAATAGTTATTATATATGGTGTATGAAATGCAAATACAAACATAACAATAATTATAGGACAGAAGTAGTAATAAAAAAATTCTGCATTTTTGTTTTTTTTTTGTTTTGCACTTTTGCCAAAATATACAAACAGAGAGAAAAAAGAAAATGTAAGATGTTCAGGTCATTAGCAGTTAGTAAGTTAGAGTTATTTGAAACCGAAAACACTGTAGCCAAAATCTTTTAGGAAAAAACAAACGACAAAAAAAAAAAAAAATTAAACTCAAAGCAAAAAGCAATAACAACAAAATAATAAAAAAAGCCAGACAAATGGTCGGATGAAAAATCTGTGGAATCATTTTTTTTTTTTGTTTTTATGGAGCAACTTTATTTAGAGCTGCAAAAAAAAAAAATAAAAATAAGAAATAAAGATAGAAAGTACCAAACATTGTACATGTTTGTATAACTTTCTCTTTTTTTTTTTCTTTTAATTATTCAACAAAATTTTCCTTTGGAGTTAATCATCTTTTTGTTTCCGTTCCGATTCGTATCTTCCCAACTGATTCATCTTCTACGGAGAGTTTTTCATTGATTTCCACTGTTAAACAATGAATCAGTTTATGTCTTTTATGTGGGTGCTTGACATAGATGTTCCCCTTCCTTCTGTACAGATCGTACATCCAAGGAAGGCTGAAGAATGGATTGGCTGAAACTTTATGGTAAAAAAAAAAACACTACTTAGAATGAAAGCTTCTTGTTTAAATTCAATCATAGCTTTTCATTTTAAGTTGATTATAATTACATGTTTGCGTCCAGTATTGAAGAATATAAGTTTATGTGTTTTTTAAGGTTGATGTGTCGCTTCCTCAAAAGCAAAAATATTTTCCAGTTCCAGTTCAATTAAATCATCGGAGAGCCATGCTGAGTAATCTTTCTTTGTGGCATTTCCCAGAGCATTAGAGATTAATTGGTGGTAGTCATCTCCTCTTTAAGTAACATGCGGCAGATTGTACTGGGTTACAGGGTACCAGCAGCCAGAGACGATCCTTGACCTGATGACTACAGGATAGAATATGTTCAAGACTTTAGATTTACAGTACTGAAGAGTGATCTGCATTTGTTGCCAGGAAAGTGCTGTAAAATGTTCCAAGAAAGAATATGCAACAGTCGTCTTTCTTAGGTTGAGTTTTTGTTCTGTTTACAAATAATTCAGCAATAAATATGAATTATTTCTTCCTGGATTTCACTTTTCATTATCAATGAGGTTGTTAGAGTGTTGGTGCTAAATATTTCCTTTTCATGGCATCTCTCAAGGATATAGGGCTTATACGATTTTTTTTATTCATTCTCGATGGGTATTAAAAAAATCTTTTTTAAAACTTAATTTTGTTTAAACATTTTAAATTTTGATAAATTTTAAATTTAAAAATGTTAATTATAAAAGTCCTCAATGATGAATCCAAGTGCTTAACTTGATCACCAAGAAAATTTCTTTGAAAGCTATTTTTGAAGATTGGGCTGTCTACAACTACTGTTTTCAGGGTTACAAAGAAGTTACAATAGTTTAAGTACAAGTTGTCAAAAAGATGGTTGCATCCATTTTTAAACATCCTGTATATACTAATATCCATATCGCCCATAAATAACTGACCTTGTGCTAAACTACAATGGTTATTTACATTATTACCCATAAACAAGTACACACCTAGTAATTTTTTATAAATTGGTAATGTTATTTTTAGTGAAACTTTATACAATCAAAATGGATATTATAATGTATTATTTATTATCAAACTCTTCTGCACTGTTGTAATAAAAGTATAGCAGTTAAAAAATAAGTAAAGAGTTTTTTTTGTTTTTTTTTGTTATAGAGTTTATTTTTGGTTACAGAATTTCAATATTGTAGAGTTTGGTAATGATTATACCTAATAATGTCCCTTTTAGAATTTGGTTTAAAATAATACCTAATAGTATCCATTTTGATTGTATAATGTTATGCTAGAAGAAATAAAATTCTAGTATCTTTGGTTTACAAGAAAATTAAGTTTAAAAAATAGAATCAATAGGACTTATTTATAGGCAATACTGTAATACTTAATATCTGTTTTGATTGTATAAAAAGATATAATAATAATGAAATTTATTGCATACAGTGCTCAGGTGCACCACAACAAATTATATAATGTTCCACTAGAAATGATAAAATCTTGGTATTTTTGGTTTGGAAGGCATTAACTTTTTATAAAAAATTGGAAGGAGTGTTCTTATTTATGGGTGATACTCTAAATAATTCGTAGTTTAACACAAGGCCACTTATTTGTGAGTGATTCTGTAGATATTAATATATTAAATAATCAAAGTTTTAAATAATTCAAAACAATCATCAGACTGATATGAAAATAAACTTCCTATATTCCCCTGTTTTTATTATTAATGTAATATATCACAGTAGAAAAAAAAATTGTTATATTTTTTTTTTTTATAGATTTTTGTTAAAAGACTAAAATCTAATCTACTTCAAAGAGAAGAAATTTCATCAGCTTCTCTGGGAGAGGCAACTTCTTAACCTTTTTGTCGAATGGAAGAAGTTGTTGTTTATGTATAAAATGACGTACCATCTTTTTGAGAGAAAATGGCTGGCTCCCGAGAGCTATGAGACTCTTTTTCTCTTCTTCGTTAACTTCCTTACAACTAGAAATTGCATTCACGTCAAAAACACTGCTGGCGTCAATTAAGAGCTGAAGAAGCTTTTGATTCTTACGAATTTTGGACATGTACAGGAGAACTCCGAATGGATCCTTCTTTCTGACGACCGTTGAGGCCCCGGCAAAACGCACCCAAGCTCCTGACTGAATCAAGAGAAGCACAATATTGTAATCAATATTTTCATGGTTACTTAAATACTCACTTAGCGGAGATAAGCATGGAGCTGTATAGTTCATGGCACCCGGATGGAAATTTGGATTTGCACCAGCTTGTAACAGTAATTTAATTATGGGTATTTGGTTCTTCAATGACGTTGAAGCAGTTACCAGCATGAGAGCTGAACAGTTTTCATCAGTGGTCTCGTCAATATCCTGTGGGAAGCAGAGTACTAACTCAACCAGATCAACCCGATCAGTTAAAACAGCTGTGTGAAGGGCATTGTATCTATAATTTGGAGATCTTGAAATGCAAGCGTGTTGCAAGAGGAGAATTCTTGCCACCAAAAGATTTCCAGCTTCCAACGCAATGTGTAGAGCAGCTTTTTGCTCGAACCTCTGTGGACGTTGCTGGTTCACATCTGCACCTCTTTGATTAACAATCGGACAGCCTGAGTCTCGTTTTCTTTGGCAGCTGTCATCAAGGGTGTGAAACCTGACCGATTCACCGAGTTTGGGTTTGCGCCGTACTTCAGTAAGAGATCAAGGTACTCAATGTTTTTGGGAGGGAGAAGATTTATTTCATATCCCATGAAGTATCTCCTATTTGGATTGGCACCATTCTCCAAGAGGAGTTTCACCACTTTCATGTGCTTGTTCTCTAGGGCTAAGTTTATCGGTTCCACAGTCGCATCCTGGCTGACATATTCCTCATCATCCAAAGCATCACAGACAAAGTTTGTTTCAGGGATGATATAACTGTTGCATTCGGTATTCGGTGGAGGCGGAACTATTTCGTCTTCAATTGCCTGTTTCATGGCACTTTCCTCGTTTGGAGATTCTTGGATCAGTTCCATTTTGGTAACATCAATACCATTCTGCATGGCATCAGCAAGTGAGTCTTCTACGAGCATAACTGATTTCTTCCTCAGCATCGGGGTGTATTCTTTGTTGTCAATATTAACATGTGCTCCATGTTGTATAAGATACTTTAAGCACTTGTAATTACCCTTTCTAGCACACATATGCACTGGACTGAGACCCTCATCATTTTTGGCATTGACATCACACCCTAGCTTTATAAAGAGTTTCATGGCATCGAGATTGTCAGCATAGGCAGCGTAGTGGAGTGGCATCATCCCCGGTTCACAGGGCGGTTTACATCACCCCCGTATTTGAGTATCAGTTTGACATCCTCCATCGGCATCGAATGGGACACTGTATCGGCCAGAAGACGCTGAACCTGCCTCTTCTCACTTTCTTCTTCTTCAGCGTTTAATTCTGCAACTGTCTTTAACTTTTTTTTCATTTTCTCTTCACTTCCTTCCCCCTTTAAACTAATGTCATTTTCCATCTCCTGTTAATAAAAGACAAAGAAGGCAGCCATTTACACATGTGAGCCAATGAGAAAGGAGGAAATATGAGCCAATGAGAAGGGAGAGAAGTGGAAGGTGTGGTCAGATATGATTTGCACCTTGCAAGAGGTTTTTTTGTAAAAAGAATAAATAAATGAAATAAACAAAAAATAAGAATAAGCATTTTTAAGGAAAGCTTTAAAAATTGTAAAAAAAAAAAAATTTGTCAACAAAAAAGCTAAAAATAAATGAGAAATTATTTTTAAAAGTTAAAAAGATTGTTAATCAGTTGTTGTATATGAATGTTTGGATATCTTTTTAATCAAATGTTCATATAATGGTTATTTCCTATAAGTCTAACATAAACAAAGGGAACCACTCTTTACTGATAAATAATTTATTTATTTATTGATCTACTAGGAAAAAAGAAGACGGGTTAGGGTTAGGTTTAGGGTTAGTTTAATGGGAAAATAAATAAATAATTTATCAGTCAAGAGTGGTTCCCCTTTGTTTATGTTAGACTTATAGGAAATAACCGATATAATTTTCAGTTTCTGTTTATATCAGATTTCATTGTAGGTGTGTGGCGTAATGGATATCGCCATAGGAAATGATCATGGTGACACATTTCAAATCCTGGACGAATCTGTTTGCATTTTACTTAGTGCTAATACTTGGGAAAGGTATAAATCCAATTATTCTCCCTTCAGCTATGGGTAACTAGTAGGACAAGCTGGACTCTTTAACTTTGGTTAGGTAACAAGTCTAGGAGAAGGGAAACTCTGAATTCAAACCTGTTAAACTCCACATTAGAAATTGATCATGTGTTGCATCCTACTTGTGTGGAGGGTTGGTATATATATATATATATATATATATATATATATATATATATATATATATTTTGGAGGATATGTGCTTAATTGAAGTCATACCTAATTTTGAAAATTAATTAGTTAATAATTAATGAATTTTAGCCTTACATTTGAACATATATGCCCGCCTAAAATTAATTAGTTATTAATTAATGAATTTTAGCCTTACATTTGAACATATATGCCCCCCTAAAATTCATTAATTATTAACTAATTAATTTTCAAAATTAGGTACGACTTCAATTAAGCACATATCCTCCAAAAATTGTCGGCTTAAAGCCATATAAAAATAAACACATTTGTTTGTTTACTTAACCTCATATATATATATATATATATATATATATATATATATATATCAGATTACATTTATCCTTCTACAAGTATAACTGGCACTGGGGTGTATTCTTTGTTGTCAATATTAACATTCACTTAACTTTAGAAAAAATAGAAAATTTTAGTGAATCATAAAAATTACGTACCTTTTTTTTTTGGAGGGGGGGAGTTACAGTCATATGTTAAATTTATTGTTGGAGTTTGAAAAAACTCATTAATATTACTTTTTTAATTTCTGGTTTTGGTTTAGTTTATTTGTTTAATGGTTTAATTAAAAACCTTTTAAAAACTTTTTTCTGAGTAAAGATTTTGTTTAATGAGTACCCCAACGAAAAAAAAATACCATATAGATAAGCCTGAGGGCTTTACATGGGTCCAATTAACATAGGAGTGGTTAAGCCATAAAATTGGAAACCCCTCCAGTTGCTAGTTCTTCCCCTACATTTGCTGTGTAAGTTGCTTATTTTCCTGCTGACCACCATCATATAATAAAGCAGACTGGGCTCTTTAACTTTGGTTAGGTAACCAGTCTAGGAGAAGGGAAACTCTAAATTCAAACCTGTTAAACTCTGCATAAGAAATTGACCATGTGTTGCATCCTGCTTGTGAAGAGCATTTGGTGTATATATATATATATATATATATATATATATATGACTATATATATGCTCCCCATCCCCCTAGGTTGAGCACTTTGGGTGTGATGATCGCCCACTGAAGTTTAAATGCAACGCTCTCCTATATAAGGGATGGAGCACTCTATGGCGGCCTTTACATACAAAGTGATGTGTGTATTAAAACAGTTAAAATCCCCTTCGCATTCTGTAGGTGATGACAGGCTGGCGGTTAAGGTGATTGACTGACACTGAACCAATTGGATTTCAATCCCGGCTGTAGGTAGCTAACAAATGTCTAGCCACACCGAAGAGACTTGATAAGTCGAAACACGTGTCTGTGGATGACTATATATATATATGTATATGGTGGACTCTCCTATCGAGAACGATAGATGAGGGTCAGCAGTGAGTGATTTGATTCCTCCCATGTTGTGCATGCTGTCAAGAAGACATTTTATGTTTCCTCGAGTGTGACAGCAGCCCAGTCCTGCTGCATGCCATGAAGCCACACTGACAAACGAAATGCTCTAAGGCAGGAGTTAAATGTTTTTCTTTTAAAGTTAGGCGGAGCCGATCTCTATGCTTCAGTCTATTTTGTTCAAAGCTCTTATGCCATTCCTTCTGATCGGATGCTAGATCTTCCCAAGCACTCAGGTCAATATCGAGTTAAATCGTTTTTTTTTTAAATCCAGAAGTAAATATATTTGTTTGCTTGGTGGATTTAAAAGTAACTGTGATATATATATATATATATATATATATATATATATATATATATATATATAGAGTGTACTAAAACTATGTTTTATTATTAACAGACTTTTATTCAAAAGCTTGTTTCAGAAACACATCTAAAAACTATACATGAATCTACAATAATAATATTATCATTTCACTCCTTGCAAGTTTTTAGCACAAGATTTAACTGGTGGCATTTCACTGGAGTCTGGTTCACAGCAAGTCTCCTCGGGTCTCCAGAACTCTTCTGAGTATTCTGAGCAATTCTTAACAATTCTGTAATCTTCATGCTCTCAATTCTTTCTCCAGTCTTTTTTCCAGGCATTCGGCGACTGTTCCAAGCATGCCAATTGGTATCACTGTTACCTTTATGTTCCACAGTTTTTTTTAGCTCTCTGGCAAGATCCAAGTATTTGTCTATCTTTTCGTTTTCTTTTATTTTCACTCTGTGGTCTACTGGAATGCCAAAATCCACTTGATGACAAGTTTTTTTCTTCTTGTTAATTGATACTAGGTCTGGTATTCTGGCTGGGATTGGGGGGATCTATTTGTATTTGAAAATCCCAGAGATTTTTATGGTTCTCATTTTCTGGGGCAGATTATAGTTTGTACATATACCATTTGTCAGCATGGTCAAATTTTAATCTCTTGCACAGTTCCCAGTGGATCACCTTTCCCACCCAGTTGTGCTTAGTTTTGAACTTATTTTGAGCTATTATTATTATCATTACTAGCAAAAAAAAAAAGAAACAACGTAAAATAAATATTGTCTGAGGGGATGGGAGTTGAAAATTTAATATAAGAGAGTTTGTATCATAAGTAAAGTAAAATCATCAAATTTATTAAAGGAGTAAAAAATATAATAAATTTATTAAAGGAGTAGAAAAATAAAATTTTTAAATGGAAACTTAGTTCTGATAACTTTAAATATATATTAAAAAAACAAACAAACTATATATAGATAGATAATACCAGGTATGTATTTATTAAAACATGTTTAAAAAACCAATGAGGACTGTCTAACATTGCATGGTCAAATTTTGAATGTATTCTATTTATGACGATTTTAGGCAGTGTGACATAAGCAGTGACGTAGTTTTTGTTACAGACAAAAACTGGAAGCGAATCTCCATTATTAATAGATTATTATTATTTTGTACTAAGAGTAATTTTATTTTTGACAGATGTTTATTCAAAAGCTTATTTCATATATACATCTAAAGGCTATATATGACTCCACAATTACAATGTTATATTATATTATATATATATATATATATATATATATGTATATATATACATATTAAGGTGTTTCAAGAGTATTTCAAATTTTTAACTGGCCTTTATTCAAAACCTTTTCATGTATCTTATTATAATGGAGATTGTGTGTTTTTCTGTCTGTAACCGAAATTATATTATTACTTAAGTCACAATTCCGTTAGTTATTTACGTTACATTCCCCGTGATTTTCTTTTTATTTAAACCTCAATTATTAATAAAATTGTTTTACATTATTAATACTGTTAACCTTATCTACATACTAACAACATGCAATTATATTTATATATACAACAAAATAGCGGTTTACAGTATTAACGGGAAGGCTAATTTGCATATTGATATTAAAAATGTGATTTTAATAAATATGTGCTTAGTATTATTGATTTCTAACTGTTTGGTTTTATTTTAATAAATATAAGCAAAAATCTCTTCAATGAATCTTAAATGAAATCCATTAACAAGAAAAAATAACTGTCATTTTATTCTTTACTTACTCTTTTAAGTAAATACTTAAATTAGAAAAAATAACAATGAAAGACGAGAGTGATGGAAGAGTAAGTTTCAGTTGTTCTATTTTTCGATTATACTCCCTCTGTTTCAAATCTTTTTATTGAATTCTTATTTAGTTTCATAAGCCTTTCTAATTTAATAAAATATTTTATTACATTAAAACTTAAATACTTGCACCCGGAGGGTGCATATATTTGCTAGTATATCTAAAGACTATATATAACTCCACAATATTATTAATATTATTATTATACATAGAAGTTCTCCCATCATGCAAGACATATGAGTACCCAATAGATGTGTTCAAGATGTGAATTACTAAACTGAGTTCATATGTTATTTTGTTTATAGTGGTGAAGACGTATACAAGACCAGACACACTTATTGGATGATCTAATAACAGAAGAATGTGCACCTTTGTGTGATTAATTCTCTAAACAACACTCCTTTGAGTTTTTCCTTTTCCTATGTTGGTTGCCTTGCCCAAGAAAAAAGAGCCCAATCTGCCTCACTATTTTACTCATAACTGGGTGTGGGAGATGAGAATAGATGGATTTATGCTTTTCCTAAGGGCACTAGTGCAAAGTAATTGCAAACAGCCTTGTTTGAATTCTGTCCATTTCCTTAAAATCTATTGCTGTTGCACCAAAAATTTCCTTTACTATCTGCCATGTTAATTGTAATTATCTACCTTCTACAGAATCTATTATTCATTTGAACTTGGATGTATTCTAGGTGTTCTTTTTTTGTAAGTTTTAGTTAGTTCTATCTGAGATATAAAGTCCCCTGGGAGACAAAAGCAGTTTGAGAAAAAGAAATTATATAAAAAAAACATCCTATGTAATGAAATAAACTAAACAAACACCAATGTATAAAATCTTAAGAAATCTCGTGGCTCTTCACAGAAATGTGTCCTGGCATCCTGCCTTAAAAAATGCTAAGCAGTGACAGCTCAAAAAACAACCCGTGCTTAAACAGACACAGACAGCTTTGTTAATATTTTGCAACACATTTCACAATTGTACAATGTAAATTAAAAATTAATTTTTTGTAGCACCTAAATTTACATTGTACAATTGCAATACCATAAAATAAAAGATAATTTTTTTAATTAAAAATGACATGACATTTTTTTTATTAAAATAAAAAAGAATATCCAAATATTTTGATTTTTTAAAAATTTGTAATTGATTGTTGGAAATAAATATATTAAAATAAAATAAAAAATACTGAAAAAAATATTTTGATTTTTTCATTTGTAATTGTTGAAAAAAAAAATGATATTAAAATAAAGATATTAAAATCACGTCATTTTTAATTTAAAAAAAACATCTTTTATTTTATGGTATTGCAATTGTACAATGTAAATTTAGGTGCTACAAAAAATTAATTTTTAATTTACATTGTACAATTGTGAAACGTGTTGCAAAATATTAACAAAGCTGTCTGTGTCTGTTTAAGGGCAACTTATTTTTTGAGCTGTCACCACTTAGTGTTTTTTAAGGCAGGAGGCCAGGACGCATTTCTGTGAAGAGCCACGAGAATTTTTAAGATTTTACACATTGGTGTTTGTTTAGTTTATTTTATTACATAGGGATGTTTTTTTTATATAGTTTATTTTTTCTCAAACTGCTTTTGTCTCCCAGGGGACTTTATATTTGGCTCTCTTTTTGGTTGCTATGCATTCAGCTGCTGCTTCTAGGTGTATGCTAACAAATTTTTCATATTCATCATTTGGAGAATGTCTTTATCATGTCTCCTGAGGAATATTAAACTAGTTTCTTACTGTTACCATATAGTAACTGCATATGTCACTGTTGGCAAGTGAGGACCAATCATATTGTACAGATTTACTGGTTTGGTTCTTATTTGTGCATAGATTCAGGCATAACTTTACTGAGATGATTTTGTGATCAGTGGATACTCCTTCAAAAAGGAATATGTCTTGCAGTTCATAGAACTGTTTATCACACAAATGATGATAGGTGTGGCACTCCACCTCAGATGCAAAACAATCTTCTTGGTCTAGCACTAGTGAAAAGAGGATTAACTCCCTCACTGTCTGGTTGAGGCTACCCTGATGACTTTTCTTACTCTACTTATATGAATATATGGAGAAAATTAGAAACAAACACGTGATGCACTAGTGAAAAGAGGATTAACTCCCTCACTGTCTGGCTGAGGCTACCCTGATGACTTTTCTTACTCTACTTATATGAATATATGGAGAAAATTTAGAAACAAACACGTGATGTTATGATGGATGGAAATTTATAGTCGATACTCAAGCATTTCGGTTTACAATGGAAACCTTCATCAGGACTGTGAAAATGAGAAGAAAATAAGGATTTATGAGGATAAAAGATGATGGATGTTTTGTATGCGTTGAATTAGAAAAATGTGTGGAAAAAAGGTTTGTTTATATAAATTATAATAATAATAGTAGTAATATAGTGGAGGTATATATAGTCTTTAGTTGATTGTTTGTTTGTTTGTTTGTTTTGTTTTACGGCATATCAACCTCAGTGGGTCATTTAATGCCGATAAAGTTTTGAAATAAATCAATTCTTAATGGATAATACAATTTTTTTATAAATACATTTTTCTATTTAACCCATAGATGGGACCCTAACAGGTACTACCACTCTGGGTTAGAGTGGACCAGGGAGCAATGGTGATGAAGGGGTGCTCCACATTCCCCAAACCTCCAAAACTGGAACCTCACCATCAGATAGAGTTTAACGTCATTCCCAGAACATGTAGACCCACAGCCACCGCCTTCTAGCACCCATATGATAAAAAGGGGTTGGGGCTTGCCATAAGGGCAATAGGGTTGGGAAAATCATATAGGTGCTAGGGCTTGATGTGACCAGCCAATTGATGTCTTTAGTTGAAATAAGTTTTTTAGTGAAGGTCTATAAAACACAAAAGTACTTTTGATACAACTGAATATGTTTCCTTTACTGTTTTTCAAAATCCAACATTCTATATACAGCAACTACATGAATAAAAAATCCCATGCGATTATGTTTTTGTCATCGCGGTCAATACTAGTTCTGTTAAAATAAAACAAAATCTCATCAAACATGTAAATATGCTCAAACATGAAGAAAAAAACATCTGTAGCTGTTGAAAGAGAAGACATGAACAGAAGCAAAGCTTTTTTTTTTTCCCCTTCTGACAATAACAAGAGAAATAATAATAATACAAAAAACAAAGACAACATATTAACAATTATAAATGACAGTTTAACATTGATACTATTCGCAGAATTCTATTCCAGCCTCTTGCCTTAAAAAACGCTAGGCGGTGATAGCTGAAAAAACAACCCTCCCTAGGAATGAAGTTCCTAGCTGAAGCGATACCTGCTGAAGTGCTTAAGGCGTTTTTTCCGAAAAAGTTAATGCGATATTTTACCCCCTCCAGTCTTTTTTCAATAAGTAAATGTAAATATTTCAATCCTTCCCCTCTTTAAAATATTTCAAGGGAGGAGGCTAAATATTTACATTTACTTGTTGGTAAAAATATGGCTTACTTTTAATGCCTTTAAACCGAAAAAAAAAAATAATTTGTCGATAAAAACACCTTCAATCTGCTTAAAAAATATCTTTTTTTCTGTATTTTCATTTTATTTTCATTTTTTTTTCGACAATCAATTACAAACAAAAATTCAAAACATTTTTTCTGTATTTTTATTTTATTTAGGTCTTTTTCCAGCTATCACCGCCTAGCGTTTTTTAAGGCAGGAGCCCGGGATTGAATTCTGTGAATAGCACCTTAACATTTAATAATTAACCCACTGTATCCAACCATGACTGAAGATGCACAATTTAAGCACACACTTGATGCAGCATTTTATCTCAGATATCACAGCAAAAAAAAAAAAAAACCTAGAAATCTGTTTTTTTTAATTTTTTAAATTGATGAGCTTCCATACAAACAAAAGCATAACTGTCATATGGTGATTTTTTGATTGAGTATAGGATGTTAAGAGTTAAAACTCTTAACATCCTATACCACCTCATTCCACCCGGCCAGAAGTCACATTCATTTTCTTAATCTGCCCCAAATGATAGACTTTGTTTAAATGTAATATTAAATATATTTAGAAGTCTTTATTTTAAGGGAAATAACATGTAACTTTAAATGAAAGGCATTTTTAGCATTTTTGATAGATCCTTATAGGAATACTGCTCTGGACTTAGAAAATTCTCAACAGGATGTTAAGTGTTAAATACCAAATAATTTAATTTTGGTGTTGTTTTATAAAGATCTGATAATTTTTTGTTTAAAATCTGTTGTTTTTTTTATAAGCTTCTCTTTAGGCCTCTTTGATACTTAAGTGGTCATTTTTTTTTGGTCAAGATGTATTCACCCAACCCCTCCAGCAAGACTAAAGAACCCAGTCTGCTCTATTACTTACCCATAGATGGGGTGGGGGAGGTCAGATTGATTCACGATTTTCCCCAAGGGCCTTAGCATAAAGTGAAACATAAAGATCTTTGTCCAGGATTTGAACATGGGTTGCTCATTCCTTTTCCTATGACGTTACACAAAGCTTATGGTATAATAGTTATCAGCCTAATTTCAAAGACCATTAAGAGGCAAGTGGTTGTACAGCAGCTTTTTCGTGGTGATTCTTCCAAGATTTAAAGCAAGAATTCTTTTACATGGTAGCCATGTCAGTACTACTGTATGCTGTACCACTTAAACTGTAATGATGGTTTGGTTTGGTTTGGTTTGCGGCATATCAACCCAGTGGGTCATTTAATGCCGATAAAGTTTTGAGATAAATCAATTCTTAATGGATAATACAATTTTTTATAAATACATTTTTCTATTTAACCCATAGATGGGACCCTAACAGGTACTACCACTCCAGGTCAGAGTGGACCAGGGAGCAATGGTGATGAAGGGGTGCTCCACATTCCCCAAACCTCCAAACTGGAACCTCACCATCAGATAGAGTTTAAGGTCATTCCTAGGACATGTAGACCCACAGCCATAAACTGTAACGAAATACCTAGAGAGAAAAGCTAGATGGGAATTACACAAGGATGTTGTGTACTGTCTTCAACCATAACCATTGTAAACTACATTGGTTTCTGTTTAACTGGATGAATAATAGTAGTTTCAACTTAGCCCAGTATAATGGCAACTGACTTTGTAAACACTCATAAGCTCATTAATCATCTTAACAACAGCAACCTTGAGCACCTTTTTGATCTCCATGTTTCTAACACACGTGGGCATGCCTACAAAGTCAGAAAACAGCATTGCTCACATGATGTTCAGAAACATTTTTTCACGCTCAGAGTTGCTGAGGCATGGAATAAGCATGGAATAAGCTGTTGTGGGCTGCTGAAACACTACATCTTTCAAAGCCTCCATTCTTCCTGTAATCCGCCAACACTATACCTGATACTCCCATCCACACACATATGCACGCACGTGCACACATGTATATCATTACTGTACACTGTTCATGTTCCTGACACTAATACATTATTCTGTGTACTAGGCATGAGACTTTGATGAGTTGTGGTGCACCTGAGGACTGTACACAATAAATTTCGTTATTATTATCATTATTATAATGTAGGGTCCTGAAGAGATCATATAAATCAAAACCATGGTAGACCCATCATTTTTTCATAATTATTATTATCATCAAAGCTCTACTTTTTATGAAGTATTAAGCACTTTTGGATAAATTACTGAAATAATTACTCCAATAGAAACATTGAATCTGTACTTGGAAACACATATGGAAATGATCTTTAAAAATTTTGAAATAAACAATGTACCATTTTTTTTTTATATAATTTATTGATTAATTAAAATAAAATATTTAGTTTGGTTTGGTTTGTTTTGTTTTATGGCATATCAACCTCAGTGGGTCATTTAATGCCAATAAAGTTTTGAAATAAAGTCATTTTTAATGGATACTCAATGTTTTTTATAAACACATTTTTCTATTTAAATCATAGATGGGACCCTAACAGATATTACCACTCCAGGTCAGAGTGGACCAGGGAGCAATGGTGATGAAGGGGTGCTCACATTCCCCAAACCTGGAACCTCACCACCAGATAGAGTTTAATGTCATTCCCAGGACATGTAGACCCTCAGCCACAACCTTCTAGCACCCATATGATAGAAAGGGTTGGGGCTTGCCATAAGGGCAATAGGGTTGGAGAAATCATATAGGGGCTAGGGCTTGATGTGACCAGCCAATAAAATAAAATATTTAAACAAAGAAGACACAATGTAACAATGTTACAAAAATCTTTTTAGGTGTTCTCTTCTAGTTATTTAATTTTTTTTTTCAAAAATAAGAATAATTTTTATTCATTGATTAATTATAAAAATTTTACTTATAAAATTCTCTGATAAGATCCATTGCTATGTTAAATTCATAACTTACTCAATGCAAACAAAAACAATCTTATTGAAGAATAAATCGACGAAAAATTTTTTTAAATTTGATTTCAATGGGAGATAAATGCACTTTGAAAAAAAAAATAAGATGGATTGCTGTGGAGATTTTTTTATACTTGTCAGATACAGTAGGTTAAATTACAGACAATACAAAAGAAATAGAAACAATGAAAAATAATTAAACCTTGAAAAGAAACAGTTGTTTTGATATCTCTATTAATAATTGGAAAGAGTTTGTTTGTTTGTTCTTAGTAGACAGTCAAATTGTGATGAACAAATTTCTGTCCTTTGTAGATGGTTAAACAATTTGATTTAGAAGTACAAAATTTGACATGTATACTAATCTTCCCCTGGATCCACCAGGGGAGGATTTTCAGATAATTAAAAAAAAAAAGAAGAGTCTTTATCTATACTTATATAAAGGGCAGTTGTGTGTATGTGTATGTCTGGAAGAAACTTTGAAAATAAAACAATTAACAACAAAGTAAATATATATACACATTGAATATAGGGCTTGGTTTTTGAACAAAAATAATGAAGATTTGATTTATATTTGTGAAGATAATTAGAAAAATAAAATTTAAATGATAATGACATGGAATTTTCTTAGACATTTAGAATTTTAAATAGGAGACATTCATTTTTATTTTTAAATTGTCTAGATCAATGCAATGGTATCCCGTGTAGATTGAACTGACGATTCAATAATAATGGGTCTATGGGCCTAATTTTACCACCCCTCTACCCAGGCAGCACTGGGTAGCTGCTTCTAGTTGGGGAATAAAGGGGTCTTTAACAATAAACAATAATCAATGGAAAACCATGTTTCTGCAAGATGTAACTGATCATAAAAATAAAAAAATTAATTTCCAAATTTCAAAAGAAAAGGTTAATGAATTATTTATCCTATAAAAGTAATTACTCACATTTAACATTGCTAATTGTGCTTACTATCAGCAGATATATATATATATATATATATATATATATATATAAAGAAAATTTGAAAAAACAAGTATTCCGAAAATGTGATGAATTTAATTATTGATGTTTAAAACATTTCGGTTTCATTGAACTTTCATCAGGATGTATTCTGGGGTGAAGAAAATGATGGATGTTTTTATATGTGACAGGAGATGAAAATCTTTTTAGTTATGTAACTGTATTTGATCAGCGTTATATTTTTGAAAGGCAAGTCGCGATGTTTTAAACATCGATAATTAAATTCATCACATTTTCGGAACACTTGTTATTTCAAATTTTCTTTATATTGTCGGATCTATTTTCCATATTTACTCCCATATATATATATATATAATAAATGCATGTAATGTTGGTTCTAACGATTTATAATTTTGAATAATTTCTCTCAACGACATTCTCATATGTTTTATATTTGAATTTATAAAAACTTCACCAAATTTGAAAACAATAAAATGCACAAGTTATTTTATTTGAAAACTCTTACATTTTTTCAGGTCAGTTAATTGAACCACGTATCTTTGAGGCATAACACAGATTCACAATGTACGCGGTTCAAAGTTAATTGACCTAAAAAACAATGTAAAAGTTTTAAAATGAAATAAATGGTGCATTATATCTTTTATTCATTAATGTATGAACACTGAAAATTTCATTAAATTCGGTTAATTTCTTGATTTTTAGTAATTTTTTCTTTCGTCAGAGTGACATACGATGGTGGAATTTATGTCCGTTAAGTAGGATTTAACCTATTAGTCATAGTGTACAGTATTAGTCACCTTACCATGTGACTAATACCTCACACTATAGATGCAGCTGATTAGCCATTTTTCTCACATTTCCATATGATGATTATGTGTTCTGCATTAAAATTCAAATAACAGACTTCAAGACTTAACATTTTTCAACAGGTATTCCTATCTAATACTAATTTAGGAGCCAGTTTAGCTCAGTGGGTAGAGCACCTGCCTTGGAATTGCAAGGTTCTGGGTTTGATACCAGTCCCTGCCAACTCAGTGCAAGAGTAGCACAGATCGGGTAATCTGATCTGTGTGGCAAAGTGGGGAGCTGATGGTAAGTGTGGCGCTCCACCTCAGCACAAAAAAACACAGGGATCTGTGTGGTAAAATGAGGAACTGATGGTAGGTGTGGCGCTCCACCTCAGACGCCCAAACAATCTCCCTGGTCTTTCCCAGCAAGACGGCCGTATGGATTGGTTGCATTTCTCTTATCATCCAGTGAAGCAAAACTGGATTTTAGGAGGTCAATTTCGTCACCGCACTCTTAGAACAGGGATAAGTGGAAAAACAACTGTATAACTCTTTGTTGAAATATTTGAGCAGGTTGCTTCAATTCTCAAAGAGAAGAGAGCAAAAGGCAACAAAGTCATTAATAATTTTGACAGGACTTAATTCCAGAATCTCTGAGAATTGAGGAAAAAGGCAAAGGATCAATCATGCCAACTAATTTATCTACTAACTCTTCTGCTGCATGCACTATTTGTGGACTTCTAGGACCATATTACCTTTAGGCATTTTTGATCAGGATCATGTTTTTAATTTACACCGTCAATATCTGGTTGTTTGTTAAGGTCTGTCAAAACAACCAGATATTGACAGTGTAAATGAAAGAGATTAAAAAGGGGTGCCTAAAGGTCATATGGTCTGACTTCTATGCTATACTTCAATAGCTGGATTGAAATCTTATACAAGACATAAACTTCAAAACTGACATAAGCTGTTGGGCTTATGTCTAAATGTCTTATAGACTTGTCGACCCGAGTTCAATTCCTGGACAAAGCTGTTTGCATTTCACATGGTGCTAATACCCTTGGGAAAGGTATGAATCCAATAGCTATGGGTAAATAGCAGGGTAGACTGGACTCTTAACCTTGGCTAGGTAACCAGTCTAGGAGAAGGAAAACTCTGAATTCAAGCCTGTTAAACTCCGCTTAAGAAATTGACCTTGTGTCGCATCCTGCTTGTGCGGAGGGGTTGGTAAATTTATATATGTCTTATATTATGTCATATATGTCTAAATCAATATCATACATATACATATATATATTTACCAACCCCTCCACACGAGTATGATGTGACACAAGGTCAATTTGTTTAGTGAGGTTTAACAGATTTGAATTCAGAGTTTTCCTTCTTCTAGACTGGTTGTCTAACCAACGTTAAAGAGCCCAGTCTTTCATACTATTTACCCATAGCTGGAGGGAAAATAGTTGGATTCATACCTTTCCCAAGGGTATTAGCACTATGTGAAATGCAAACAACCTTGTCCAGGATGTTTATATATATATATATATATATATATACTCCCCCTTTGGTTGAGTTCTCTGAATAGGGATTTAATTGCATTCATCGTTCTGGCGTCTAGCTATCCCTCGCATTGTTTACATATGTTTGAGGACTCTAGTGAATTCATTTCTGCTTAGAAATGTAGCGATTAAATATTCTCCTCTATTTGACAGTTGCCTCTGGCCGTACGGGTATAAAGGCTTGGCGAACGAAAGTTCATTCGGGTCTCAAACCCGGCCAGAGGTGCTGTTACGGTATAGCCACACTGATGAAATGTGAAACCTCAAAAACACGTGTCTGTGGATTACTTATTTATTATATATATATATATATATATATATAAATGTTGAAAGGATAAATAAATGTTTATTTATCCTTACAATATATCATCGGATTAATTTTAATTTTTAACACTAATACATATATATCTGTTAAATTGAGAATTTGGATTGTTAAAAAAATAGTTCATCATGGTGCAGACCCCACAAAATTATTCTTCAGTTAAAAATTGAACTGGAAATTAATTTATTCTCTAAGTGTATCGCTCTAATAGAAATCTTACTATGTCTTATATATGTAATGACAATTCTAGTAATATATAGATATAAAATTGTGTTCATTTTCTCTTTGTATTAAACTTGATGGCTGGTGTCAGTCCATTCGCATTGATGTTTGATGACTAAGGTAGTCACACATTACCTTCCAGTGCTGGCAGCTGGTGTTCAAAGCCCTGATGTGAAGCTAGGGTGTGGAATGCTGATTTTCAAGGCAAGCTGTCTCAACTAAAAAAGATAGGTGCAATGCAATCTTCCTTCCTTGTGTGACCTCGCATCAAACAAAGATAAGCATAGATAATTTCAATGCCCTGATGTGAAGCTAGGGTTGGAATGCTGATTTTCAAGGCAAGCTGTCTCAAATAAAAAAGATAGATGCAATGCAATCTTCTTCCTTGTGTGACCTCGCATCAACTAAGATAAGCATAGATAATTTCAATGCTGCTCAAAAAAAAAAAAAAAAAAAAAACAGAGGAAAAAAATTAAAGGAAAAAAAGCATCAAAGCATAACAGGCTGGAAACCAATCTCCCTGAAATGACATGCAAATCTGGCAGGAAATTAAAAAAAACAAGCGGTGCAGGCATGCGTGCGTGCTTATCCAAACTTGAAAAGAGATTCTTCTGAAATAATTTGGTAAAAAAGAAAATTCTCATGAAGAATTTTTTTTTATAAAAGTGCTGTTTAAAGAAAATTGGTAAGTAATTTCATTTTTATACAAAAGTTTGTAACATTTGAAAAAGAAAGGAAAAAAAAATATTCAAAATTTTCAACAGAAATATTATTCCATGGCAATTTCCAATCCATCAAATAACAAGAATGTATTTTTTCATTTCTTCCTATTTTCCAGAATAGAATTCAAAACATTTACAAAATAATAATAATAATAATAAAAATAATACTGAATAGCAGGACCTGGGGATACACCACAGTATGATGATTTAATTATTACAACGTTTGATATGTTTACTTAAGAGCTATTTCTAAATAGTTCAATATGTAAAAAGTATAACAATCCTGACTAGCAGGGCCTATGAATATACCACAGTATGATAATTTAATTATTACAACGTTTGATATGTTTACTTAAGAGCTATTGCTAATAGCTCAATATGTAAAAAGTATAAAAATATTGATTTAACTCTCTCTCACTCTTTTATTTCTTTCTTTCCTTCTTTTCATTATGTTTATTTTTATGGGGCATCCAGTGAGGATAGAACTCATTATTCGGTAATAATGGATCTGCAAGACTAGCTTGCTAACTATTACACCAGAATAGGACACCTTTCAAGATATGAAATAATGTTAATAACAATAATAATGATTGTATTATATAATCTCCTACTGTAGTGAAATAATGGTCATTAAAAGATTTCAATAAAAAAACTTTGAAATATTGTACTCGTCAAAACGTTAGTATTATCTGCGTTATTCGGTCTATTGTCCCCATCTTCATTGTATTTGTACAACATTTCGGCCGATATGCCCTCCGGCCTTCTTCAGGTATTTCTTGTCGGACTCGGGAACCTTCTTTTCGAACTCGTGAAACTTTCTTGTCGTAATCGGGAGCCATCACGGAACTTTGAATATTGGAATAAATAAAGGGTTAGGTTCAAAGTTCCGTGATGGCTCCCGATTACGACAAGAAAGTTCCAAAGTTCGAGAAGGTTCCCGAGTCCGACAAGAAATACCTGAAGAAGGCCGGAGGGTAAATCGGACGAAACGTTGTACAAATAACAATGAAGATGGGGACAATAATGCAGATAATACTAATCTTCAAGCCTCATTTCAAACATTCAGAGAAATAATAAGAATTCTTTGTTTTCCCTTAGTCTCATCAGAGGATTACCAAAGGAAGAAGAAGTATGATAGAGAACGTGTCCAGGAGGCAATATACATAACAACGCTCAAACCAGAGCTCTGCAAATAAAAGGAATTCATCTACCATCTACAACTCAGTGGCGGTTCCAGCATAAGGCTACCTGATCCTAGGTAATCACAATATTACTATAATTTCCTTGCGTTCACTATTGTAGTTTTTTTTTTCAGTGGTAATCCTCTGATGAGACTCAGGTGAAAACAAATAATTCTTGTTATAAATGAATCCGCTTATGATTGCAATTTTCAAATTTTGTACCACAAAAAAAAAACTGTTTATAAGAATTTTCATAAATGAAGTGGAATTTGGACATCATTTTCTAAATCATAAAATTGTATAAAAAAAAACATGTCAATTTATAGAGACAGAAAGATACCAGAATTGATTGAGATAGATAGACAGAAAAAAACTGAAATAGATAGATAGATAGATAGATAGATAGATTGGAACAGATGGATATAGATAGATAGATAGATAGATAGATAGATTGGAACAGATGGATATAGATAGATAGATAGATAGATAGGAACATGGAGATAGATAGATAGATAGGAACATGGAGATAGATAGATAGATAGATAGATAAATATATAGATAGGAACAGATGGAGATAGATAGATAGATAGATTGGAACAGATGAATATATATATAGATAGATAGATTGGAACAGATGGAGATAGATAGATAGGAACAGATGGAGATAGATAGATAGATAGATTGAATGGAACAGATGGAGATAGATAGATAGATAGATTGAATGGAACAAATGGAGATAGATAGATAGATAGATTGATTGGAACAGATGGAGATATTTCTTGTCGGATTTGGGAACCTTCTCGGACTCGGGAACCTTCTTTTTGAACTCGGGAACTTTCTTGTTGTATTCGATTACGACAAGAAAGTTCCCGAGTTCGAGAAAGTTCCCGAGTCCGAGAAGGTTCCCGAGTCCGACAAGAAATACCTGAAGAAGGCCGGAGGGTATATCGGCCGAAACGTTGTACAAATAACAATGAAGATGGGGACAATAGTCTGAATAACGTAGATAATACTAATCTTCAAGCCTCATCCCAAACATTCAGAGAAATATTATTTTGGTACAAATAATAAAAGTAAAAAAGTCGTTGGGGTGGCCTAATGTCGGTATCAGCCATGCAGCGAGGGAGTCTATCCCCTTTTCACTAGCGCTAGACCAAGGAGATTATTTTAGCGTCTGAGGTGGAGCGCCGCACCCACCATCAGCTCCTTACTTTACTGCACAGATCCCTGTGCTACTCATACGCCGAGTTGGTGAGGACCGGAATTGAACTAGGAACCATGTGGTTTCTAGCCAACACTCTACCGACTGAGCTAACCTGCCCCTAGTACAAATAATATTCAATATATATATTTACCAACCCCTCCACACGAGCAGGATGCAACACAAGGTCAATTTTTTAAGAAGAGTTCAACAGGTTTGAATTCAGAGTTTTCCTTCTCCTAAACTGGTTGCCTAACCAAGGTTAAAGAGCCCAGTCTGCCCTACTATTTACCCATAGCTGGAGGGAGAGTAGGATTCATACCTTTCCCAAGGGTATTAGCGCTAAGTGAAATAATTGCCATGTCCAGGATTTGAACTCGGGTCGACGAATCCATTTCCCATGTCTTTAACTATTACACCACGCACTTCCTACTAATATTCAATATATGATAAATAATAATAGAAATATTTTTTTGATGCAGTGCCACATTGGAATTTACCCATTTAATGATCTTGCTATGAAGAAAATCAGAAATCATTAACAACTTAAAATTGGTTAGCTTTAAAACTTTTTTGATAGCAGTTTTGGATTCCTTGGACAAAAAAATCGACATAACTCGGACAATTTTTGGAAAAATTTTCAAATTTTGGGGGTGTCTAACTTTATCACATGGACAAAATTTCAGAAAAATTGAAGGTCATGGTGACATGACCAGGATGATTTGACAGGTATATATATATATATATATATATATATAATCTAACAGAACATAGATACAGACATCAACATGTAGGTGGTATATGATATATATGGTCTATCTTTATACTCTTTATTCAAAAATATAGCAAACTACATTATTAATACTAGCAAAATAAAAAAAACGCCCTCTGGGCGACGTAAAATAAATATTACCTGAGGGGATGGGAGTTGAAAATTTAATATCAGAGAGTTTGTATCATAAGTAAAGTAAAATCATCTAATTTATTAAAGGAGTAAAAAATAAAATAAATTTATTAAAGGAGTAAAAAATATAAAAAAATTGAAATGGAAACTTAGTTCTGATAACTTTAAATATATATAAAAATAAAACAAACTATATATAGATAGATAATACCAGGTATGTATTTATTAAAACTTGTTTAAAAACCCAATGAGGACTGTCTAACATTGCATGTTCAAATTTTGAGTGTATTTATTCTACGTTATGACAATATTAGGTAGTGTGACGTAATCAGTGAAGTTGTTTTTGTTACAGACAAAAACCGGAAACGAATCTCCATTATTAATATATATATATATATGTTTCATTGAATTGAACAGACAATTCCTGTCTGACAAGTCTTTCGCCGATCTTCTAATCTTCGGGATGGCTTGAAGATTAGAACGGATCGGCGAAAGACTTGTCAGACAGGAATTGTCTGTTCAATTCAATGAAACATGTATAAAAGAAAAAAGGCTGCCTAAATACACTTATATATATATATATATATAGTGTGTGTGTGTGTATGTGTGTGTGTGTATACATATATATATATATGAATGTGTGTGTGTGTACATATATATATATATGAATGTGTGTGTGTGTGTGTGTGTGTGTGTATTAATAAATATATGTTTAAAATATCCAACAGAATGGAAGATAATTAAGGTGTAAAAATAAAAACAATCCACCAAATTAGTTTTCATGTCCTACATATCAGATTATACAGACATTGGAATCTGAAATTTATATAAACTTTAATGATTGTGTTTTTACTTTTGTGCATTGTTGTGCAGAGTCCTTATCCAATGAATCATTGTGACAAATATCTTTATCTTTGTTGTTTTAGTCTCTAGATTTTGGTTGGTGGGCTCTTTGGCTTTCAGCAAGTGTATGTCATACCTGCCACAGTAAATTCATATTGAAAAAAAAAAAAAAAAAAGAAAAAGAAAAAAAAAAAGAAAAAATTTTTTTTTTATAGATTGCCAAATGCAACATATATAATTGCTGTAAAATTGTAATCAAAACAACAATGATGAGGATACTAGTACAAATAATCTATTGAATAACGACAACACTAAACATCAGGAGCTTCAGGCAACACATGGTGTGCAAAGGATCTAAGAAAGCCAGATGATTTACAGTATATTATTTGCATCTGTAGAATGTTTTACCATCTTGAAGCAGTGAGAGTTTGTGAAGCGCGCCATTTGTGCAAAAAGCATTACACTATTCTTGGAGATAATCACATGCAGATAACACCTAGTGCCAGTACCAATGAGCAACACAAAAACAAAACAATTTTACGCAGCCAATGTTGGTAAAAGATAAGAATGGCAACAAGAGGTATAGGAATAAATCAAGCACCAGAATTTCTCAAAGACATCTTCAGAGAACCTCTTTCATTGGTTTCTGTCAAGAACTCAAGGGATACCTCTACAAGAGGTTGCTGAAAAGTCCTTGGCCTAACCAAAAAAAGGAATGACCCAGAGCCATGAAAAAAAACATACTATTCCACATATTCATACCAAAGTTTAACACTTTTTGGAACTTTGTTTTTTTTAAATAAAATACATTTTTAAAAACAAAATAAATTCAATATTTTTTTTATTCCCTTTTGGTTTGAACAAGAACTTTTCAGCATTCTCTTGTACAACTATAAAGAAATATTTTCAATACAAGAAAATACAATTATTTCAAATATCATTCTTCCTTGATGGAATCACCAAAATGCTGACATATTGCTGGTAAAAGTCAATGTAAAGTGGAATTTGACAGTTTCTATAGAATAGTCCACCTTTTATATATATATATATATATATATATATATATATATATAACCTAACACCAATTATCAAATGGGAAATCTTTGGGAAATCTTAAGGAAATCAAACATGTGCAGAGCTCTGAATAATCCATGTTTTCTATGCCTGCACAAAAAATTAGCAATAATTAGATTCCCAGATAGGAAAATTTGTTGAATAATAGAATTGAATCAATAACAATTGTAGGCATACACTGAACCGGTCACTAAGATATAATTAGAATTACACTAGGTATCTTTTGGAATGGTTATTAATTTTAAGTAGGAGAGATACAGAGATAGAACTGTGAAACTCTGTAAATGGACCGCTATAAATAGATTATTGGTCATATGGAAATCCAATCTCACAAACAAGTTAAAGAGACAGTTCTTCCAGGCTGTTGTCATGTCAGTGCTGCTGTATGGCTGCACCACCTGGACCCTAATGAAGCGACTAGAGAATAAACTAGATGGGAGCTGCACAAGAATGCTGCGGGTGATCCTGAATAAGACGTGGAAACAGCACCCCACGAGAAAGCAGCTGTACGGCCACCTGCCACATATCACCCAAACCATCCGAGTAAGATGGACAGGACACGCGGTCACTGCTGGAGAAGCAAGAACGAACTCATAAGGAACGTCCTCCTGTGGAAGCCAGCACATGGGCACGCCAGAGTGGGCTGACCAGCAAAGACGTACATTGATCAGCTCTGTGCGGATACAGGATGCTGCACAGAGGACCTCCTGAGAATGATGAGCGATAGGGACGGATGGAGAGAGATTGTCATGGATATCCGTGCCAACAGCGTGACCTGATGATGATGAGGAGATTCTTAAAATATAATTAGAATTATACTCTTAAATTTTAACTGTTTACACTAGCTATTATTTGTGAATAGAATTAAGTTAAAAAGAATACAGAAATGAGAACCATGAAATAAATAAACAAATAGATTAAGCTGAATACAGCAATAAAAATATAAAAGAAGAATAAAATTGACATTGCGTTCACTATCATAAAATATGTTTATCTCAGTTCAAATGAGTGATAACTTTCAACTTAGTCAAATATAAGGTAGGGTCCTGAAGAGATTGTATACATTGAAACCATGGTAGACCTATAACTTTTCTCTACAAACACTATAGAAACAGGATATTTTAAAATAGGAATTATCTTTGATATAAAACTGTTAAAAGTGTCAAAAAATGATTGATTTTAATCTACTAGAAGAACATAGATTTTTGCTCAGACAAAACCCTTTATCTTTGGCACAAAGCAATAGTATCTAATTGTTCTTCATGGTTCTCAACAATTAATGGATACTAAATCTGCAAATATCATTTTGATGAATTTTTTAATTACTTATCTTTATGTGTGGTGGACTATTCTAGGGAAGCACTATACTTTGTTTCTAAACTTTTTTTTAATTTACGAAGCAACCAATATATACACCATGAATTTGCTGGTGACTAGGTTTGGCATTTTCAACAGCATTAACAGTTGGGTTTCAAGTCCAGATAAAAAACCAGGATTTTTAAAGCTGATTTTCAAAGCAAGTCCTTCTCATTTGTAGCATTAGTATAACTTTCTTCTCACTCATTAAACCTTGGACTGTACAAAGCCTAGTAAATATTATGAGCTAAAAACCCAAATGGTTGAAGTAGTTGCATATTTCTCCCCTGGCATCTGTGGTTGGTATCCAAGACCTAAAAGTAAGAATTTTAGATGCTAAATTTCAAGGAAGACAATTCCTGGCTTTAAAAATTGTCTTCCTACAATTACTCATCCTCATTTAGCCTTGTGTCGTATTAAGGTAAGTTAAATAAACATCAAATGTCAGGATTTAAAATGCTGATTTTCAAGGTATGCAGACCCTCTGGATGCTGCACTAAGCTAATACTAATAAATATCTCAAGGTCTGTACCAGGGTAGAAGCAGTTTTATATTTTACACTTGATCAGTGGCTGATATTAGAGTTGGTCTAAAAGTCAGAATTTAAAAAAAAATTTCCTACCACCCATGCCGTCCTACATCCTAAATTTAGTTAAATGCATGAATCTCTTTTGAGAGCAATGCCCTAACCAGTTGAAAAGTTGATGAAAAAGGAATATGAAAGGATGCTGCTTGCTTTCTTGCTTGCTTGCTGACCTTTCCGAGTTTCAGACACGGAAAGACGAACAGAATGTCATGCACAGGTAGGGATTTTTTTTTTCTCACTTTAAATCAATACACTGAATGATTACAATGAAAATGACACACAACTCTAATCTGTTTTTCAAAAGCTGAGTCAGTTTATTCACATTCTATCTATAAGTGTACTTTACATTTTTGTTCTAAGAAAAACTGTCTAGTTTTTCTGACACTCTGCTGAAAATTGAGTCAGTCTGAGTTGCAATAAAGAGCAAACGTGGCCAAACCCAGAATCACAAGCTATCTATAAGTGTTTAAATCATTATGCTTGTATTATTATATGACCTGATCTTGTGGAAGTAGACTGAACAGTATTCATATAAAACTTATTGGTAATCTGAACATTAGCTACATAAATGAGAGTAACCTCCCCTTGTTTCTTTCACTTTGAGGAAACTGTCTGTTTTTGTTGGCCATTTTCATTTCACTGGAAATACGAATTTGTTTAAATCAATACAACTGAATGTTTTAACACGAAAATATCATAAAATGTGTTCTTAATTGTGCTTGTGCATTATTTCAAATGGACTTAATTGTTATTAAGAACACATTTTATGATATTTTCGTGTTAAAACATGCAGTTGTATTGATTATGGTGAAATGAAAATGGTCGACCAAAATAGACGGCTTCCTCAAAGTGAAAGAAACAAGGGGAGGTTACTCTTATTTATGTAGCTAATGTTCAGATTACCAACTTATTAGTCCTAATGGTTTTGCTAGTTCTACAGACAATTCTCGGATTTTTCAATTCACTTTAGTCTGATATTTTGTAATTCATTACTTGACCTGCTTTGAACTGATTAGTTTGGTACAAGGCCAGAATAACTGAGTGAGAATCAAACTTACTAGCGATGGTCTACTAGCCTAGTTCACTGACCATCTGAGGTGGAGCGCCACACCTACCATCAGCTCCTCACTTTACTGCACAGACCCCTGTGCTACTCAAACGCTGGGTCGGCAAGGGCCGGTATCGAACCAGGAACCTTGTGGTTCTCAGGCGGATGCTCTCTACTGTGAGCTAAACTGGCCCTTGACCTGGAAATGACCCCTATATCATCAAGTACAGCTATTTGTAGGTAACAGAAATTTCCTTCCATTGAGACAACTGGCCGAATACCCAAAGTTTGTACTCCTAACTGACCTAAAAAAAAAAAAAAAAATTTTTTTACAATTGTTTAAAAGATTTGGGGGGTCACTATTTTTTTCCTACCAGAAAGTCATCCCAGTAAGTACTTTATTTTGTGGTGGATGATTTCAATAACTGTTCAGTAAATTTCAAATATTGACTGAAATAAAGATTACTGTTAATGAATATTCAAAAAAATTTCATAAATGTATAAAATTGGATTTTTAGTACTCATTGAAGATTTTAAAATGTCTTTCTGTGATTCTTGGAGGTTTGCCGATTCCTGACTTTGAGTATCAGACATAAACTAAAATTTAAAAAAAAAAATCAAGTCAGATAAACCAACTAAGCAAATATCACAATGAACTAGACAACTTATTACAATTGACACAATAATAATAATAATAATAATAATAATAATAATAATAATAATACAGGCATCTCTCATTATAATTTGAGTATTTGTGTCTATGTTATAACTGAGCTGTAATCACAGCAGGGGAATTGGGAATAGGTGGTCATTAAAGTTAAGTGAAAGACTAATGGTAAATATTATTTATTGTACAATTTGTCTGAATTTTTTAGATGAAGCTTGATAATTTGATTTTTTGCATTTTAATTTTTCAGACTGATGTTATATACACAACATTTTGGCCGATGTGCCCTCCGGCCTTCTTAAAGTGTTTCTTGTCAAATCTGGGAAGCTTCTTGAACTTGGGAACCTTCTCTTTGGATTCTGGAACCTCCTTGTCAAAATTGGGAGCCTTCATGTCATAATCGGGGAGCCTTTACTGAACTTTGAACTGAACTGTTTATTCAATCCACCAGGGTAGATTATTCTCATTCCATTAATCATTAGTGGGTATAAGTGTTAAGCTATGTTAAGTGTAGCTATCGCCTTTGAGTGCGCCTAATAGTTAGATATATTTATTTTCTACCCTCAAAATATACCCTTAAATTTGGACAGTGTAAGGGAAACAACTCTATTAGGGTCGGATAATCAAGTGACCCACAGGACCTGAATGGCATTATGGGAATATCAACAGGTATCCTTAGGGCAAAATAGGGACTTCCGCCAGACTGATGCAGCAAAAGGGTTGTGTGGATAATATCGTCCTAAAATTAGAATTTTAGTCTTTAGTTAGTTCTCGGTACTGGTACGGTGCACAGGTATGTTTCTTTCCAATTTTCCGTGAAGTTGCTGGCATTTGTTAAAGACCCTTTTTGTAAATTAGTAATTGTTTTATACCCCATTTTATTTCAGTATTTCACAGTGTTTGGAAGTAAATAAAATCTTCTACATTCAACATCAGTCGTCTTCGTGTCATCAATACATCACCAGAAAATATTACCAGGGAACTGCTACATTAAGTATTCTATGTTATTATCACCCTTGGCTGAGTTCAACAAGAAACATCTGAAGAAAGCTAGAAGGTACATTGACTGAAACTTTGTGTATATAACAATAATTGTTACATAATTATTAGATCCCTAATACTTATATAAGGTAGTATAGAAACATAATGGCGATTAGTGCAGCTGATGGCCTTGAGAGTGAGTGACGGCGCTTGACCTCACTCTCACCTTGCCTTCCAGGGATAAATCGTGAGAACCGGAAGGCATAGAAGACCCTGTCTTCCGGTTTAAGGATAGTAAGTAACTCACGCAGTTAGCAAGTAGGAGCCGAGCTCGAAGGATGTAAGTCTCATGTGCGCAAATGTCTGGTTTGGGGATTTACAAATAAAGTAACATCAAAGTAAATCGAAGTCTTGTGTTATTTACCTAAAAACTAACAATGACACAGGGCTTCTGATAAGGAGAAATCCCTAACAGAAACAAGACCCGAAGTCCCCAAGAAAGTCCAGACCTTAGAAGAGACCAGACCAAGATAGATGAAGAAATAGCAAAGCCGACCAGAAGAATAGATGTCCAAGATATAGAAGCAAGTAAGAAGTAAAGAAGTAATGAAGGGTATGCAACATAATGATAAGGACACAAGTCCAAAAAAATCCAAAATAATCCAAATTATTTATTGTGCAAAAATTAAGTGAAATTTGAACAAATAAATGTTCTTTAATGTTACTTATTAAAGAATACCATTAAAGTAACTTCAGTAAGTATTTATTTTTCTGATCTTTGAACACAAAGTCTTTTTAATGTGGGGAGTCAAAGCTCATACTGTGTGGTCCTATTGGCATTCCCCATGAGGGACAACTCAGGCACCAGGCAATAAACCTGGCCCTTACCTCTTTTAGGTGAGGAAGCAAGTGCTGCCTAAAGGGATGGACCCCTGGGACCACACAGTTCATTCTAACTCATTTACCTGTGAAGCAGGTAAGTATACAAAGTCTTGGTACTTAAAAAAAATTGCATCTATGACTTAATGGTTAGAAATATATTCTTATAGAATATTTACAATATTATAAAAAGTATTGAGAGCGAGGCTTTTTAAAATTTTTTTTTTTAGATTTAAAACTTAAATGAAGTCATGTGCACAGCTGAGAAAATTATGTAATAATGTCATAACGTCTAAATCTAAAGACTGGTCAGTGTGAATTTGAAAAAAAAAAATTATAAAGCCAGTTTTGATACTTTTTGGAGGAAATTTTTTGTTGTGAAACACATGATTATGTAAGTGCAACAGTCTCCACACTCACCAGCCCCTCAGCCCCATGCAATTTTTTTCTTTTTTTAAACTGAAAATTAATCTCATGAGTAATATTTGAGGATGTGGAGGACATTAAACAAAATATAATGGTGCAGATTAACACCATATATAAGAAGTGTTTTGACCAATGGAAAAACTCATTGAAATAATTGTGTTGAATGCCAAGAGGACAATTTTCAAGAAAATTCATGTTTCATTCATTGTCTTGGTAAATACAGCTTCAGTCTCGATACTTTTTGAACACACCTCATAAAAAAAAATTTTTGCTTTGTATGATTTTAAAAAAAAATTAAGCAAGATAGGCTCTAACATATAAAAATATATATTTCCACTTTTTTTTTTTTTTTTTTAATTTTTTTACAAGGTAACATTTTTAAAAAAAAATTCAATAATCAAGGAATTAAAGTTTTTATTAAATTTAACTCTAACAAGTGCACAGGTCAGTTTTGATAATTTTTTTGTGTGCATATGTAATTTGTGATTTTCTGGACAAGTGGGCAATTGCTAAAAATTATGGGTCCACTATCCATTCACTTAAACAATCACACTGTAACAAACTGTAATAATGGGAGATGCCTGAGAAGAACAACAGCAACAATAATAATAAGAATCATAAAATAATAATAATAATAATAATAATAATATCAGCTAGAATACTCAGAAGAGTCCTGGAAACCTGTCACTCAGCCTCCAGTGTGAAGAACCAAAATAATAATAATAGCATTAACAAATAATGGTAATAATAATAATAATAATAATAATAATAATAATAATAATGATAAATTGAAGAAATCAATCAGCGTTAAAAAGAAGATATCTGATTAAAAAATCCGGTAATGGGAGTTCCTTGATTTTTTCAGGAATTAAAGGCTGCAAGTGGTCATGCAGGAAGATCCGCAGAAGGCGCTTCAGAGGCAAGGGTTTTCTCCCCATCTCCATGAACACTTCCTTTTCTTCATCATTAAAATTCTTGCACCTGGAAATGGCATAAGGATCAAATTCACGGCTGGCATCTGTGAGAAGACGGATCAGTTTCTCATTTTGCTCAATTTTCGGCATATAGAACATGATTCCATACGGATCCTTCTTACGGGTAACAGTTGTGAAGCCGACAAAATTCACAATGGCGCCGTATTGAATCAGTTCAAAGACAGTGTCATAATCAAAAGTTTCTTGTTGGCGCAGATACTCACTTAGGGGAGAGAAGCACGGCGCAATGTAGTTGACTTGTTGTGCATGGGCGTTCGGGTTGGCACCAGCCTTGAGAAGCAGGCTTATGATCTCTTTCTGGTTTTTGAGATTGTTCTCGGCGCAAGCCAACATCAGGGCTGTACAGTCTTCGTCAGTCACTTCATCAATGTCGATTTTGAAATGAAGCAAAAGTTCAACGAGGTCAACATGGTCGGAGAGCACTGCGGTATGAAGAGCGTTGTATTTATAATTTGGCATTCTGTTTGGGTTGGCATTTTGAAGAAGAAGGGTCCGAGCAATGGAGCAGTTTCCAGCTTCGATAGCTATATGAAGTGCTGTCTTCTGTTCAAACTTTTCTGGACACTGCTGATTGACATTAGCTCCTTTCTTTATAAGCAAACGAAGAGGCATCGATAGATTTTCTTTTGCGGCTTTCATGAGAGGGGTCATGCCAGTTCGACTTATAGAATTGGGGTCAGCACCATACTCCAGCAATAGTTCAAGACATTCATAGTTTTTAAGCGGCATCAGGTTTATTTCATAGCCCATGAAATAACGTCGATTTGGATTTGCACCATTTTCTAAGAGCAACTCCACAACCTTAACATGGTTGTTCTCTAATGCCAGATTAATTGGCTCAATGGTTAGGTCGCTCAGACTTAGAGAAAGAGGTTCTGCTGATGCATCAGGGGCTTTGTATTGAGTTTGTGCTTGTTCGGTGTCGTCCGTCTGGCTAGAAGATCTCTGGATATTTGTGCTAGCATTTTCAGTCGATTTTGAGGAAGCTTCGTCAGCATTTTCCTTTTCATTAACATTTTTACACATCTCCTTTGAAACATTTGAATCATCACTTTTCTCATCACTTTTCTCATCACTTTCATCTTCCGTTTTTCTTTTCCTCACAATAGGAACATAATCCTGACCATTAGAATTCACCTTGGCTCCACTTTTTATCAAATATTTCAAGCAGTTGTAATGACCCTTCCGTGCAGACAGATGAACAGCCGTATACCCAACATCATCCCTAATGTTAACATCACAATTATACTTCAGCAACACCTTTATTGCCTCCATGTTATTTGCATAGGCAGCATAATGAATAGGGCGGAGTCCACGGTTGACAACGCCATTCACATCTCCGCCATATTTGATAATAACCTTGAGGTCATCGATAGGAGCCGAGTGCGTGATAGCATCGGCAAAAAGGCGTTGAATTGACTGCCTTTGATTTGCCTCTGCCTCAGCCTTCAACTCTTGGAGAGACTTTTTCTTTCCAGAACCTTCTTCACCACTCTCCCCCTGTTTCCCAGTCCCCTGTGGAAAAAAGACAAAGAATGCAAGCATTAACAGAAAACAAGATGACAAATGGACTGACCCAGGTCACAAGGTCCATGAGATTCACTCTCCAGCAAAGTGAAAGTGAAAGCTGTTTGAAAGAGAAATACAAAAAGAAAGCATGGTGACATTGATAAGGGTTTTGTCTTCTGGTTTTGCTTGAGACATCTTGGCAAAAAGTTGATCTTTAACTTGGATCAGTCTCTCTAGAAATAAATACAAACATAAGAAAAACAATTGTGATAATTTCTTAATTCAAACTAGGATCCTCACCTTTAACATTCTTTAGGATGTATTGAAATACAAAAACCAACAAGAAACAAAATGAATTCATCATTTATGACTTGTATCTTGAGTGCGAATGGAATACATGTGGACTATAAACAGGAAATCTACACTCTTGAGCAAATTAATTGAAACAATCACTTTAGTTTCAGTAATTTATGAGGAAGTGCGTCCCGGTCTCCTGCCTCAAGAGTTGCTGCCCGGTGACTATTAAAATAACAACCCAGCTCAGTCTATTAAAAACTATCCATCTATCTATCTATCTCAATTTGTTCATATTTATCTATATTACTATAAATACTAAGTTTGTCAAGTTTATCAAGTTTATCAAGTTTATTTTCTATAAGGAAAAAGTATCGAATTTTATGCGATACATGCGTTGTAAGTGCCTTCAAGTAAAAATTTAATATATACTTTATCAGCAACGTTTCTAAATAAACAAACATCCAAAAATCTTATTCACTTCGCCGAAGGGCATTCGGGCTGTTTGTTGTTATTATTCTCTCAATAGCGCCCCCTCACCTATTATGGTAGAGGCGCGTAGTATCGCTTGACAAGCTTAATTCCGCTAGGATGGTCAGCTGTGTACTGTGGCCGAGGCGATAAAAGTGTTTCACTAGTGTTTCACTGCATCTGCTGAAGTCCCGGTTTCGATTTCTGTCGGAGGGAAATCGTTAGTATATACCGCTGATGAGACTTAATAAAGTCGAAACAGTCTGTACGGTATTCTACACATCGAGCCATCCTTTACTGGGATTACACTTGTCAAGTTTATTTTCTATAAGGAAAAAGTATCGAATTTTATGCGATACATGCATTGTAAGTGCCTTCAAGTAAAAATTTAATATATAAATACTAAGATTTTTTTTAAATTCATGTTTGTTTAATGTCTTGTTTTTAGTTTAAATAAACAAGAATTACGACAAAAAAAGAAGCGACCCCCCCAAAAAAATACATTTACTTGTTGAAAATATCTATCTATCTATCTCCATTTGTTCGTATCTATCTATATTATTTTGTTTGTTTATCTATCTATCTATTTATCTCAGTCTATTCAAAACTATATATCCATCTTCATATCTAAACAAGAATTACGACAAATTATGATAAATAAACAAGAATTACGATGAGCTGGGGTTGTTATTTTGATAGTCAGTGGGTAGCGGTTTTTGAGGCGGGAGACCGGGACGCCCTTCCTCATAAATTACCTTAGTTTCCTTTCTTTCACCATACGGTCAGTTTTAGATCCACCGGAGTGACAGGGTGTAATTGATTTCTATTTGTCTTCAGATTAGGTCATGCTGGAGAAGTAAGGATGAACTCATAAGTGACAACCCTCCTATGGAAACCAGCACATGGACATGCCAGTGTGGGTTGTTCAGCAAAGACCTACATTGACCAGCTCTGTATGGATACTGCATGCTGCATGGAGGACCTGCCAGGGCCAATGAGTGATACAGATGGTTGGTGAGAAATTGCCATGGATATCCATGAGGCTGGCGTGACATGATAATGATGATGAGATCATTTGCAGTGGTGTGCAATAATATGAATTTATTTTTGTGGTGTATAATGAAACTTGTTTGGAGAGAAATTTCAGACATTTTCTCCTTAGTAGTCTTTACTTAGAACACCCTGTATTTAAATTTTGAATAAATCAATACAAACTTCTGCGATATTTTTCAGTGCATTCCTATAGTAAAGTAATTTCCACTGTATTTCTAAATCTGTTCTTATTAATATTTTTAATGCATTTCTATAGTAAAATATTTCTTTATTTCTGTATCTGTTAATAGTTTTCAATAGATTTCTTTAACAAAATAATTTCCAATGAATTTCTATGTACACTTTTAATATTTCTGGAATCATTTATTATGTAATCATAAGAGTAAATGAAACTTAATTGGTCTTGAAAAGTATTGCTTCATCCATGATTGTATCATATTTTCATCACACGCAGACACTATTGTCTCAACTGATGATTAGTTGTCTTACAGCCATTGTCTGCAATGGACGTTACTCCAAGGAAAAGTATGAAAATTGAAACACTACACAAACACACCGGCAAGCCTTATAGTAAAATTGCAGATATTATGATAATAACGGAATTATTCATTTCGTTTCAATTAATTTGCACAAGAGTGTACAGTCAACAGGAAAATTGATTGATTATTTGATTTTCAGAGTTATTTTATACCTAGGGGTTAGGGAATTGCAATCATTGTACATTAATATTTACATTATTTTTGCATAGATGTTTCTTAGGAGTTTTTTTTTGTATGTGGTACTGAAAGTTTGGATATCAGAGGAAGGATTGAAACCATTCAGAACACTGCACTGCTGCAATCTGCCAGAATACTCAGAAGAGTCCTGGAGACCTGAGGAGACTTGCTGTCACTCAGACTCCAGTGAAAGACCATCAGCTAACACTGATGTGAAAACTCAAAAGGAGTAAATAATAATAATAATGATAATTACTTTCATTCCTTCATAATTAAAGATATAAACATGACTAAATATCAATAACCAAAAAAAACAAAAAAAAAAAAACATATATTGATTATACATATGCAATAAATGCTTTTTAAAGACAAAATTTTCATTTTAAAAATAAGTAGTCATTCATAACAAAAGATAACATATCATTACCACTATTTTTGGCGCCAGAAATGGAGGCAGATTTCAACTTGTTGATACTTGAAGAATACGAGAATAGCTGTCTTTGAGTACAAGAACTTTAACATATCCATTTACCAATGACTTAGTTAAATTTGGACTTGTATTTATTTATATTTATACTAGAAACAGCTACCCAGCATGTGCTGGGTAGAAGAGAGAAGATCCATTATTACTGAATTGCTATTTGAATCCTCGCAGGATGCCCGATTAAAATGCTTATATAAAAAAACAACCTTGTATTGATTCAGTCTGGTGGGACATCAGAAGAAAAAAAAGTTGCACAGACACTCTAAAAAGAAAAATCAGTGTCTCCTATTTAAAATATTGGATGCAAAACAAATCCATGTGATTTTGGGTGGAAAATTAGGGATCATTCATTACAAGTTGTTCATTCTTCCATTATATATATGTATATATATATTTGAGTTAAGGTAGTGTGGACATGGAGTCAACATTTGGTTTTGACTCCATGTCCATGCTACCTTAACTCAAATATAAATGCTCTATCAATGAGATTGAGCACTGTCTACTTAGAAATATAGCACCCATATTATCCACAATATATATATATATATATATATATATATATATATATATATATATATATATATTGATAGATAGATAGATAGATAGATTTTGAATGCTGATCACAAAGTGAGAGTGAAAGAAAACAAAAAGATAAACAAATACTTTGACCTTGCCAGAAAACTGAGAAAACTGTGGAACATGAAGGTAAATGCCATACCTATTGTAATTGGCACCCTTGGAATGGTCCCCAAGGGTCTGGAAAACAGTCTGGGTGAACTGGAAAATCGGAGGAAGAATTAAGACAATCCAAACTACAGTATTATTAAGACTGGTTAGAATACTGAGAAGAGTCCTGAAGTACTGAAGGAGACTTGCTATCACTCATCCTCCAGTGAACCACCAGCTAAGGCTGGTGTGAAAAACTCTAATAGAGAATTATAATAATAATGAGACCATCCAAACAACAGCATTGTTAAGATCAGCTAGAATATTCAAAAGAGAACTAGAAAAATGAAAATTAGTAATAGTAATATTAATTAATCATTTAGTAAGTGCTAATTATCCCCCTTACATTTGTTTATTTACATTTTACGGAAAAAGGGTATTTTTATGAAACATTATTTTTTTTATAATTACGCATTTCTTTTTAATAATTAAAAAAAAAAAGGTTATTTACTTAAATAAAATAAAAAATTTCAGATGGATTTTTCTGCCGCTAAATTTGGATTTTTTCTCTTTACAGAATTGGAAAAAATTGACCGAAAAAAAAAAAGAAAAAAAAAAAAAAAGAAAGCAGACGATAATTTTGTAAAAACCCGCGAAATAAAAGGTGTTGAGAAGCGCTGGGTTATCCGAAGCAACTGGGGAAAAAATCTCCCTCTTCATAGAACTTGTCATCCAGACAGTTTTGTTCAAAAAAGATCCCCCCTTTTTCTTAATTTTAAGAAAATTGTAAGTATATTGTTTCATTTTTTTAATTCAATTTTTGTTTTCATACAGCAAAAAGAAAAGAAAAGTGTTTATAATTCAAATCCCCCTCTATATTTACTTTCTTTTTTCTCCCTGGGATTTTACTTGGATTTTCTTTTCTATTCACCACAAACACCCACTTCAATATTTATTTTTACCGAGGGGTGAGGAAAAGAAAAGATGAACTAAAAAAGTAATAACAAAACAAACAGAAATATTTCATTGATGTTATTTATCTATTTTTTGGTTGTTCGCCAGGAGAAAAAAGTTTTATGAAAAAAATGTTTTTAGAAAGTTTTACAAAAAAAGTTTCCAAAGTTTTAGTTAAGCCACAAGAAAGGGACCGAAATGAAATGTACTAAAAAAGTAGCATATATATTTATTGAGTGAAAAACCATCTTCTGATTAAATTGTCTTCAATGTTTGTTTTTTTTAATTTATTTTTTTTTTAATAAAGACAACGTGGACTGAAAGTCTTGTCACCTCCACATATTTTTTTTAGGTGAAATAATTACATAATACAACCTGACGTTCTAAAAAATAATTCAATATCTAAAGATTTTGGTAAAGAAGAACAATTTCCTCGTAAATTCCTACCATAAAATAAACTGAACCCTCATTTTATGTCCGTGTTTTTGCAATAAATGTTTTATAATTCTTGCACCCGTTATTTTACAATGCTAAATAAATATATTTTCTTGATTCTTTATTCTTTAACAAATAAAGAAAATATATTTAGTATTGTAAAATAACCACTTTGAAGAAAAATAAAACATTTATTGCAAAAACACGGACATAAAATGAGGGTTCAGTTTATTTTATGGTAGGAATTTACGAGGAAATTGTTCTTTTTTAACAAGATTTTTTGAAGGTAAAATAATTGCATAACTTATGTTTAAAAAAAGAAAAAAAAAGAAAAGAAGTTAGAGTCGTAGGAAATGGACTTGTCGACCCGAGTTCAATTCCGGGACAAAGCTGTTCGCATTTCACATGGTGCTAATACCCTTGGGAAAGGTATGGATCCAATTCTCCATCCATTTACCCATATGGGTAAATAGCAAGGCAGACTGAGCTCTTTAACCATGGCTAGGTAACCAGTCTAAGAACACTCTGAATTCAAACCTGTTAAACTCCGCTTAAGAAATTGACCTTGTGTCACATCCTGCTCATGTGGAGGGTTTGGTAAATATGTATGTATATATATGTCTCTGTCGTGAAGGCTGAGTTCTTTTTATTAGGTTTGGAAGTGGTTTGTTTCAAGTTATATATATATATATATATATATATATATATATATTAAGAAAAATGAAAAAACACAGGTTTAAAATGGGTTAAGTGGTGAGTTTTAAACCTGTGTTTTTTCATTTTTCTAATATACTACATACCGTCAGATTCACTTCCTTTCTTCACACACACATATATATATATATATATATATGTGTGTGTGTGTGTGTGTGTGTTTTCTTTTCTTAATAATAGTTTTATATTTTCATTTTAACCCTGGTTATCTTTTGAGTTCAGCATTAATTGAAGCTAATTTTTTGACAAAATCTACCAAATAAGAATTTGACCGATTTTACTTGGTTCCACTTATAAAATCCAAATGTTGTTGGGTGATAGGTGGGGGGGGGTGAGTAAAAGAATATGATTCACTCTGCAATTCAGTAAAATAAATCTCTTGCAGAATCTACAAGAGAATTTGGGATGTTAATATTTTGTTCTTCTTCCATCCTCAAAGACTTGACGACACTTGATAATGACATTTTCTATTTTAACAAGATTTACCATTCGTATAATTTTCATTCTTTGAAGTGTTTAATTATAACAAGGCTCACCAACCCAGTTGAGGTTTATCAGTATTGTGCAAATGAACCATTTCTGCGAGCATTCCTGGAGACTGAGTGTTAGTCTGAATGATAACAGAAATACCTGGTTGTATGGCATCATCTGCCAGGAATTCTACAGGATTTTTTTTTCATGAAACTATTGTTGAATATATTAAACAGAGAGCAATGTCGAGTCACATCTGGTCTATAGGATTTATATGATAATTTGATAACCTGTCCATGATTATATTTATGCTTCTATTTAGGAAGGAGGATTCATAGCTATTTACAACATATCAAGAATTTAGATTAAAAAAATAACTCAGTTGCAAATTGGACTGGAAGTTGCTTTATTCTTGAGGAGCATCTAAAATGCATTGCTGTAATTGAAATCTTAATATAATATACTGTTTTGCTGAAGTATGGTTACATATATTTTTTTGGTTATTTCCTATAAGTCCAACATAAACAAAGGGGAACCACTCTTGACTGATAAATTATTTATTTATTTATTGATTGATTGATTGATCTACTAGGAAAAAAGAAGACGGGTTTAGAGTTAGGGTTAGTTTAATGGGAAAATAAATAAATAATTTATCAGTCAAGAGTGGTTCCTCTTTGTTTATGTTGGAGTTATAGGAAATAACCTTTTTTTTTTCTTACATAAATCTTATAGATCAAACATTACAAAGTAAATATCATATAAAAATTTGGTTGATAATTGTTAAAACTTATTGTATATGTGTGCATGGAGTGTGGGTATGCACATGAGTGTACATAGTATGTGCACGTATGCATGAGTGTGTTTATGTATATATGGAGTGGGTGTGTTTGTGTATGGTATGTGCATTAGTGGGTGTAAATGGAGTGTGTGTGTTGTGCATAAGCATGTGTGTGTGTGTGTGTGTGTGTGTGTATGGAGTGGTGTAATGGTTAAAGTCATGGGAAATGGGCTCGTCGCCCCGAGTTCAAATCCTGGATGTGGTAATTGCATTTCACTTTGCGCTAATACCCTTAGGAAAGGTATGAATCCTACTCTCCCTCCAGCTATGGATAGATAGTAGGGCAGACTGGGCTCTTTAACCTTGGTTAGGCAACCAGTCTAGGAGAAGGAAAACTGAATTCAAACCTGTTGAACTCCGCTTAAGAAATTGACCTTGTGTCACATCCTGCTAGTGCGGAGGGGTTGGTAAATATTACATAGTGGATGTGCTTGTGCATGGTGTGTATATGAGTATGTATGTGCGTATGGAGTGGGTGTGTTTGTGCATGGTATATGCATGAGTGTGTGTCTGTGTATATGGAGTGTGTGTGTGTGTGTGTGTGCATGAGTGCATATGTGTCTGCGTATACATGTGTTAAATTTTGTGATAAATTTTTATTTGACCCATTATATAACAAGTGGGGTTTATTAAACAGCTAGATGACCTGTGAACCTGTTGCATTTCTATTGTTACAGCAGTCCATGATGATATTGATGCTCCTATTTAGGAAGGAGTGAAAGATTCTAATTATTATTTCATAGTTATTGTCTAGCAAGGACCTATATAGATCAGCTCTGTGCAGATACATGTGGTGGTGTAATGTTTAATGCCGTAGAAAATGGACACAATGAGATGAGTTCAAAACCTGGATGAGACTGTTTGTATTTCATATAGCACTAATACTCTTAGGAAAAGTATGAATCCAGTTATTCTCCCTCCAGCTATGGGTAAATAGTATGGCAGACTGGGCTCTTTAACCTTGGTTATGCAGCCAGTCTAGGAGAAGGAAAACTCTGAATTCAAACCTGTTAAACTCCGCTTAAGAAATTGACCTTGTATCGGATGCTGCTTGTGCAGAGGGGTTGGTAAATATGTATATATAAACATTATGAAAATTTTTGTAATCTATGTAGATAAATCCGAATTTTTGTGCATGTTTCCACAGTCATGCTAACATCAAAACGGCTGACATCATGTTAAATGTTGATATCCAAAACCAATATTAAATGTGTATTATGTGTAAGTAAAGTAAAGTCGTTGGGGTGGTCTAAAGTCGGTATCAGTCAATCAGTGACGGCGTCTATCCCCTTTTCACTAGCGCTAGACCAAGGAGATTTTTTTGGCGTCTGAGGTGGAGCACCACACCTACCATCAGCTCCTTACTTTACTACACAGATCCCTATGCTACTCATACGCTGAATTGGCGAGGGCCGGTATCGAACTACAAACCTTGTGGTTTCTAGCCGAACACTCTACCAACTGAGCTAACCTGGCCCTCATTATTATTATTATTATTATTATTCTTTGAGAGTTTTTCCAACCAGTTTTAATGTTACATAATCTGTGCATGGATTATTGTCAACACCCTGTATTTCTGAAGGAATGGCCCCTTTTCATATCACGGGCGGGACTTTCCATGGAATATTACAGAAAGCCCGCGAAATACGTGAAGTCACGTGGGACCTGGTTGGCCCTCAGTTTCAGCTTGGACGTCAGGCAGATAAAGTCTTTCTGCCTTAGCTGAAGCTCACTGCACACGCGCGTTATGTCAGTTACATGAAATGTTTAGTTAAGTAAATAAAAGCTTGCATAAATAATATGGTTTTGTGGTTGATGAATGTCTTGGCAACAAGACTGATCTAGAAGAAGAAATGAATTAAGTGCGACCGACCACCAAGAACAGAGAAATAGAAGACCAGACATGAAGTCCCCAAGACTAGGTCCAGACGTTAGGAGAAGAACGTAAGATACCAAAGATGAGCAGAAGAAGAATAGAAGTAAGGAAAGAAAGGGTATACAACATTAACTGGTGATTTGAAATCATTGAATTCAGAGTTGCAGCAAGTATTTTCAGCTTTCCAAAACTTGTCCAAGTATTCTAGCTGATTTTAAATCAGTGCTGTGGTCTGAATGGTTTCAAGTCTTCCTCTGATCCTCAATTCCCCCATTCTCTTTTCCAGGTTTTACAGGATTGTTTTCAATGGCTCCAACTATGATTAGTATCATTGTCACCTTCATGTCCCATAATTTTTTCAGCTCTTCAGCAAGGTCCAGGTACCGATCCAGTTTTTTTTTTTTTTTTTTTTTTTTTCAAGACATCATTCTTTGACATTGAAGAATAGCACAGATTGGAAATAATAAACTATAAACTTTCAGTGAGGTTCAAACTCACATCCCCATTTACCTCAGGAATGCTTGGTTAAGCCCACCAGCTGCTCTAATAACTGAATCACAAAAACCCACTGGTATGCAGAAGCCCAAATTAAGCCTATAAATTCATCCCATATTCTATTTTTCAATCTCTCCTGTTACTGTATTTGGTCTCATTATTTTTTTTTATACTAGTAATATTAATAACATCTATTTATTTATTTTATATGACGTATTATCAATCATTATTAAATTTGTTTTGTATTTTCTTCTATCTTTTAATTTATTTAGTTACAATAAAAAAGAAAAAGACAAAAAAGATGTTGGAAAATACTAGTCAAAATTATTAATAATGACTGATTACCTAAAAATAAAGGTAAATGAATTGAAGAAATATTTTTCATTTTAAAAATAAATAAGAAACTGATATCTGAAACTAATGGCCAAAAGAATAAAAGAAGAAAGAAAAAGAAAAAGTGAAGAAGGGAAATGAAAAGAAAAATGAGTGAAGAAATCTAGAAGAGAAAAGCAAAGAAGTTGAAAAATAAAGAATAAGTTAAGAAACAAGAGAAGAGAAAAAGAGTACAAAGGAAAAGAGAATTGAAAGAGGGAAAAAAGAAAAAAAAAGGAAACGAGAAGAGAAAGGAAAACAAAAAAATAAATGAGATAAAAGAATAAGAGAAAAAGTGAAGTAAGGGGAAGAAAAAGCGAAGAAAAGATGAAAGGAAAAAGAAAACAAGATTAAGTAGAGGAAACAAAAGAAAGAAAAAAGAGAGCAAAGGAAAAGGAATGTGAAAAGTGAAGAAGAGAAAAAGAAAAGAATTTGAAGAAAACAAAAAAAGAAGAGAAAAAAAAAGAACTAAATAAAGGAAAAAGTGAAAAGAAAAAGAAAGAACAATATGTGAAGGAAAGAGAGATGAGGAAAAGAGAAGGAGAGAAAAGAAAATGATAAGTGAAGAAAAGAAAAGAAAAAAAAAGAAAAGAAAAAAGAAATGAGAAGTGAAGAGAAAGGAAAATAAAGGAATGAATGAAGAAAAGAAAAGAGAGAAAGAAAAGAAAAGAAAGAAAGGATAAGTGCAGTAGAGAAAGGAAAACAAAATAGCAAGTGAAGAAAACAAAAGAGAAAAATAAAAATAAAAATAAATGAGAAGAAAAGAGAAAGGAAAATAAAGGAATGAATGAAGAAAAGAAAAGAGAGAAAGAAAAGAAAAAAAGAAAGGAGAAGTGCAGTAGAGAAACAAAATAGCAAGTGATGAAAACAAAAGAGAAAAATAAAAATAAATGAGAAGAAAAGAGAGAAAGAATAAGTGAGGAAAACAAAAGTAAAAAATAAAAAGAAAGAAATAAGAAGTGAAGAAAAACAAGTGAAGAAAAAAAGAGAAAAGTAAAACAAAAAAATAAAAGAAAAGAAAGAAAAGAAATGGGAAGTGAAGAAGAAGAAGAAGAAGAAGAAGAAAAGAAAAGAAAAAGGAAACAAGAAGAAAAGAAAAAGGAAACAAGAAAAAAGAAAATGAAAATAGGTAAATGAGAAAAAGAAAAGATTTCTAAGAGAAAGATACAATAAGAGAATAAGCAAAAGTACAAATGTTTTCTCTTGCTTATAGTTAAACCTGCTAGTATAGGAAGCATTAGTCATTCAAGAAGGTTAGAACATTTAACATCCAAGCACATTTTTATAATAATAATTAAAGAAGGAAGCAGTTACATCTTTCTTATTTCTCTTTATATCTGACCCAGGGCTATTGGCAGCTTTTCCTAATTTAAAAGCTTGGCAGAATTCCTGGTTAGATGAATATATTACAGGTAGAAAAAAAAAGCTAAATTTTCCTGGTGAACAACAACAACAAAAACAACAGCAACAAAACTAACAAAAACAACAACAAAAACAAAACCAACAAAAATACAAAAATCTCTACATACCAAACGTCTCATCCCAATAGACAAAAATATACTTAAATGGTTTATGATAATGACTGCTGTTTTGTACATGCAAAGGAGTGTGGTTTTTATCTTTGAAATAAAGCACACAGTATCTGTAGTTGATTTCACACTCTACAGATGGCAAAATTACTGGAAGGATTAAGCTAAAAATTAGGCAAATGATTACCCTTTGACCCCAGGAATTTGATGGCCAGTCTGAGATTATGTTGTGTTTTGATAAACAATAAAATTATATTATTTTTATTATTTGACTGAATTTTTAGAGGGGGTCTTGATAATTTGTATAATCTAGATTTTTCAGACTGTTGTCCTCATCTTTATTGTTATATACACAACATTTTGGTGTTTCTTGTCAAACTTGGAAACCTTCTTGTCGAACTCGAGAGCTTTATTTTTTTGGGGGGAGGGGGGGATTGAGAGCCTTCCCAGAATTTTGAACCAAACCCTTTATTTAATCCATTGGAGTAGATTGTTTGTCATTCTGCTAGCCATGACTGGGTACAAGTATTAAGATATGTTCAGTATTAATGTTATTTTCACTTGTAGTCAAGATTGAACCTGCAACCTTCAAATCATTGTCACTTTGAATTGTATTAACTCAATGACTATATCTGTTGCACCATCAGTATGACTGGACCTGTACATTGGTTAGAACATTATATATATAACAATGTTGGAAGCGCGTGGTGTAATGGTTAAAGTCATGGGAAATTGACTCTTCGCCCCGAGTTCAAATCCTGGACGTTGCATTTCACTTAACACTAATACCCTTGGGAAAGGTATGAATCCTACTCTCCCTCCAGCTATGGGTAAATAGTAGGGCAGACTGGGCTCTTTAATCTTGGTTAGGCAACCGGTCTAGGAGAAGGAAAACTCTGAATTCAAACCTGTTAAACTCCGCTTAAGAAATTGACCTTGTGTCATATCCAGCTCATGCGGTTGGTATATATATATATATATATATATATATATATAACAATAAATATGAGCGCAACAGTCTGAAAATTTTGAATAATACAAATCATTTTTATTACTCTGATATATTTTAATAAGATTCTCTAAGATCACATGCTTCTTAAGATTAACATTATATATATATATATATTAACATTATATATTATAATATATTATATATATATGTATATATATATATATATATATATATATTATATTTATATATATTATATATTTTAATAAGATTCTCTAAGATCACATGTCACATATATGAAAAGAGTTTTAAACAAAGAAAAAGTTTCATTAGTTTCTCAGAACTTCTTTGGAAACAATCTTTCTGGTTCTTCCATTTTTTTTTTTTTCTTCTAATTCAAGAATATCCAACATACAGCTGGCCATGGAAGGAAAAAACATGATCTCATCTATCCCACCATTTGTGAGGTCCCAAAACTTTTAAAGTCTCAATCTTAATTAGCATCTTATTTATTAACAATATCTCTATTAAAAGTCTGGACTGGGTTAGATTTGCCACAAAACGCCCCATATTTCTAATGCATTTAAAAAATTCCGAAATATGTGTTATATATCTCTAAGAAATAAAGATTTACATAGTATATGGTGGGAATAATTTGCATAATGATTTTAAACAAAACTGGGTTTAATACATAATTATTTGCTGTTACTGATTTCTAATACTATCATGTTATTGTCAAACATATTAAAAGCAATGCAATATATATATTTTATATAAAAATCAATTAAAAATAACATTTTTAAGTCTCTTTGCACTAACATTGGATCAGAAAATGACAATTCTTTAAACTAAATTAACTGTATTATTCTTTGTTTTACTTTTATTTTTATGTTCACTCACTTAAAGGCTACTTTTGGTAGTCTTAAGCTCAGTCCTATTTATAGAATTTGTATTATAATTAATTGCATATAAGTAAATAAGGAAAAGTAAATATATATAATATATATATATTATATATATATGAAAATGAATTCACTCCTGCATTTGTCCTTAATTAATCAATTTATTACAATTACCCCTGATAATCCAATTTTTGGTGAAACTTAAGTAGGTTTATCTATCTATATATTTCTATTATATATATATATACATCTGGCCATAGGGAAAAAAACTTTTTTGTTCAATCTAATATTATATATATATATATATATATATATATATATATATATATATATATATATATATATATAGTGATGCTGATAGCTTTTAAATTTAGTGCATGCTGAGACGCATGTATTTGATTTGAATGAATCCCTGGGAAATTTGATGGTCCCAACTAAAGTTTCTTAATAAATTATAGTTTTTATTTTTATGAACAACTAAGCTGCCTAACCCCTACCTTGTACCCCATACAGAGTAATTGGTTTCCAAAGAAAATATTGAAATGTATTTACAGTTACCTGGAAATGGTGGGGGAATAAAAAAGAACACTGGGATGCATGGATACATTTTTTCTGCGTCTTTTTAGATTTTTTATGCGTCAGTGATGCAGAACGCATACCTATCAGTGTCTCTGTATATATACACACACACATCATATATATATATTTAATATATATATATATATATATATATATATATATATATATATATATATATATAATTCTTAATTACTATTAATTAATTTTCAAAATTAGGTACGACTTCAATTAAGCACATATTCTCCAAAAAATTCTCGGCTAAAAAAGCTATATCAAAACACATTGTTTGTTTGTTTACTTCTCATATATATATATATATATATATATATATATATATATATATATGATTTGAAGGTCAAACAATGTGTTTGAAATGGCGAGGCCGACAATTTTTTGGGAGCCTGACAGGTTGGGTTCCAATTGCGCACAAAGCACTGCCCTGTCTATAGCTCTGCTGATGAGGCCTAATGGGCTGAAATGACATACAGAGATCGATTTTTTTTCTCGATTTGTTTACGCTTTACATTTAAAACCGATATGCACGCCTAATTCATTTAATTATAATTAATTAATTAACAAATTAGGTATATGACTTTAATTAAGCACATAATCTCCCCCCCCACAAAAAAAAAATATATATATTATTGAAGACCATGGAATATTTCTTCTTTATGATATCTATCTTAGTTCTTTATTCTGTAAAGCTCATAAAGAAGAAATATTCCATGGTCTACAATAGTACCTGCTTAGGCAATAACTTTATGCTAAAATACACAGCACACACACACATATATATACATACACACACACACACACATATATATATATATACATACACATATATAATATATATATATATACACACACACATATATATACACATACACACATATATATAATATATAAATATATATATATACACACACATATATACATACCACACATATATAATATATATATATACACACACACACACACACACAGCACATTATATATACATAACCACACATACATATTTTATATATACATACACACATATACACACATAATACATATATACATACACACACATATATATATATACACACACACACAACACACACATATATACATACACACACACACACATTATATATATACAACATATATACACACACAACAACACACATATACATATACATACATACATATATATAACATAAACAGTTTACAGGTTATTTTTTCATCATCAGAAAGGATTGGTCACATAACAATATCATACATAAAGTAACAGCATTTGCGTAGGTCTTAATGCATATTCTCCTGCTATGATGAAAAAGTTAAAACAATTTTCCTTTTTCTCATCTCCCTGCCCTCACTTTTCTCCTTACCCCTGAGTCAGTCATCATTCAGTTGTATTTTCCTCACCTAATTTGTCAGATGCTATATGAAATGATATCTTTTTTTCACTCCTCCATTTAGATTTTTTTTTTCTTTTCTAAAAATAGGCTTTACATGATCTACACACTTACTACCTACTATACATTTTTTTTTTGCTATCTTACTTTTTTTAAGTTAATCTCATGGGTGTTAGTTAGTTCACACTTTGACTGCAAGGTGCTGTTTGTTTGTTTTTAGATAAAAACAATAATCCTTTTATTCTTTATTCCTTTCTGACGCACGTGATGTAATGGTGATAGGAAATGGACATGGCGAAATGAGTACAAATCCTGGACAAGGCCACAAGTATAGAGCATCCAATGAGAATTGAACTTGCTAACAATGTTCTGCTAATAATTATTATGCAAGACACCTATCACTAAGATTGTGTAGAGTAAAATTGTTATATATATATATATCTTATCTTATTATAATGGAGATTGTGTGTTTTTCTGTCTGTAACCGAAACTATATTCCTACTCAAGTCACAATTCTCTTAGTTATTGACATCACATTCTCCATGATTTTATTTTTATCTAAACCTCAATTATTAATAAAATTGTCTTACATTATTAATACTGTTAACTATGTCTACATACTGACAACATGCAATTATATTTATATATACAACAAAATAGCGGTTTACAGTGTGTGAACGGGAAGGCTAATTTGCATATTAATATTAAAAAATCGAATTTAATAAATATGTACTTAGTATTATGATTTCTAACTGTTTTGGTTTTATTTAATGAATATAGCAAAAATCTCTTCAATGAATCTTAAATGAAATCCATTAACAAGATAAAATAACTGTCATTTTATTCTTTACTTCCTCTTTTAACTAAATACTTAAATTAGAAAAAATAACAATGAAAGACGAGAGTGATGGAAGAGTAAGTTTCAGTTGTTCCATTTTTTATTATACTCCCTCTGTTTCAAATCTTTTTATCTATATTCTTATTTAGTTTCATTAGCCTTTCTAATTTAATACAATATTTTATTACATTAAAACTTAAATACTTGCACCTGGAGGGTGCATATATTTGCTAGTACATATAATGAAAATAACTAAAATTCTTTGAAATTATATGACGAAAAGGGCCAGATTCTAGAAACTCAAGATAAAGACATGCGAGAACCCCACTGAGAGGTGATCCCATGGGCAAACCAAATATATATATATATATATATATATATATATATATATATATATGCATTGCTCCTTCCAGCTGGGAAAATTTGGCTCAGGACAGCCCTCGGTGGCGGCAGAATCTCCGTAGAGGACAGTTCATGTCAGAAGTCACCCTGATGCAACACCATGAAGCTAAGAGGTCTAGAAGAAAGCAGCGGCAACAAAGCACCGGCACATCAACATCTTCAGGGACAGCCTTCAAATGCAAAATCTGTGGACGAGAATGTTTTTCAAATATTGGACTTCGCAGTCACAGGAGACGCTGTAACTGCAGGGGGCACATAAAAACTTTATTATAGTCTTCCGAGACTGAAATGCCAATGATATATATATATATATATATATATATATATATATATATATATAAATGGATATCTTGGAATGCAAGATATCCATTTATTCATAACACTCCATATATGTAAAAATATATATGTAAATCTTTATGTGTTTGAGTTCTCAATTTTGGTTGAATCCTATCACGGAAACACTTGATATCATCCACCTATATAATCATCAAGTCATGCTGACAGCACAGGTTACTTTGGTTATATATATATAAATTTATTTATGGGTCATTATAATATATAATATTATATATATATATATAAATTTATTTATGGGTCATTATATATATATATATATTTATTATTAAGTTATATTATATATATATATATATATATATATATAAATTTATTATGGGTTATTGTATATATATATATATATAATATATATATATATAATTTATTTATGGTTATTGTATATATAATATATAAAAATTTATTTATGGGTTATTGATATATATATATATATATTATATAAATTTATTTATGGGTCATTGTATATATATATATAATATATATATATATATATATATATATATATCACCCATAAATAATTTTTTCAGAATTCTAAATACCTTAGTTCGGAAGTCACCGCAACGGGTGACAGAGATGGACATTGACAGACACATTGGTATTGTTCACTTCGCTTTCTGTCATCTTCGTGTGAGACTGTGGGGTCCAGGCAGGAGATAAGAATACATAAAAAAATATACATCTATCATGGTTTTGTTTGCACCATCCTCCTGTATAGCTATGAAACTTGGCTGATGAGGGTTAGGAACCTGCACAAACTTCAGGTATTTGAGCATTATTGCCTTCACCACATTCTCCATGTTCGATAGCGGCAACTCATACCACTGTTCAGGCAAGATGCAGAATCTCCTCCCTCCAGCAGAGCCTTCTTGCAAGATGTCTTTTCTGGCTTGGTTATGCTTATGTCGACAAATCAGTGACATCATCCGTGAATCCATTGACCCAGTACCACCTCAAGGATGGAAGAAATGCCAAGGGGTTCAACTGAAAACATGGCTCAAAACAGTCGAGCAAGATGCTAAGCCGATCCTGGGCCCAGGCGTTTATGGAGTTCATCAATGGAACTGCGAATGGCTGACACTGATAACCTCAATTGCATTGGATAGCCATACATGGTCTGCATTCATTCGGGATACAGGGAATTCGTTGGGTGGATCCGGATCAACCGGCCCAGGGTGAATGCCGCAGCAGTAACAACAACAGTTACAATAAATCCATAAATAAGTAAACCTCTAACAGAAAAATAAAAAGTAAATCTTCTTGTAAAATATATATAATATATATATATATGGGTCATTGTACATATATATATATTATATATATATATATATATATATATATGGGTCATTGTACATTATATATACTAGCAAATATATGCACCCTCTGGGTGCAAGTATTTAGTTAGATTTTATAATAAAATATCATATTAAATTAGAAAGGCTTATGAAACTGAATAAGAATGTAGATAAAAAGATTTTGAACAGAGGGGGTATGATTGAAAAATAGAACAACTTTGAAACTAACTCTTCCATCATTTTCCGTTACTCCCGTCTTTCATTGGTAAATTTTACTAATTAAACTATTTAGTTAAAATAGGAAGTAAAGAATAATATTACAGTTATTTCTTCTTGTTAAGGGATTTCTTTTAAGATTTATTGAAGAGATTTTTGCTCATATTCAATAAGAATTAGAAATCAATAATACTAAGCATATATTTATTAAAATCAATTTTTTTAAGATCAATATGCAAATTAGCCTTCCCATTCACACTGTAAACCTCTATTTTGTTGTATATATAAATACAATTGCATGTTATTAGTATGCAGATATGGTCAACAGTGTAAGTAATGTAAAACAATTTTATTAATAATTGAGGTTTAAATAAAAATAAAATCGTGGAGAATATGATGTAAATAACGAAAGGAATTGTGACTTGTATAGTAATATAGTTTCGGTTACAGACAGACAAACCACAATCTCCATTATAATAAGATATATAACTAAATTAGATGAACAAGACATGCTAAGCACTGCTGGAGAAGTAAGGCTGAAATCATAAGTGACATCCTCCTGTTGTCTCCTACATATACATATTATACTTAATATAAATGAAGATGTGCAAAATTATTTTACCTATCTGATGGTGAGGTACCTATTGTCTTCTAAAAACCAAAGATATGAGGATTTTTATCATTTCTAGTGGAACATTATACATCAAAATGGATATTAATATTAGGCATTATTTATTATCAAACTCTACAGCAGTAAAACCCTGTAACAAAAATAAAATTGTAAAAAATAAGGCATGTACTTATTTTTGGACTGCTACATGTTTCATAATTTTGTTACAAGTTGTTTTGTTTCAAAACTGAATTTTGTTTTTTATGCCTACATAATTGAATGTTCTTATGGTGTGTTATATGTTTTGAATAATATTTCATGAAGTTTAACTTTAAACTGGTGACCTCACAGCTTATATCTAACAATCCTATATCCATGACCCCATATACTGATTAGCTGATAGTGAATTTTTGTTCAGTTTTATTTAACTTTAGTATAGGCCGGTTTAGCTCAGTCGGTAGAGTGCCAACTAGGAACCATATGGTTCCTGATTTGATACCAGCCCTCGCCAACTCAGTGTATGAGTAACACAAGGATCTGTGCAGTATAGTGAGGAGTTGTAGGTGTGGTGCTCCACCTTATATGCTAAAAACAATCTCCTTGGTCTAGCGCTAGTGAAAAGGAGATAGACTCCCTTGCTGCCTGCTGATTACCGATTTTAGGCCACCCTGACTCTTTACTTTTATAAATACATGTACATTTTGATTAATATTTTGTTTTATCTAGACTTAATATAAATGAAGATGTGCAAAATTAGGGGCCGGTTTTAGCTCAGGTCGGTAGAGTGTTTGCTTTAGGAATCTCAAGGTTCTTTGGTTCGATTACTGGCCCCTGCCAACTCAGCGTATGAGTAGCACAGGGATCTGTGCGGTAAAGTAAGGAGCAGATGGTATGGCGCTCCCACCTCAGATGCTCAAATAATCTCCTTGGTCTAAGCGCTAGTGAAAAGGGGATGACTCCCTCGCTGTCTGGCTGATACCGACATTAGGCGCCCCGACGACTTTACTTTACTTACTTTTTACAGAGTAAATATGTAATTCCTCAATTCTCTATACTTTTACAGTATATAATTAAGAAATAACACAAATGAAAATATGCAAATTTACCTGTTTCTTACAGAGAAAATAGTTAATTTCTAAATTTCATTATCCAGGGCAAAAAGCAAAGTTTGAAGGACATAATGACTATTTTTCTATACTTTTCACAACATGAGCAATTAAGAAAATAACACATACTATCCAGGACCTTATGGGTATTTTTTAAAATGTGAAATTTGTAAAAACAGAGAAAATATGTTAATTTCTAAATTTCATTATCCAGAGCATAAAAGCAAATTTTGATGGGAATATAGGTCATTTTCTAACACTATACAATATAAGCAATTAAGAATAACATATACTACCAGGAACAAAACGTGTGTTACACAGTGTAATAACCTGAATTGTCTCATGCTAAGCCATTCCATCATATCTAACAATAAAAAGAAATTCTTGTTACACAGAAATATAAACAAACCTTAACTAGTGCAGACAATCTTGGTTAACTTTCATCAGCCGAGACATTTATAACAAACGAATTAACAACTCCACGTCACTGCACTGCTCCAAAGGTTCAAGTGTAAATAAATAAATAAATCAATAAAAGAGTCCAATGTGTCACAGGGTCGCGTTTCAGTTTATAAAGGTCTATGCCACCAAAGAATCTTTGCCTGTATACCGACAGACGGATACAAAAATCTTGTCATTCTTGATTCACTTAGCAACATTGCTCTACTATTGTTATATAACTCAAAGATTCATCATTAAAAGACAAAACATCAACAGCTTTTTTTTTTATTTAATAATCTAAACGAAAAGATTGTAAAGATCAATTTTTTTAATATATCACCACCTGCAAAACCCAACCCTATTGCCCTTATGGCAAGCCCCAACCCCTTTTATCATATGGGTGCTAGAAGGTGGGGACTGCGGTCTACATGTCCTGGGAATGACGTTAAACTCTATCTGATGGTGAGGTTCCAGTTTTTGGAGGTTGGGAAATGTGGAGCACCCCTTCATCACCATGCTCCCTGGTCCACTCTGACCCCGAGTGGTAGTACCTGTTAGGGTCCCATCTATGGGTTAAATGAAAAAATGTATTTTAAAAAAATTGATTATCCATTAAGAATTGATTTATTTCAAAAACTTTATCGGCATTAAATGACCCACTGAGGTTGATATTCCGTAAAACAAAACAAACCAAACAAACCAAACAAAATTTAACTGATATTGTAGCTTCGGTTCTGAGCAAAACCAAACTATTATTTTTGGTACAAAATAATAAAAGTAAAAAAGTCGTTGGGGCGGCCTAATGTCGGTATTGACATTGCCCCTTCAGCTGGGAAAATTTGGCTCAGGACTGTCCTCGGTGGCGGCAGGCTTTCTGTATGAGGACTTGTTTATGTCTGAAGTCACCCTGGCGCAACACCATGAAAGCTAGGAGATCCAGAAGAAAAACACTGGCAACAAACCCAACACATCAACATCTTCAGGACAGCTTTCACATGTGACATCTGTGGCCGAGAATGTTTTTCTAACATGGACTTTACAACAGTCCCAGGAGGCGCTGTAACTTCAGGGGCACAAAAAAAAATATTATAGACTTCTGAGACTAAAATGACAATAACAATAATATAATGTAGCAGATGACAGGTATGTGGCTAGCTTAGGTGTCATTTAAATAACAAGTAACTGGTGTGGTGAGATGGCTTGGAAATGATCCTAATGTTGTTAGGGGCAGAGTAAAGAAGTATAGGTATTATAAAAAAAACACCTGCAAGAAAGTGAACAAGACGTTCCATGTTTGGAAAGCTGAATGTCCATAGATTCAGACCCATAATATAAGACAGTCATAATAAGCAAGCCTACTTGAGGGAATGACTTGTAGGAAGGTACAGGTTCTAGGCAGGGTTGATTAGTAATTAATACAAAACTATTTTGCGACCAACAAAGCACAATACATCTCAGGGACAGCCTCACATATGACATCTGTGGTCGAATGTTATTCAAGCATTGGACTTCACAGTCATGGAGGTGCTGTAACTTCAGGGGCACATAAAAACTTAATTATAGCCTTCTGAGACTAAAATGCCAAATAACAATAATAATAATGTAGCAGAATGACAGCTATGTTGGCTAGCTTAGGTGTCATTAATATACAAGTAACTGTGTGGTGAGATGGCTTGGAAATGATCCTAATGTTAGGGGCAGAGTAAAGAAGTATAGGTATTATAAAAAAAACACCTGCAAAAAAATGAACAAGACGTTCCATGTTTGGAAGCTGAATGTCATAAATTCAGAGCCTCATAAGAGAGACAGTCAGAGAAGAAAGTAAGATGCTATTTGAAGGGAATGAACTTGTAGGAAGGGGTACAGGTTCTAGCAGGGTTAAATTAGTAATTAACAAATATCAACATCTTCAGGACAGCCTTCACATATGACATCTGTGGCGAGAATGTTATTCAAGCATGACTTCACAGTCACAGGGGCTGCTGTAACGGTCAGGGCCATAAAAACTTTTATTATAGTCTCCGGAACTGCAATGCCAATGAAGATCCTATGTTTAGTAAGTCTAAGGCAACAGATATTTCAATAATTCAAAATATACATTTTTTTTTTTTGGGGTGAGGGGTAGTACTTGCCAATAGCACCCTAGTAAACTAGTTAGTTTATGCTGACCAGATGCATGACCTGGGTATGTCACCGGAAACTGCATCCAGTAGTGAAGCTCCAGTTTTGGAGCTTTGGGGAATGTGGGGAATTCAAGAACCGTAGTCTGCCCGGCTATTCAACCATAGCTATAGGAGAATAGTGTGATGTAATTAACCAATATTTCCTCCTTCCTGACAGCCACAAACAAAGAGCCTCTGAAAGTAATAAAGTAAAAGGTTATAATGTTAAGAAGACTTGGTGTCTTTGTTTTGTGTTTCCCTAACACAAAAACAATTCAATCTTGTACTTTATGTTTAGTAGCAGCAAAATATCAGTCCAGCTCAGCTGAGATTGTGTAGAATTAATAGATTCCTCATTCTGGGAAAATATGTTTTTTGAGCAAATATTATAATGGTCAAAAGTGGAGATTTTATTTAGAAAACCAGGAGAGATTAGCCAGAAATAAAGATCTGAAAACTGTTTGAAAAAGATCCAAACACCTAGTCTTCTGAGAGCTTGACCAATTTGAACTAAAAGAGGGAAAAAAGAAAAAATCCCTAGATCTAAGTGTATAAATTAAGTAAAAAGTAAAAGTTGGCAGAATGGTCTTGTTCAGTATCAGCCTTTTTGCTAGTGCTAGACCAGGGAGATTTTTTAATCGGGTTCCTATGCAACCTTTTAAAATTCAATTCTGTCCTACTTATTACCCATAGCTGGAGGGGAGAAGAGATTTATTCAAGCCTTTCCAAGAGCTATTAGGTGTGAAAATGAAAACAAACAGTTTGTTCAGGATTTGAATTTGGGGGCGGCTGAGTACATTCCTACAATGACAACCATTACCCCACAAAGTGCCTACCTGAGGGTGAATAACATTTGGCAGGTGAATAAAAGCATAAGGGTCCACAGAGGTAGATTTACTTGTTTCTATATTAAATCCTCTATTAACAGGAAAACATATTCTAATCAGTGAGAGGGGGGGGTCACAGTCAAGTCTGACGCAAGGTTCCAATCGACAGTCTAAAACACTCCCATCTGTATCGCGCTCCAAAATCCAATATCCAAAATTATTTCTTTGTCCCACTCGTCTCGACAACAAAATACTACTGCAGTCATTCTCCTGGTCTGTGAGAATAATCCTTTAATACACCTCAATTTCACCACATCCGGACCTCTCACTCATAAGTGTCTGTGCAGCACGTGCGACACTCGTCAGCACAGCACAACCTACCGTACACCGGGGCCACTGATGCATTTCTTATTCACTGATTGTCCACAGTTCTCACATTCCTGAAGGAGGTGGGTTGAACTCTAGTTCATCCTACCACGCCAGGCAAAAGTCTAAGCCCCGGCTCCTTCTGAATCACACACTCCACCGCCGCCACTCTCTCTGTCACAACCGTGTGCACAAGGTAGGTCTCCTCTCTCACTACACATATTGCTGGATTAATGTAGATATTTGCCATATATGTACACTAGCAATACTGATTGTGGGATTGCCACTATGATGTCCGCATTTCATATACAACCTATTCAAAACATACGTACCATTAATGAATGATTTGATTTTTATTTGATTTGTTCTGTTTTACGGCATATCAACCTCAATGGGTCATTTAATGCGACTACGTTTTTGAAATGAATTGGTGATAATGTTTAAATTTCTAAAGGTTTTTTTTTACATATTTTTGTGAATGAAACTTAGATGATTTTTTTAAACATATATTTTGTGTTTCATTTCTTGGAAGATTTTAGATTTGTTGTAGATGTTGCTTCTTTATGTATCCAAGAGTTTTTCTGAGTTATTTGTAGAATATCTGTTTTAGATTTTGTTTGGTAGTATTTTTTTCGTTTGTTTAGGTTGCTACATCTGTTAAAATGTGTTATGTGTAGGGTTTTGGCATGGTATGCAATGGGACTGCTTCTTTTTGAGGAGGTAATGAATGTAATGTAAGTGTCCCTATTCTTAGTCGGATAAATTAAATGAATGAATGATCTGGCTTGACGAAAAGATTGGATCTCTTTATCATCTTAATGTTGCAGTATCATATTTTCCATATTGAAATTAATTATTTAAAAAAAATACTAGAAAATTCTAAAAAAAATCCCTTTTTAATAGGCAGTGATGCCTGATAGCTTTTTTGATTTAGGACGCATATATTGGTGTGAATGAGTCCTGGGAACTTTTTTTAGGTCTTAATAAAGCCGTCTAACTCCTACTTTGTAACCTATCCTGTATTTATCATTTCTAAGAAACTATTGAATGTATTTACAGTTACTTGAAATGATGAGGAAGAAAAAGAAAAACATGGGATCCATGATACTGATTTACTGTGCCTTTAGATTTTATTGTCACACTAATCTAGCACTCAGTATAATCCTATTTCATGAAAGAAAGCATTTAAAAAACAATTATTATATTTTAAATTAATCATTTTTATAAAAAACAAAATTCTAAAACATCCTTTTTATAAAAGTTATATCAAAGAAAAGAAGATTATTTAATAAGAAGATAGAAATATAGATTTTTTAAAAAAAGAAGAAAATAAAATTACAATAAATACAAAAGAAATTTTAATTCTTATCGATGGTATAATTTTTAAATGATAAAATTAAAATTATTAATAGAAATTATTATTAAATATAAATAATAAACATAGAATTAAGAAAACAATAAAAAGACATAAATTATAAAATATAATAAAAAAAATAATAAAATATTATCAACAAAAATCCTGCTCTGGCTGAAAAGTCTGGATCTTCACTGTAAGTTTCACTATTGTCAGTTTATTTGTTGATCTGGGTGTTATTATACGATTCAATATACATAGAATGGTAAGAAGGACTATTTGCCATAATTTCCTAACATAAAATTAACTGACGCCATTCTATGTCCATGTTTTGTATAAATGTTTATTTTCTTGCACCTGTTATTTTACAATACAAAATATATTTTCTTTCTTTATTTAATATTCATTTCAATGTGCAATTTCTAAAAGTTTTTATTTGTGAGAATGTTTAGTTTTAAAGTGGGGCTCGTTTACATTGGCATAAATGGATCCTCCTTTTATGACCGTATTTTGTTTTTCGGTTGACGATGATTAAAATCTGACGTTTTTATTTTAGAGTAGCAAAACCAAAGAAAGAAATAACAACAACAAAAGGTAATATCAACTTTTACTCGTAAATCCTGCCATAAAATTGGGCTTGGGCATTTTATGGTAGAATTTACGAGTAAAAAGTTGAAGTGTAACAACGAACCCCCATTTTAAAACTAAGCATTCTCACAAAATAAGCTTTAGAATATACACAGGATTGAATATAAAATAAATAAAGAAATATAATTAGTATGTTAAAATAACGGGTGCAAGAAAAATAAACTATGCAAAACACGAAACATAAAAATGGGGTTCGTTTATTTATGTAGGAATTTCGAGCAAATAGTCTTCATTACCCATAGAATTAGTGATTTCAGCTCAAACTCAAAACCTGCAATCTGATATTTGTGATCCTTCAGTGCCCAACAACTCCCCACCTTCTCATAAATAATTCAAGAATTAAGGTGTTTTGCATAAATGTTTACTGATTCTTTCTCATGTAAATTATTTTTTTTTTCTAAAAAAGGACTCCTCCCGTCGATTTTCGATTATAAAGGGGTCATACACAATGACTCACACAGGTTGTTTAATAGTGGTGCAAGGCTGGTTGACATCCACCACTTTTTGGCACAGTCGATAGAAAGAATTGGTCATCAAGGGTTGCAAACCAATCAAGAC
>CM042165.1:17142933-17184537 GCA_023376005.1 Doryteuthis pealeii | reverse complement strand
ATGAGAGAGATTCAGAAGTGCACCCTGATGCAAAACACATGAAAGCTAGAGTGTCTAGATAGAAAGCAGCGGCAACAAGCAACCGGCGACAGTAAATCTTCAGGACAGCTTCAAAATGCAAAATTTGTGGACCGAGAAAATGTTTTTTCAAATATTGGGACGTTTCGCAGTCACAGGTAGACGCTGTAACTGCAGGGGGCTATAAAAATTTATTATACGTTCCTGAGAACTGAAGATGCCAATGATATATATATAATATATATATATATATATATATATATATAAATGGATATTTTGGAAATGCAAGATATCCATTCTATTTTCGATAACATCCATATATGTATAAAATATTATGTAATAATCTTTATGTGTTGTGAGTTCTCATGTTTGGTTGAATGCAGTCTACGGAAACACTTGATATCATCCATCTATATAAAATCATCAAGTCATTCGGCTGACGCACAGGTTATTTGGTTATATAATAAATTTTAGTTATGGGTCAATTATTATATTATATTATATATAATATATTATTATGGGTTTATAATATATTATATTTAATTATTTTAAGTATATATATATATATATATATATATTAATATAAATTTTTTATGGTTTATTGTATATATATATATAATATATATATATATTATATTTAAATTTTTATGGTTAATTTGTATATATATATATAATAAAATTTATTTTATGGGTATTGTATAATATATTATATATGATATATAATTTATTTTGGGTCATTGGTATATATATATAATATATAATATATATTTTATTATAATCACCCATCAAATAATTTTGTTCAGAATTCTTATAATACCTTAGTTCGGAGTGCAACTGCAATGGTGACAGAGATGGACATGAACAGAACATTGGTATTGTCACATTCGCTTTCTGTCATCTTCGTGTAGACTGTGGGGTCAGCAGGAGATAAGAATACATAAAAAAATAATACATCTATCATGGTTTTGTTTGCACCATCCTCCTGTATAGCTATGAATTGGCTGATGAGGGTTAGGAACCTGCACAAACTTCAGGTATTTGAGCATTATTGCCTTCACCACATTCTCCATGTTCGATAGCGCAACTCATACACTGTTCAGGCAAGATGCAAATCTCCTCCTTCCAGCAGAGCCTTCTTGCAAGATGTCTTTTCTGGCTTGGTTATGCTTATGTCGACAAATCAGTGAAATCATTCCGTGAATCCATTGACCCAGTACCACCTCAAGGATGGAAAGAAATGCCAAGGGTTCAACTGAAAACATGGCTCAAAACAGTCGAGCAAGATGCTAAGCCGATCCTGGACCCAGGCGTTTATGGAGTTCATCAATGGAACTGCGAATGGCTGACACTGATAACTCAATTGCATTGGATAGCCCATACAGGGTCTGCATTCATTCGGGATACAGGGAATTCGTTGGGTGGATCCGGCTCAACCGGCCCAGGGTGAATGCCGCGAGCAGTAACAACAACAGTTAACAATAAATCCATAAATAAGTAAACCTCTAACAGAAAATAAAAAGTAAATCTTCTTGTAAATATATATATAATATATATATATATATGGTCATTGTACTATATATATATATATATTATATATATATATATATATATGGGTCATTGTACATTATATATACTAGCAAATATATGCACCCTTGGTGCAAGTATTTTAGTTAGATTTTATAATAAAATATCATATTAAATTAGAAAGGCTTATGAAACTGAATAAGAATGTAGATAAAAGATTTTGAACAGAGGGGGTATGATTGAAAAATAGAACAACTTTGAAACTAACTCTTCCATCATTTTCCGTTACTCCGTCTTTCATTGGTAAATTTTACTAATTAAACTATTTAGTTAAAATAGGAAGAAGTAAAAGAATAATATTACAGTTATTTCTTCTTGTTAAGGGATTTCTTTTAAGATTTATTGAAGAGATTTTTGCTCATATTCAATAGAATTAGAAATCAATAATACTAAGCATATATTTATTAAAATCAATTTTTTTAAGATCAATATGCAAATTAGCCTCCCATTCACACTGTAAACCTCTATTTTGTTGTATATATAAATACAATTGCATGTTATTAGTATGCAGATATGGTCAACAGTGTAAGTAATGTAAAACAATTTTATTAATAATTGAGGTTTAAATAAAAATAAAATCGTGGAGAATATGATGTAAATAACGAAAGGAATTGTGACTTGTATAGTAATATAGTTTCGGTTACAGACAGACAAACCCACAATCTCCATTATAATAAGATATATAACTAAATTAGATGAACAAGACATGCTAAGCACTGCTGGAGAAGTAAGGCTGAAATCATAAGTGACATCCTCCTGTTGTCTCCTACATATACATATTATACTTAATATAAATGAAGATGTGCAAAATTATTTTACCTATCTGATGGTGAGGTACCTATTGTCTTCTAAACCAAAGATATGAGGATTTTATCATTTCTAGTGGAACATTATACAATCAAAATGGATATTAATATTAGGCATTATTTATTATCAAACTCTACAGCAGTAAAACCCTGTAACAAAAAATAAAATTGTAAAAATAAGGCATGTACTTATTTTTGGACTGCTACATGTTCATAATTTTGGTTACAAGTTGTTTGTTTCAAAACTGAATTTTGTTTTTTATGCCTACATAATTGAATGTTCTTATGGTGTGTTATATGTTTTGAATAATATTTCATGAAGTTTAACTTTAAACTGGTGACCTCACAGCTTATATCTAACAATCCTATATCCATGACCACCATATACTGATTAGCTGATAGTGAATTTTTGTTCAGTTTTATTTAACTTTAGTATAGGGCCGGTTTAGCTCAGTCGGTAGAGTGTCCAACTAGGAACCATATGGTTCCTGATTTGATACCAGCCCTCGCCAACTCAGTGTATGAGTAACACAAGGATCTGTGCAGTATAGTGAGGAGTTGTAGGTGTGGTGCTCCACCTTATATGCTAAAAACAATCTCCTTGGTCTAGCGCTAGTGAAAAGGAGATAGACTCCCTTGCTGCCTGGCTGATACCGATTTTAGGCCACCCTGACTCCTTTACTTTTATAAATACATGTACATTTTGATTAATATTTTGTTTTATCTAGACTTAATATAAATGAAGATGTGCAAAATTAGGGGCCGGTTTAGCTCAGTCGGTAGAGTGTTTGCTTAGGAATCTCAAGGTTCTTGGTTCGATACTGGCCCCTGCCAACTCAGCGTATGAGTAGCACAGGGATCTGTGCGGTAAAGTAAGGAGCAGATGGTATGGCGCTCCACCTCAGATGCTCAAATAATCTCCTTGGTCTAGCGCTAGTGAAAAGGGGATAGACTCCCTCGCTGTCTGGCTGATACCGACATTAGGCCGCCCCGACGACTTTACTTTACTTACTTTTTACAGAGTAAATATGTAAATTCCTCAATTCTCTATACTTTTACAGTATATGTAATTAAGAAATAACACAAATGAAAATATGCAAATTTACCTGTTCTTACAGAGAAAATATGTTAATTTCTAAATTTCATTATCCAGGGCACAAAAGCAAAGTTTGAAGGACATAATGACTATTTTTCTATACTTTCACAACATGAGCAATTAAGAAATAACACATACTATCCAGGACCTTATGTAATTTAAAATGTGCAAATTTGTAAAAACAGAGAAAATATGTTAATTTCTAAATTTCATTATCCAGAGCATAAAAGCAAATTTTGATGGGAATATAGGTCATTTTCTACACTTATACAATATAAGCAATTAAGAAATAACATATACTACCCAGGAACAAAACGTGTGTTACACAGTGTAATAAAGCCTGAATTGTCTCATGCTAAGCCATTCCATCATATCTAAACAATAACAAAGAAATTCTTGTTACACAGAAATAAAACAAACCCTTAACTAGTGCAGACAATCTTGGTTAACTTTCAGCCGAGACATTTATAACAACGAATTAACAACTCCCACGTCACTGCACTGCTCCAAGGTTCAAGTGTAAATAAATAAATAAAATCATAAAAGAGTCCAATGTGTCACAGGGTCGAGTTTCAGTTTATAAAGGTCTATGCACCAAAGAATTCTTTGCCTGTGATACCGACAGACGGATACAAAAATCTTGTCATTCTTGATTCCACTTAGCAACATTGCTCTACTATTGTTATATGATACTCAAAGATTCATCATTAAAAGACAAAACATCAACAGCTTTTTTTTATTATTTAAATAATCTAACGAAAAGATTGTAAAGATCAATTTTTTTTTAATATCACCACAACTGCAAAACCCAACCCTATTGCCCTTATGGCAAGCCCCAACCCCTTTTTATCATATGGGTGCTAGAAGGTGGGGACTGCGGGTCTACATGTCCGGGAATGACGTTAAACTCTATCTGATGGTGAGGTTCCAGTTTTGGAGGTTTGGGAAATGTGGAGCACCCTTTCATCACCATTGCTCCCTGGTCCACTCTGACCCGGAGTGGTAGTACCTGTTAGGGTCCCATCTATGGGTTAAATAGAAAAATGTATTTATAAAAAAATTGTATTATCCATTAAGAATTGATTTATTTCAAAACTTTATCGGCATTAAATGACCCACTGAGGTTGATATGCCGTAAAACAAAACAAACCAAACAAACCAAACAAAATTTTAACTGATATTGTAGCTTCGGTTCTGAGCAAAAACCAAACTATTATTTTGGTACAAATAATAAAAGTAAAAAAGTCGTTGGGGCGGCCTAATGTCGGTATTTGACATTGCCCCTTCCAGCTGGGAAAATTTGGCTCAGGACTGTCCTCGGTGGCGGCAGGCTTTCTGTAGAGGACTGTTTATGTCTGAAGTCACCCTGGCGCAACACCATGAAGCTAGGAGATCCAGAAGAAAACACTGGCAACAAAGCACCAACACATCAACATCTTCAGGGACAGCTTTCACATGTGACATCTGTGGCCGAGAATGTTTTTCTAACATTGGACTTTACAGTCACAGGAGGCGCTGTAACTTCAGGGGCACAAAAAAAAATATTATAGACTTCTGAGACTAAAATGACAATAACAATAATAATAATGTAGCAGATGACAGCTATGTTGGCTAGCTTAGGTGTCATTATATACAAGTAACTGTGTGGTGAGATGGCTTGGAAATGATCCTAATGTTGTTAGGGGCAGAGTAAAGAAGTATAGGTATTATAAAAAAAAACACCTGCAAGAAAGTGAACAAGACGTTCCATGTTTGGAAGCTGAATGTCATAGATTCAGAGCCTCATAATAAAGACAGTCAAATAATGAAAGCAGATGCTACTTGAAGGGAATGAACTTGTAGGAAGGGTACAGGTTCTAGGCAGGGTTAGAATTAGTAATTAACAAATATTTTGGCGACAACAAAGCACCATACATCTTCAGGGACAGCCTTCACATATGACATCTGTGGTCGAGAATGTTATTCAAGCATTGGACTTCACAGTCATAGGAGGTGCTGTAACTTCAGGGGCACATAAAAACTTTATTATAGCCTTCTGAGACTAAAATGCCAATAACAATAATAATAATGTAGCAGATGACAGCTATGTTGGCTAGCTTAGGTGTCATTATATACAAGTAACTGTGTGGTGAGATGGCTTGGAAATGATCCTAATGTTGTTAGGGGCAGAGTAAAGAAGTATAGGTATTATAAAAAAAACACCTGCAAAAAAATGAACAAGACGTTCCATGTTTGGAAGCTGAATGTCATAAATTCAGAGCCTCATAAGAGAGACAGTCAGAGAATGAAAGTAGATGCTATTTGAAGGGAATGAACTTGTAGGAAGGGGTACAGGTTCTAGGCAGGGTTAGAATTAGTAATTAACAAATATCAACATCTTCAGGGACAGCCTTCACATATGACATCTGTGGCCGAGAATGTTATTCAAGCATTGGACTTCACAGTCACAGGAGGCGCTGTAACTTCAGGGGCACATAAAAACTTTATTATAGTCTTCCGAGACTGCAATGCCAATGAATCCTATGCTTTATAAGTCTTAAGGCAACAGATATTTCAATATTCAAAATTATACATTTTTTTTTTTGTGGGTGATGGTAGTACTTGCCATAGCACCCTAGTAAACTAGTTAGTTATGCTGACCAGATGCATGACCTGGGTATGTCACCAAACTGCATCCAGTAGTGAAGCTCCAGTTTTGGAGCTTTGGGGAATGTGGGGAATTCAAGAACCTAGTCTGCCCGGCTATTCAACCATAGCTATAGGGAGAATAGTTGGATGTAATTAACAAATATTTCCTCCTTCCTGACAGCCACAAACAAAGAGCGTATCTCTGAAAGTAATAATAAAAGTTATAATTGTTAAGAAGACTTGGTGTCTGTTGTTTTGTTTTCCCTAACACAAAACAATCAATCTTGTACTTATGTTTAGTAGCAGACAAAATATCATCCAAGCCAGGCTGAGATTGTGTAGAATATAGATTCCTCATTCTGGGAAAATATTGTTTTTTGAGCAAAAAGAAAGATTTTGGTTTCAAAAGTGGAGATTTTATTTTAGAAAACCAGGAGAGAGGTTAGCCAGAAATAAAGATCTGAAAACTGTTTGAAAAAGATCCAAACACCTGAGTCTTCTGAGAGCTTGAACCAATTTGAACTAAAAGAGGAAGAAAAAAAGAAAAAATCCCTAGATCTAAGGTAAAAAAAGTAAAAAGTAAAGTTGGCAGAATGGTCTTTTGTCAGTATCAGCCTTTTTGCTAGTGCTAGACCAGGGAGATTTTTAAACGGGTTGCCTAAGCAACCTTTTAAAAATCAATTCTGTCCTACTATTTACCCATAGCTGGAGGGGAGAAGAGATTTATTCAAGCCTTTCCCAAGAGCATTAGTGTGAAATGAAATACAAACAGTTTGTTCAGGATTTGAATTTGGGGCGCTGAGTACATTTCCTACAATGACAACCATTACCCACAAAGTGCCTACCTGAGGGTGAATAACATTTTGGCAGGGTGAATAAAAGCATAAGGGTCCACAGAGGGTAGATTTACTTGTTTCTATATTTAAATCCCTCTATAACAGGAAAACATATTCTAATCAGTGAGAGGGGGGGGGGTCACAGTCAAGTCTGACGCAAGGTTCCAATCGACAGTCTAAACACTCCCATCTGTATCGCGCTCCAAAATCCAATATCCAAAATTATTTCTTTGTCCCACTCGTCTCGACAACAAAATACTACTGCAGTCATTCTCCCTGGTCTGTGAGAATAAGTCCTTTAAATACACCTCAATTTCACCACATCCGGACTCCTCACTCATAAGTGTCTGTGCAGCACGTGCGACACTCGTCAGCACAGCACAACCACCTACATCCGGGCCACTATGCTATTTCTTATTTCACTGATTGTCCACAGTTCTCACATTCTGAAGGAGGTGGGTTCGACTCTAGGTCAGTCCTACACGCCAGGCAAAGTCTAGCCCGCTTCCTTCGAGAATACGGCAAGTCTTCACGCCTGCCACTCTCTCTGTCACACCGTGTTGCACAAGGTAGGTCTCCTCTCTCACTACACATATTGCTGGATTATGTAGACTATTTGCCATATATTGTACACTTAGCAAAATACCTGATTGGGTGGGATTGCCACTATTGATGTGCCATTCATATACAACCTATTCAAAACATACGTACCATTTAAATGAATGATTTGATTTTTATTTGATTTGTTCTTGTTTTACGGCATATCAACCTCAATGGGTCATTTAATGCCGACTACGTTTTTGAAATGAATTGGTGATAATGTTTAATTTCCTAAAGGTTTTTTTTTTTACATATTTTTTGTGAATGAAACTTTTAGATGATTTTTTTTAAACATATATTTTTGTGTTTTCATTTCTTTTGGAAGATTTTTAGATTTTGTTGTAGATGTGTGCTTCTTTTATGTATCCAAGTAGTTTTTCTGAGTTTATTTGGTAGAATATCTGTTTTAGATTTGTTGTTTGGTAGTATTTTTTTCGTATTTGTTTTAGGTTGCTACATTCTGTTAAAATGTGTTTGATTGTGTAGGGTTTTTGGCATGGTATGCAATATGGGACTGCTTCTTTTTTGAGGAGGTATGAATGGGTAATGTATGAGTGTCCTATTCTTAGTCTGGATAATATTTAAATGAATGAATGATCTGGCTCTGACTGAAAAGATCTGGATCTCTTTATCATCATTAATGTTGCATGTAATCATATTTTCATATTTGAAATTAATTATTTAAAAAAATACTAAATTCTAAAATATCCCTTTTTTTAATAGGCAGTGATGCTGATAGCTTTTTGATTTAGGGACGCATATATTTGGTTTGAATGAGTCCCTGGGAACTTTTTTTAGGTCTTAATTAAAGCCGTCTAACTCCTACTTTGTAACCTATCCTGTATTTATTCATTTCTAAGAAACTATTGAAATGTATTTACAGTTAGCTTGAAATGATGAGGGAAGAAAAAAGAAAAACATTGGGATGCATGGATATGATTTTACTGTGTCCTTTTAGATTTTTATGTGTCACGTACCTATCAGCATCTCAGTATAATCCTATTTTCATGAAAGAAAGCATTTAAAAACAATTATTATATTTTAAATTAATCATTTTATAAAAATACAAAATTCTAAAACATCCCTTTTTATAAAAGGTTATATCTTAAGATAAAAAGAAGATTATTTAATAAGAAGAATAGAAATATAGATTTTTTAAAAAAAAGAAGAAAAATAATGAAAAATTACAATCAAAATACAAACACTGAAATTTTAATTCTTATCGATGGTAAGAGATTTTTAATGAATAAAATTAAAATTAATTAATAGAAATTATTATTAAAAATAAAATTAATAAAACAATAGAATTAAGAAAACAATAAAAATAAGACAATAAAATTAATAAAATTAATAAAACAAAAATAATAAAATTATTATCAACAAAAATCCTGCTCTGGCTGAAAAGATCTGGATCTTCACTTGTTAAGTTTCACTATTGTCAGTTATTTGTTGATCTGGGTGTTATTATAAGATTCAATATACATAGAATGGTAATGAAGGACTATTTGCTCATAAATTCCTACCATAAAATAAACTGAACCCCCATTCTATGTCCATGTTTTTGTATTAAATGTTTTATTTTTCTTGCACCTGTTATTTTACAATACAAAATATATTTTCTTTCTTTATTTTAATATTCATTTCAATGTGCATATTCTAAAAGTTTTTATTTTGTGAGAATGTTTAGTTTTAAAGTGGGGGCTCGTTTTACAATTTAGGCATAAATTGGATCCTCCTTTTATGACCGTAATTTTGTTTTTTCGTTGACGATGATTAAAATCTGACGTTTTTATTTTAGAGTAGCAAAACCAAAAAGAAAAGAAATAACAACAACAAAAGGTAATATTCAACTTTTTACTCGTAAATTCCTGCCATAAAATTGGGCTTGGGCATTTTATGGTAGGAATTTACGAGTAAAAAGTTGAAGTGTAAAAACGAACCCCCATTTTAAAACTAAGCATTCTCACAAAATAAAAGCTTTTAGAATATACACATTGAATTGAATATTAAAATAAATAAAGGAAATATATTTAGTATTGTAAAATAACGGGTGCAAGAAAAATAAAACATTTATTGCAAAAACACGGACATAAAATGGGGGTTCAGTTTATTTTATGGTAGGAATTTACGAGCAAATAGTCCTTCATTACCCATAGAATGTAGTGATTTGCAGCTCAAACTCACAAACCTGCAATCTGATATTTGTGATCCCTTCAGTGCCCAACAACCCCCCCACCTTCTCATTAAAAAAATAATTCAAGAATTAAAGGTGTGTTTGCATTTATAGTTTACTGATTCTTTTCTCATGTAAATTGTATTTTTTTTTCTAAAAATGGACTCTCCCGTCGATTTTCGATGTATAAGGGTTCATACACACAATGAACTCCCACACAGGGATTTGTTTATAGTGGTGAAGGCTTGTGTTGGACCATCCACACTTTTTGGCACAGTCGATAGGAAAGAATTGGTGCATCAAGGGTTGCCACAAACCCAATCAACGACCGACCTCAGGAATTTTGAATTCAGAGTTATCCCTCTCCTAGACTGGTTACCTACCCAAGGCTGAAGAGCCCAGTCTTCCCTACTATTTAACCCATAGCTGTAGGGAGAATATATGGATTCATACCTTTCCCAAGGGTATTAGTGCTATGTGAAATGCCAACAGCTTCATCTAGGAATTGAACTCAAATCAACGAGTCCATTTTCAATGACTCTAACCACTAGCCCACGCGCCTCCATTGTATTAAACACTCATAAATTAATTATATTTTGTAATTTAATATTCAATTAATTTATCTGGGGGTGAATAGTAATTAAATTTGGTTACAAGAAGTGAATCAACAAGTTTGAAAAGCCCTGCTCTAGACCATTTCCTTAAAAGGAAAGAACTTCTCCAATCAGAATCACTAAATATAATTTATCTCTATTGAATAAAGAAAAAAAAAATAGTAACCTCAGATCTAACCCAAGATGTTTATTAGTATAAACTGGTCCATTTTTATATCATTATTACTTTTAGCAAAAATTGTTTTTGTATAAGACTGGTATGTATTGATATTTTTATTTTCTTTAAAAAGTGTTGCTCCTAAAAAATTGAAACATATCAATTTGGGATCAGTATATTTTTGTGATGTCACAAAAGTAAAATATCTTATTGTTTTCATCACCCTTTACAAATTGTCTTCCTTCTTTTTTCCTTCTCTTTCATTCTTTCTTTCTCCTCCTTTCTTCATTCTATTCCTTTATTTATTTATTTTCTCCTTATTTCTTCATTCTCTTTCATTTTTTATCCCCCTTTCTTTTTTCTCCTTCTTTCTTCATTCTCTTTCATTCTTTCTTTCTTTCTTTCTCCTTCTTTCTTCATTCTCTTTCATTCTTTCTTTCTCCTTCTTTCTTCATTCTCTTTCATTCTTTCTTTCTCCTTCTTTCTTCATTCTCTTTCATTCTTTCTTTCTTTCTTTCTTTCTACTCCTTTTTTTTCTCCTCTTTCTTCATTCTCTTTTATTCTTCTCCTCCTTTCTTTTTTCTCCTTCTTTCTTCATTCTCTTCATTCTTTCTTTCTTTCTCTCCATTCTCTTTCATTCTTCTTTTCTTTCTCCTCTTTCTTCATTCTCTTTCATTCTCTCTTTCTTCTTTCTACTCCTTTCTTTTCTCCCCTTTCTTCTTCATTCTTTTTATTCTTTCTCCTCCTTTCTTTTTTCTCCTTCTTTCTTCATTCTCTTTCATTCTTTCTCCTCCTTTCTTTTTTCTCTTCTTTCTCATTCTCTTTTATTCTTTCTCAGCCTTTCTTTTTTTCTCCTTCTTTCTTCATTCTCTTTTATTCTTTCTCCTCCTTTCTTTTTTCTCCTTCTTTCTTCATTCTCTTTCATTCTTTCTTTCTTTCTCCTCCATTCTCTTTCATTCTTTTCTTTCTTCCTTTCTTTCTTCTCTTCTTCTCTCCTTCATTCTCTTTTATTCTTTCTCCTCCTTTCTTTTTCTCCTTCTTTCTTCATTCTCTTTCATTCTTTCTCCTCCTTTCTTCATTGTCTTTCAATTGACTACCAGATACTACCAATCACAATTGACTACTAGAGTATGCATTTAGCCAATCCCTCCACCATAGACAGGAAGTGACACAATTTTTTTCTTCTCCCAGACTGGTTACCATACCAAGGTTAAAGAACCCAAATCTGCCATACTATTTACTCATTGCTGAATGGAGAATAGGATTTATACCTTTCTTAAGGGTATTAGCACTATGTGAAATGCAAACAGCCTCATTCAGGATTTGAACTAAGTTTGCTTTGTCAATTTCCTACGACAATAACTGTTACACCATGTACACCTTGCAAAGTATGTTCAAATCTCAAACAGATCAAAATTGGTAAATAGAATAGATTTAATTTTGCTGCATAATCATGTCTGATCTATTGTAAAACTGATGTTACAAAAATAGAATCAGTTAAAGATTGTGACTTTATTGCATTCTAATATTCTCCCAAACTTTCTCACATGGATTACAGGCTTTTTTTTTTTTTTTTTTCTTAAGTATCTAGACAACATCTTTACTGGCAATAAATGTTCCCAGGATCAAACTGAAGACACCTTCAATGAACTTAACGAGGAATTCTCTAAGAAAGGAATTCATGATTTGTTGCCAAAACGGAATAAATGTAAAAATGCCAAGAAATATTTTGCTAGATTAAATGATATTTTTCTTCTATTTTTTCTCCATTTGTTTTGTTTACCTTTTTACCTACTGAATGCATCAAAGAAGAGATATAAGATCTGCTATGGTAGGTAAAAAGTTAACTTTTAAAATTTTTATCCTATTTTATCAAAGTAATCTTTTTTGGGAAAAAAAAAATTCAGACTTTGAATATTTCCACATACCATGCATAGAATCCATATATATAAAACAGAATGTTTTTCCTGAGACACACATACATACATACATTATATATATATATATATACATACATATATATTGAGATACATATATATGAGATGCTGATAGGTATGCATCCTGCGTACCTTATGTACAAAAATCTAAAAGGACAGAGTAAAATCGTATCCATGCATCCCGGTGTTTTTCTTTTTTCTTCCTTCACCATTTCAAGCTAACTGTAAATACATTTCAATAGTTTCTTAGAAATGAATTAAACAGGATAGGTTACAAGGTAGGAGTTAGATGGCTTTAGTAGGACCCATAAATTTCCCCAGGATTCATTCAAAGCAAATATGTGTGTCTCAGGAGGCACTAAATCAAAAAGCTATCAGCATCACTGCAGAGAGAGATATCAAAGTTAGGGTAGCAAAGACATGAAGCTTGCTAATTGACAGTTACCAAGCAAAATTGCATAGGTGAGAAACTGTCAGTTACCAAGCACAATATATAGAGTGCACTCTCTATAGACCATCATAGTCCTGGAAACACGAGGAGACTTGCTGAATTGAATTGGAAATCAGAGGAAGAATTGAGACCATCTGAACAACAGCATTGTTAAGATTGGCTATAATACTCAGAAGAGTCCTAGAAACAAGGGGAGACTTGCTATTACTCAGACCCTAGTGAAAGACCACCAGTTGGAGCTGGTGGGAACAACTCACATGGAGTCAAATAATACTACTACTTAGTAGTAGTAGTATAATAATAATAATTCTTTGAAGAAATGATTTCACAGGTCATTCAATTTAAGTGACATCTAGGTCAATTCATTCTCTATTGAGGTCAGATAAACACTATAGACAGCAGAGCCCCTACAGCTATAACCATGCAGGTGTATGCCAGAATTCCTTCATGCCAATGTATTCTATCAACCTTGGCACGTGTGTGGTTGGTAAATAAGAAGAAAGTTTGTTACTGTTTATGTTTGCCAAATTTGAAATCGGTTTGGATGGCTCCATTAAAGCCAATATTATAGCAAAGGTTTAAATAATGTTATTTTTAAATTCTACAACTATCAAGTAAACAACAGTGATCAGGAAAAAAAAAAAGCCTCAAATAAGATCTCATATTCTTAGGAATCTATATTACCTGGACAGCACTTAATCAATTAGGCTACAGAATTGAATCATCTAACATCATTCAAATTAACTCTAACAGCTAATTAACTCTTAGAACATGAGAAACAAAATTTGCTCATTATCTTTAACTAGCAGGACCTGTGGATATACCACAGTATGATAATTTAATTATTATAACATTTGATATGTTTACTAAAGAGCTTTTGTAAAATAGTTCAATATGTAAATTGTTCGCCGTCTCTGTTGGGCGTTGCCGTGTTGTTCTTGTTAATGTAGATTCTCCTCTACATATCAGTAAAATTCTCATTATCTTTTGATAAAAATGCAATGTAATATTAAAATTTTTATGAGAGCTAGACACTTGAAATGTTTTTTGACTCTTTGCCTACCAAATTTCCCCTATGGCTTTACCAAATTTTCTTGGTATCTTTCACTTGTTAGATACAATAATTCAAAGTTCACTATCTGTTCATCTCAGAACTTATTCTATTCAAATAAAGTCCTATTATTATTGTAATCTGAGTGTGGACAAGTGACACAAGTGAGGGCCACTGCCAGCAGATTGCAGTGGTGGGAGAGCAACTGTGAGTGGTTTAAAGTAGGCAAAACGTTAGAGAATAAACCAATTTCCAGTCCATTCTGCATCTGAATGATAATTTTGTGATTTTTCAATCATTCATATTCTTACAATAACAGAGAAATTATAATTATAATCTTTCACTCCTTCATAGATAGAAGCATCAGTATCATTATGGACCACTGTTACAAATGGGAACCCAATGTCTTCATGGGTTGTCTAGTTGTTAATTTTGACTAGAATCTTCTTTTATCGTTAATGTATTATTATTTCCAATCTGCACTGTTCCACTTACGGGTCAAGTCACATTGAAAGCACCGGTTCCTGCTAGATCATCGAAGTTAAGCATCGATGAGCCTGTAAGTAAGTAAAGTCGTCGGGGCGGCCTAAAGTCGGTATCAGCCAATCAGCGAGGGAGTCTATCCCCTTTTCACTTGCGCTAGACCAAGGAGATTATTTTAGCGTCTGAGGTGGAGCGCCACACCTACCATCAGCTCCTTACTTTACTGCACAGATCCCTGTACCATTTAAGAAACATCAGGTACTGTAAGCAACCAGATATCAAAATGACTTGGTTCAGCATTAAATGACCCGAAAGGGGTTGATATGCCGTAAAAAAACAAACCAAACAACCAAAACAACAACTGTACAGTTCCTTGTCAACCCAAAGGAATTGTAATAAAAAATGTGACTAAAATTTTAAAATTTTAAAAGAAAATACTAGTTCAAATTTTTATCATCTTATTATAATGGAGATTGTGTGTTTTTCTGTCTGTAACCGAAACTATGTCACTACTCAAGTCACAATCTCTTTTGTTATTTACGTCACATTCTCCATGACTTTATTTTTATTCAGTCCTCAATCATTAATAACATTGTTTTTCATTATTTATACTGTTGACCATATCTACATTGTATTTACCTTGTACCCCACTTGTACGGGTTAGGCACAAGGCCCTATTAATGTGGGACCACCCACAAACCGAAGCTCATGGGTGGCGGGTTAAAAATTGCGTCGACCCCGTCGGCATTCCCCCTCAAGGGGGGGCGCCTCAGGCACTGGGCAATAAACCCAGCCCTGCCCCTTTAAATCAAGGGGGCAGGTATTGCCTGGGGGGATAGCCCCCTGGGATTAACGCCATTAACTTGTAAAGATCAAGGGCCGAAGCCACTGGACCCCCAGCCCGTTGGCCTGATCTACATACTAATAACATGCAATTGTATTTATATATACAACAAAATAGCGGTTTACAGTGTGAAAGGGAAGGCTAATTTGCATATTGATACTAAAAATTTGATTTTAATAAATATGTACTTAGTATTATTGATTTCTAATTGTTTGGTTTTATCTTAATGAATATAAGCAAAAATCTCAGGGATAAATCTTAAAAGAAATCTATTAACAAGAAGAAATAACTGTAATTTCATTATTTACTTCCTATTTTAACTAAATAGTTAAATTAGAAAAATTTAGCAATGAAAGACAGGATCGATGGAAGAATAAATTTCAGTTGTTCTATTTTTCGATTATACCCCCTTTTTTTTCAAATCTTTTTATCTGCATTCTTATTTAGTTTTATTAGCCTTTTTAATATAATATAATGTAATATTTTATTACATTAAAACTTGCACCCTTTAGGTGCATATATTTGCTAGTTATTATTATCAATAATAACAATGATAATAATAATTGGTATTTACCCAACGTATTTGCCAAAGGTAGGATGTGACACAAGGTCGCAAGTATGGGGCATCCAGCAAGGATTGAACATGCTATTCAATAGTAATGAATCTGCGAGATTAACTTGCTAACCATTACACCACCATGGGATACACATATTGAACAAATAAAAAAAAGCAACTAAAATTTACAAGAAAATACCACTCCAAATTTTTATCATTATCATTATTAATGATAATGATAATAATTGATATTTACCCAAGCCATTAGCCATGGGTTGAAGTGACACAAGGTCATAAGTATGAGGCACCCAGTGAGGATCGAACACACTATTCAGTAGTAATGAATCTGTGAGACTAGCTTGCTAACTAAAATTTCAAGTCATTATTTCAAGTAATTATTTCAAGTCATTATTATTAAAGTAGTCATTAGTAGTCATTATTTCATAAAGTAATTATTATTATAATATTATATTATTATAATTATATTATTGTATTATTATCATAAAGTAATTATTATTAAAGTAGTCATTAGTAGTCTTTATTTCATAAAGTAGTCATTATTTCAAGTCATTATTTCAAGTCATTATTTCAGAGAATCTGCGAGACTAACTTGTTAACCATTACACCACCATGGGAAACACATATCGAACAAATAAAAAAAAGCAACTAAAATTTACAAGAAAATACCACTCCAAATTTTTATCATTATCATTATTAATGATAATGATAATAATTGATATTTACCCAACCCATATATTTTTGGGGAGAATAAGTGCTTAATTGGAGTCGTACCTAATTTTGAAAATTAATTAATTAATAATGAATTAGGTGGGAATACCTATTAAATGTATGGCTAAACAAATCGAGAAAAATCAATCTCTGTATGTACATTTCGGCCTATTAGGCCTCATATATATAAAGGGCAGTTGTGTGTATATGTATGTCTGGAGAAAACTTCGAAAATAAAACAATTAATGACAAAGTAAATATATATACACATACATATATATTTACCCAACCCATTAGCCATGGGTTGAAGTGACACAAGGTCATAAGTATGAGGCATCCAGTGAGGATCGAACACACTATTCAGTAGTAAAGAATCTGTGAGACTAGCTTGCTAACTATTACGCCACCATGGGATGCACATAATAAGAATAATGATAATAGTGTTTGACATGTTTCATCTAAAAATAAGAGAAATAAAAATAATATTGTGTGGCGGAGGAATAGGTTATAATTGGATGGTTTAGTTAAAAGTGTTACTTAAGTTTGAATACGATGGTTGACGTAATATGTAAGATGGTTGACTATACTTGATATCTCTCTCCATACACATGCACACATATATATCATGACTCATACACTATTCATTTTCCTGACATTTGTACATTATTCTATGTACAACATATTCACTTTTGATGAGTTGTAGTGCACCTGAGCACTGCATATAATAATTTCATTATCTATTTATAATATACTAGACAAAACGTGACCCATTCAGCTCTGGGTATATAATTGAGATTAGGGAAAAAACGAATAACATTTTTTTTTTATAAATTCGGCTGGACGAAACCTTAAAATCATTTTGTAAGCTAAAAAAGTAAATGTCTGACCTCATTTAAGCTACAGGTTGCTGGTTGTGAAATTTAACATGGAAATACATTTCTAATTCTCTCTCTCTCTCTCTCTCTCTCTCTCCAGAGAAACTAACATTATATAATGAAGAGGGAGTCAAGAGATACATAGAAGGGAAGAAAGAGATAGACACAGACTAAAGTAAGAGATTGGTTGGTTTTTGATTTTATGGCAAATTACGACTAATGAGAACCAATTAAAAAAATAATTTTTTTCAAACATAATTCAATCCTAAAAGTAAGGAATAATTAAGTATAATTTTTATGTCATTAAACTAAACAGTAAAAAAGCCTTTAAGGAGCAAAAGTTGATTAACTCAGCTTTAGTATAATAATAGATAAAGGGCAGTTGGTGCGTATGTATGCATGTATGTCCAGATGAAACTACAAAAATAAATCAATTAATGACAAAGAAAATACATTAAATAAACATAAACATATTAAATATCACCAGTTTTTGCTTTTTGTGCAAAAATTACGAAGATTTGATTTATATTTATGAAGATATCTAAAAATCAAAATATACATAGAAATAGCATTGAAATTCTACTTAAAAATATCCAGCATTTGTAAATTTCAAAAGTAAACAAATCAATACCCCAGGGTTCCCCCTCTCTACCCAGGTGATGCGGAGTAGTCGCTTCTAGTTATTATATAAAAGATATTTATTTGATACCCACCATCACATAACTAAAACTAACTTCATTAGTCGTTGACACTTAGAGGTCAATATTTGTCACAAGGAAATTTATTAGATATGATGTGTTAGTGTTACACACTGGACCCATCAAGGAACACGAACACTTGTATTTATGAAAGATGATATCTTTATTTCCTCGGTTGTGTGCAGATTGAGAGTCGTTAGCAGGGGTTACGCAAACGTGGTGCCTTCGGGAGTTCTCTTCAAGCGATCTTAGACCTGATCTTTGTCTGTCTAACTGATTTCCACGGGGTTTTTTTTTTATTGTAGTCTGACTCCCTGTGTCACGCCTCTTTGATCGTGACACCTACGCAGTTTTTCTGTAGACACACCTCTTCGCCCATGCAGCCTGTTTTCATTGGCTATGTGCTACGCCTACAGATTTTCTGCGCCTAAACAGTGTCAAATGTACACCTGCATTAGGTGCCAAAGGTCAGTTCAAGGCCACATCCTGTTTCTGTTTCCAACCTGCACTTGACACCCATGCACTTTCTGCATGTAGCCCGGTCCCCAGGTGCAACCGACCAATCAGGCAATATATTACATTAGGATGTGGAAAACTTTTTTTTAGAAAACACAATTTTTCTCAGAAAAAAAAAATGAACTGTCGGGATTTTAGTCCCTTCTGTTTGTGGATCAAAAAGAATAGGATAGACGTGTGGAGAGGAAATAGAGGAATACATAAGGAAATTGGATTTTTTTTTTAAATCAACAAGTTAACTATTTATTAACTATAGGGTGCGGCAAAAATACCTCCCACATTTTAAACTACCACTTGTGTGATGAAAGTGAACTTAGGCAAGGGGTAATGGTAGCTCCAGCTAGCTAATGTCTTACTATTTTTTTTTTCTTCAGATACAATCATGGCTTGGACTGGTGCACACTATGCATTTGATATTGAAATATTTTTTTAAAGATTGGTGAATCTGTAATTGTTACACAGAGAGCTTTTTGTGCTCATTTCTTGTTAAGTTGAAATGATGCTGTTCTGGATAGAATTTTCTACTTTGCAGTATCGATTTTCTATATGGAACAGCATCATTCCAATATAATATGAAATGAGTGCAAATAGCTCTCTGTGTAACAATTACAGATACACCAGTCCTTAAAAAAATGTCTCATCAGCAAATATACGGTGTGCATCAGTCCAAGCTATTGTAAGGGCAGTCTCCCTTGTCTGAGGGTTTTGGTGAATCTCCTTGTTCTCCTAATATGTTATATTAAAGTTATATAAATGTAACTAACACGTTTTCCTAACTGAAGTATTCTGCATTGGGTACTTATCCTTTAAGTAGCCCAATGTTTTATAAGAACCAGAGTTAACACTCTGTGGACCTCTTATACTATTATCACCTCATGTGGTGTAATGGTTAGCAAGCTGGATTAGCAGACCATTGTTAGTGAGTTCGATTCTCACTGGGTGCCCCACACTTCTAGCCTTGTGCCGCATCTAAGCTAAGCTTAGTAAATAACTATACTATCTTATTATAATGGAGATTGTGGGTTTGTCTGTCTGTAACCGAAACTATATCACTACTCAAGTCACAATTCCCTTAGTTATTTACATCACATTCTCCATGATTTTATTCTTATCTAAACTTCTATTATTAATAAAATTGTTATACATCATTAATACTATTGACCATTTCTAGATACAAATAAACAGGTAATTGTATTTGTATATACTACAAAATAGCGGTTTACAGTGTGAATGGGAAGGCTAATTTGCATATTGATCTTTAAGATTTGATTTTAATAAATATGTGCTTAGTATTATTGATTTCTAATTGTTTGGTTTTATCTTAATGAATATGAGCAAAAATCTCGGGGATAAATCTTAAATGAAATCGATTAATGAGAAGAAATAACTGTAATATTATCCTTTACTTCCTATTTTAACTAAATAGTTAAATTAGGAAAATTTACCAATGAAAGACGGGAGTAATGTAAGATGATGGAACAGTTAGTTTCAAAGTTGTTCTATTTTTCAATCATACCCCCTCTGTTCCAAATCTTTCTATCTGCATTCTTATTCAGTTTCATTAGCCTTTCTAATTTAATACAATATTTTATTACATTAAAACTTAGATACTTGCACCCGGAGGGTGCATATATTTACTAGTTATCATAACTGATCATATTTGAAAAAAAAGGGAAAAAAAAAGGGTAACACATGGAGAGGAGCTACTATTACCACTTGCACCACACAGGTGACAGTTTAAAATGTGGGAGGTATTTTTCTGTACCCTATAGCAATATTAGAAATAAAATTTGATATAAAATATACAAAACATGCAGGAGAAAAAATTGAGCAAACCAATGTAGAAATGAAGAAACATTAGTACAAATATGATATTTCCTTAGGATAGTTATATTTACTAGTACAAAATAAAAAACACCCTCCGGGCGATGTAAAAATAGATTTTTGAAACATTAAGTCCTCATGAAAGCATGATTCAGTTTTATGTATATATATTATATATAATATATATATATATATATATATATATATGCTGTAATAAAAAGTAGGACATATGAAATTATGTAACTTAAAATTCCGCCAGTAGAGCAGATTTTCAGCTAGTTTAAATGAACTTATTTAAATGCCAAAAGATGATTATAAAAACTAGTACAAAATAAAAAAACACCCTCCGGGCGATGTAAAAATAGATTTTTGAAACATATTGCCTGAGGGGTGGGAGTAAAAAATTCAATGTCTGCGAGTTTGTACCCTAAGTAAGTAAAATCATCAAATTCATTAAACGATTAAAAAATTTGAAAAGTAAACATTAAATATGTATTAAAATAAAACAAACTATATATAGATATATAATACCAGGTATGTATTTATTAAAACTTGTTTAAAAAACCAATGCGGACTGTCTAACATTGCATGCTCAAATTTTGAGTGTATTCTATGTTATGAACCGGCTGTGTGACGTAAGAAGTGATGTAATTTTTGTTACAGACAAAAACTAGAAGCTAGATTTAACAAACTGGAAGTTAGATATAACAAAAAAACATAGTCATGTATTTATTAAAACTTGTTTTAACAAACAATGAAGACTGCCTAATGTTGCATGTTCAAATTTTGAGTGTATTTATTCTATGTTATGATGATTTTGGGTAATATGACGTAAGCAGTGACATAATTTTTGTTGCAGACAAAAACCGGAAGCGAATTTCCATTATTAATAGACATTTATTGTTATGAATTGGCTCCTGTTACTAAACCACCTTTCAGAGCTACACTGCTTAGTAACATTCCAATCCAGGCACTGATTATAGCAATGGCTGAATTTCATAATTAAAACCGGGCAGACAAGATGGTGAGTAAGAACAGCAACAATGAAGATGGAGACCAGATACATAAAGCTTAATAACAAGAAGGAAAGAAATGTCTCTGTCTTTATTCAATAAGTGGATGACTATGTCCGACAGTCCAAAGGCATTTAAAAATAATGCAAGCGTAGGAATAATACACTGGTAAATAGTCCCAAAGAAAAACGTGGTATAGAAAAAGGGTAGGAACAAAACCTAACAAAGTTCGGCAATATATCACTTAAACTCTCTTTTTATAGAGCTATCTCTTCTGTGTCTTGCCTTTATGACCCGTTCCTTCATGTTCCCGTAGAACATACCCTTTTTTTTTCGTGTTGTCTGATGAACAATCCACCAATAATTTATGAGGAAGACTGTCCCGGTCTCCTGCCTCAAAACTTGCTACCGGGATTGCTGAAAAACCAACCCAGCTATGATTGAAGTCCGTAGCCGAGGCAGTGTCACTTGAAAGTAAACAACCAACTTGGGGCGTTTTGTTTTTTGTTTTGTTTTTTTCGACATTCACTTACATATAAAAAAATCCAAAACGTTTATTTTTTTTTGGTATTTTCATTTTATTTTAATATATTTTTTCCAACAATCAATTACAAGTAAAAAAAAAAATATTTAGATATTCCTATTTATTTAAACTAAAAACAAGACATTAAACAAACATGAATAAAAGAAAATCTGAGTATTTAGATATTCTTTTATATTTTAATAAAATAATTAAAAAAAATATCAATCTAGTCATCTTCATATCTATCTATTGCTTCGGCTACGGACTTCAATCATAGCTGGGGTTGATTTTTCACCACTCACCATTAGCAAGTTTTGAGGCAGGAGACCGGGACGGTCTTCCTCATAAATTACCAATCCACCTTTTAAAAGGAAGTTGTTATTCAAATGACTCTCCCACTTCCTCCATGATAGTTGCTCTAGCCAATGTGAGAAAAGGGGAAAGGAAGAATTTGCATAATAAGAATAATAATTAACACAGCTTAACACCTGTACCCCAGCTATGGTTAGCGGAATGAGATTGAATAAAGGATGGGTTCAAAGTTCCGCGATGGCTCCCAATTACGACAAGATGTTCCCGATTATGACAAGAAATACCTGAAGAAGGCTGGAGGGCACACTGGCCGAAACATTGTACAGATAACAATAAAGATGAGGACAATAATCCGAATAATCAAATAATACTAATTATCAAGCCTCATCTCAAAAATCAGAGAAATATAACAATACGTTTAAAACAAAGCAATTTAACATCAATGTTTATAGAAGTATCAGATATTACTATTTCTTGCTGTGTCTTTAGTCACTAATAGTTCATAATATCAATTATATTGATGAAATTCAAATATTCAAATTGTCCACAACAATAGAAAATCCATTTCCTAAAATTACAAAGTGTGTCTATTGAGTGTAAGTGCATGTGTGAAAATGTAATAAACTTCATACAATTTGAAAGGTTGAAATGTTTTAACCCTCTGGTGTGAGTGTCCTGTCTCTGGAGGAAAAGGGAAAATGTATTCTTGGTTGGTTTTGGGTCTATATATTACAAACCAAGGGTTGGGTAAATACAATTATATTGCTACCATGCAGGAGTGAGCAATCATAGTGGGACACTTTTTTTTTTTTTTTGCATAAACTGGAGAAAATTCTTTTTAATTTTATTTTTGGTCATTTAAATCAATCACACAGCTCAAGCTATCAACATTTTACAGAAAAGTGTATTTTCATTCAAACCAAAACAAAACAGAATAAATTTTAGGGCTCATGCTTAAAATTGAATTCACTCAAATCAAGAAATAGATAAAATTCAAAGAAAAATAAATATTCTGGTCTCAACAGTTTTGTTTATTTATTTTTTTCAATTTCTGGTCTATTTTAACTGTAGTAAAATGTAAAAATACTCTGCATGTTATGATGAAAAGCAACAACAATAAGATAAAGATAAACTACTCAAATATTTATTATGCATATACAATCATGAAATTGCAGTTAAATTCATTCATTCCTCCCATTATCACTTGATTAATTTAATCAAAAAAAAATTATTGAAAATTAATGAATTTAATTTTTTTTAAATATAAGATGACTAGTAATTTTCTTTAAAAATATTTTTCCCACCATTTCATTGTTTTTTTTTTTTTTTTTACATAAATGTTTAAAATTCTTAATTAAAAAAACAGAAAAAAATCACTCAAAATTTTAAAACCTCTTTTTTTCTGAATATGATTTTATTTTTAGATAATGAAATTTGATTGATTTGATGGTTTCAAAAACAAGTCACATGAGAGTTACTTCCCTTCGTAACTGCGACTACCCCCTCCCCCCCATCTATCTCCAACTCTGGTATATAGTTTTGGCCAACTTTTAAGGCAAAATTTTGTAAGATATATGAAAATAAATTTAGCCGAAAACTAATTTTCAAATTTTCATCTAAGTGATATTTTATACCAATTTTTAAATCAACTTTACCTTTATTTGTACATTGTATTTTGGAATAAAAATAAATATGGACATGATAATTTTAATTCATTGTGACAAAAAACAAACAAAAACAACAACAAAACAAACAAAACAATAACTAAAAGTTGCTTTTAAAGTTTTCACAAGATTGAAAACAACTCGTTTCCCATAATCATAATATAAATCAACTGCCAGAAAATATTTATCTTAAATAAATTAGTAAATAATTTAAGTTGTACATAAAAACTCAAAAAAGACTTTGAATAACATAAATTAAATTAAAATATAAATAAAGCACTAAAATTGTAAAAGAAACGTAGTCACATTTCTATGTGTGTTTCAGATTGTACAATTTTAGTTTAATCGGAAAATGTTAAGTTTGAAGTCAGGAATGAATAGAATTCATGAGGGCAGAATGAAAAAAAGTTTTTGATCAACATAATTTTAACGGGTCCCATAAAAAAAAATGAAAGTTCTTTTCATTCTTTTTAAATCATTCTTTATTTTTATTTTTCCATTTTCTTTTCTACGACCTTCAAAGAAAAGCGTCCAGAATTTGACAAAATTAGATTTTCTCAAACATCAATTTATATTTGTTCTTCTTCACAAATATCAGCTGCGATCAGTTACGTTATACATACATTCTTACCCTGTTTACCATTTCTGATTTTTTTTTCTGCGACACTGGCAAATTGACCCACAAGTACAAATTTCTCAACTTTTAAATGCTTAAAAATCCAAAAAATCTACCTCCTGTTTTTGTTTTTGTACTACAGTGTACCTGTGTTGTACAATGTACTTTTTTCTGTTTGCTCTTTACATAGCAATGTGTCTCTTTCGCCGTCTCATCATTCTAGTTCTTTCTGTAGTAAAAAGACTTGACATGAAGGAACAAACGACGTCTTTATGGCTAAGGTGTTGTTCGTACTTTTTCCAATCTAAACGAAGTTAAGACTTGGTTACTCGCGCTTAAAATATAATCTACTTTGAATTAAAATGATCGAATTATAAACATAATTATTAAGGGTTCCAGATCTCTACACACCTGGTGCATAACTATATTTTAAACATCCAATTCTCTCAAATCCCAAATATGACCATAACCCTAGTAAAGTAAGAAAACTTAAGAGAAACTATGTGTGGTGTAATGGTTAACGAGCTGGTTTGCAGACCATTACTTACTAGTGATTCGATTCTCCTGTGTGCCTCATATTTCTGGTCTTGTGCCCCCCAAAACTCAACTGAACCCTAACCTGTGTATACATTTACAAAACTTGTAGTTTAACTTTATACATACGGACATGAATATTAAATAAATTATCAGAAAGTTTTGAAATAAAATAATAAATGCATTATAAAGATCATTCATTGATACATAAACCACTGAAAATTTCATTAAAATCCGATTATTTTCCTGATTTTTGGTAAATTTTTCTGTAGGGGGCTAAAGTCATTTGTCAAAAACGAATTTTAGGCTCCGTTTGCCAGTCCCTAAATTATATCAATTAATTGAATAAAACTTGTATAATTTAATTCTAGATTTAAGTAGTAGTTATTTTCTTCGTGAGTAAACTAGGATTTTATTTTTACCTTTTTCTTTATATCATTAAAACAAACGCATATAAAATCAGAATTATCACTTCATTTTTTCCGCCAATATCTAAAATAAATAAATAAATAAATAATGAAAGAAAGAATAAAAGTTGCAAATGCCAAAAAGATTTCACAAACCGATTACTCTTTATTCTTTGATTCTCAAAGAAGCCTAAACTGTTCTATCAGAAACAGGTGACTATTCAGCGGTGCTCTTGGAAAAAAAAATCACGCCATCACAATAATGCAAATATTTAGCAAAGAAAGAAGCAAGCATAATAGAAAATAGACCTATATAGACTATAGTCAATCGAAGGAAGATTATAGATAGAGAAAAAAATGAAGATAGAGAGGGGAAATTGTTTAGCATCAACATCAGAATTGATTTTTTTTCTTTAGTAGTGGTAACATTTTAGTTTACCCTGTCGCCATTGTGTGTTCTAGAATCCTAACTCTGCCGCATCTTAGTTCTGGGACTTCTGCACACTCCCCCTAGAGAACTGACTGCTCTAAATAACAAACCAAACTTTTCCACTGCTGGCTAGAATCTATTTTAGTTACCAAATTCTTTCTACTTCTTGATTTGCGTCTACTAAACCTGTCTTCTTAGTAACTCTCTTGGCGTTCATTTTTTCCTTACTACATATTTTTTCTTTCTTTTCTCTTTCTCACATCATTTTTAACCGTTTCTTTACCCCACCGCCAGGTTCTGTCACCCTTATCCTCTACGTCTTTCGTTTCGTTTTTACCCACCCCTCAAGAATAAGCAGAGTGTCCCTTTTTATCCCCCTCCCACCCCAGGTCGATGAGTGGTGTGGGGAATGCAACCTTTGAAACTGCGCATCGCACCGTATGCTTCTTCTGAGGGTGGGTAAAAACGAACGAAGACAGAGGGATAAGGTGACAGAAACCTGGCGGGGGGGGGTAAAGAAGGTAAAAATGGATGTTGAGAAAGAGAAAGAAAGAAAAAAATATGTAGTAAGAAAAAAATGAAACGCCAAGAGAGTTACTAAGGAAGACAGGTTAGTAGACGCAAATCAAGAAGTAGAGAATTTGGTAACTAAAAATAGATTTAGCCAGCAGTGGAATAAAAGTTTGTTTGTTATTTAGAGCCAGTCAGTTCTCTAAGGAGGGAGTCCGTGCCAGAAGTCCCAGAACTAAGATGCGGCAGAGTTAGGTTCTAGAAACACCAATGCAGACAAGGTAAAACTAAAGAAATGTTCCCACTACTAAAGAAAAAAAAATCAATTCTGATGTTGATGCTAACAATTTCCCCCTCTCTTATCTCATTTTTTTCTCTATCTATAATCTCCTTCGATTGCGACTTAGTCTATATAGGTCTATTTTCTATTATGCCTTGCTCTTTCTTTGCATAATATTTGCATATTGATGGCGTGATTTTTTTTCCAAGAGCAACCGTTAGGAATAGTCACCTGTTCTGTAGGACAGTTTAAGGCTTCTTTGAGAAATCAAAAGAAATAAGAGTAATCGGTGTGAAATCTTTGGTCATTTGCAACTTTATTCTTTCTTTCATTATTATTTATATTCATTTAGATATTGGCGGAAACAATGAGGATTATCTGAATTTTATATGCTTTTGTTTTATGATAAAGAAAAAGTAAAAATAAAATCCTATTTACTCACGAAAAGAAAATACATCTACTTAACTAGAATAAATTATACAAAGTTTATTCAATAATGATATATTAGGACTGGCAAACGGAGCCTAAAATTCGTTTGACAATGACTTGTGCCCCCCACAGAAATAATTTACCAAAAATCAGGAAATAATCGGATTTTAATGAAATTTTCAGTGTTTAATGTATCAATGAATGATCTTTATAATGCATTATTATTTTATTCAAACTTCTGATAATTTATTTAATATTCATGTCCGTAGTATAAAGTTATAACTACAAGTTTTGTAAATGTATACACGGTTAGGGTTTCAGTTGATTTTGGGGCACAAGACCAGAAATATGAGCACAAGTGAGAATCGAAATCACTAGTAAGTAATTGTCTGCAAACCAAGCTGTTTAACCATTAACCACACATAGTTCTCTTAAAGTCTTCTACTCTTACCCTTAGGGTTATGGTATATTTGGGATTTTGAGAGAATTGGATGTTTAAAATATAGTTTGCACCAGGTGTGTTAGAGATCTGAACCCTTAATAATTATGTTATAATTCGATCATTTAATTCAAAGAGATTATATTTTAAGCGCGAGTAAACCAAGTTCTTAACTTCCGTTTAGATTGGAAAAAGTACGAACAAACAGCATAAAAGACGTCGTTTGTTCCTTCTGTCAAGTCTTTACTACAGAAAAACTAGAATGATGAGACGGCGAAAGACACATGCTAATGTAAAGAAGCAAACAGAAAAAGTACATGTAACACACAGGTACACTGTAGTACCCAAAACAAAAAACAGGAGGTAGATTTTTTGGATTTTTTAAGCATTTAAAAGTTGAGAAATTTGTAACTTGTGGGTCAATTTGCCAGTGTCGCAGAAAAAAAAATCAGAAATGGTAAACAGGGTAAGAATGTATGTATAACGTAACTGATCGCAGCGATATTGTGAAGAAAGAACAAATAAATTGTGTTGAGAAAATCTAATTTTGTCAAATTCTGGACGCTTTTCTTTTGAAGGTCGTAGAAAAGAAAATGGAAAAAATAAAATAAAAGAATGATTTAAAAAGAATGAAAACTTTCATTTTTTTTTATGGACCCGTTAAAATTATGTTGATCAAAAACTTTTTTCATTCTGCCTCATGAATTTCTATTCATTCCTGACTTCAAACTTAACTTTTCCGATTAAACTAAATTGTACAATCTGAAACACCATAGAAATGTGACTACGTTTCTTTACAATTTAGTGCTTTATTTATATTTTTAATTAATTTATGTATTCAAAGTCTTTTTTGAGTTTTATGTAAAACTTAAATTATTTACTAATTTATTTAAGATAAATATTTTCTGGCAGTTGATTTATATATGATTATGGGAAACGAGTTGTTTCAATCTTGTGAAAAACTTTAAAAAGCACTTTTAGTTATGTTTTTGTTTTGTGTGTTGTTTTTGTTTGTTTTTTTGTCACAATGAATTAAAATTATCATGTCCATATTTATTTTATTCCAAAATTACATGTACAAATAAAGGTAAAGTTGATTTAAAAATTGGTATAAAATTCACTTAGATGAAATTTGAAAATTAGTTTTCGGCTAATTTATTTTCATATATCTTACAAAATTTTGCCTTAAAAGTTGGCCAAAACTATATACCAGAGTTGAGATAGATGGGGGGAGGGGGTAGTCGCAGTTACGAAGGGAAGTAACTCTCATGTGACTTTGTTTTTGAAACCATCAAATCAATCAAATTTCATTATCTAAAAAATAAAATCATATTCAGAAAAAGAGGTTTAAAATTTGAGTGATTTTTTTCTGTTTTTTAATTAAGAATTTTAAACATTTATGTAAAAAAAAAAAAAAAAACAATGAAATGGTGGGAAAAATATTTTTAAAGAAAAATTACTAGTCATCTTATATTTAAAAAAATTAAATTCATTAATTTCAATAATTTTTATTTTTGATTAAATTAATCAAGTGATAATGGGAGGAATTGAATGAATTTAACTGCAATTTCATGATTGTATATGCAATAATAAATATTTGAGTAGTTTTATCTTTTATCTTATTGTTGTTGCTTTTCATCATAACATGCAGAGTATTTTTACATTTTACTACAGTTAAAATAGACCAGAAATGAAAAAATAAATAAAACAAACTGTTGAGACCAGAATATTTATTTTCTTCTTTGAATTTTATCTATTTCTTGATTTGAGTGAATCAATTTTAAGCATGAGCCCTAAAATTTATTCTGTTTTGTTTTGGTTTGAATGAAAATACACTTTTCTGTAAAATGTTGATAGCTTGAGCTGTGTGATTGATTTAAATGACCAAAAATAAAATTAAAAAGAATTTTTCTCCAGTTTATGCAAAAAAAAAAAAAAGTGTCCCACTATGATTGCTCACTCCTGCATGGTAGCAATATAATTGTATTTACCCAACCCCTTGGTTTGTAATATATAGACCCAAAACCAACCAAAGAATACATTTTCCCTTTTCCTCCAGAGACAGGACACTCACACCAGAGGTTAAAACATTTCAACCTTTCAAAATTGTATGAAGTTTATTACATTTTCACACATGCACTTACACTCAATAGACACACTTTGTAATTTTAGGAAATGGATTTTCTATTGTTGTGGACAATTTGAATATTTGAATTTCATCAATATAATTGATATTATGAACTATTAGTGACTAAAGACACAGCAAGAAATAGTAATATCTGATACTTCTATAAACATTGATGTTTAAATTGCTTTGTTTTAAACGTATTGTTATATTTCTCTGAATTTTTGAGATGAGGCTTGATAATTAGTATTATTTGGATTATTCGGATTATTGTCCTCATCTTTATTGTTATCTGTACAATGTTTCGGCCAGTGTGCCCTCCAGCCTTCTTCAGGTATTTCTTGTCATAATCGGGAACATTCTTGTCGTAATTGGGAGCCATCGCGGAACTTTGAACCCAATCCTTTATTCAATCTCATTCCGCTAACCATAGCTGGGGTACAGGTGTTAAGCTGTGTTAATTATTATTCTTATTATGCAAATTCTTCCTTTCCCCTTTTCTCACATTGGCTAGAGCAACTATCATGGAGGAAGTGGGAGAGTCATTTGAATAACAACTTCCTTTTAAAAGGTGGATTGGTAATTTATGAGGAAGACCGTCCCGGTCTCCTGCCTCAAAACTTGCTAATGGTGAGTGGTGAAAAAATCAACCCCAGCTATGATTGAAGTCCGTAGCCGAAGCAATAGATAGATATGAAGATGACTAGATTTGATATTTTTTTAATTATTTTTTAAAATATAAAAGAATATCTAATACTCAGATTTTCTTTATTCATGTTTTTTAATGTCTGTTTTTAGTTTAAATAAATAGGAATATCTAAATATTTTTTTTTACTTGTAATTGATTGTTGGAAAAATATATTAAAATAAAATGAAAATACCAAAAAAAAATAAACGTTTTGGATTTTTTTAATATGTAAGTGAATGTCGAAAAAAAAAACAAAAAACAAAACGCCCCAAGTTGGTTGTTTACTTTCAAGTGACACTGCCTCGGCTACGGACTTCAATCATAGCTGGGTTGGTTTTTCAGCAATCACGCGTAGCAAGTTTTGAGCAGGAGACCGGGACAGTCTTCCTCATAAATTTATTGGTGGATTGTTCATCAGACAACACTGAAAAAAAAAAGGGTATGTTCTACGGGAACATGAAGGAACGGGTCATAAAGGCAAGACACAGAAGAGATAGCTCTATAAAAAGAGAGAGTTTAAGTGATATATTGCCGAACTTGTGTTAGGTTTTGTTCCTACCCTTTTTCTATACCACGTTTCTTTGGGACTATTTACCAGTGTATTATTCCTACGCTTGCATTATTTTTAAATGCCTTTGGACTGTCGGACATAGTCATCCACTTATTGAATAAAGACAGAGACATTTCTTTCCTTCTTGTTATTAAGCTTTATGTATCTGGTCTCCATCTTCATTGTTGCTGTTCTTACTCACCATCTTGTCTGCCGGTTTTAATTATGAAATTCAGCCATTGCTATAAATCAGTGCCTGGATTGGAATGTTACTAAGCAGTGTAGCTCTGAAAGGTGGTTTAGTAAACAGGAGCCCAATTCATAACAATAATGTCTATTAATAATGGAAATTCGCTTCCGGTTTTTGTCTGCAACAAAAATTATGTCACTGCTTACGTCATATTACCCAAAATCATCATACAAGAATAAATACACTCAAAATTTGAACATGCAACATTAGGCAGTCTTCATTGTTTGTTAAAACAAGTTTAATAAATACATGACTATGTTTTTTTTGTTATATCTAACTTCCAGTTTGTTAATTCTAGCTTCTAGTTTTTGTCTGTAACAAAAAATTAACATCACTTCTTACGTCACACAGCCGGTTCATAAATAGAATACACTCAAATTTGAGCATGCAATGTACAGTCCGCATTGGTTTTTTAAACAAGTTTAATAAATACATACTGGTATTATATTTATTATTAGTTTGTTTATTTTAATACATATTTAATGTTACTTTCAAATTTTTTAATCGTTTAATGAATTTGATGATTTACTTACTTAGGGTACAAACTCGCAGACATTGAATTTTTTTACTCCACCCCTCAGGCAATATGTAAAAATCTATTTTTCATCGCCCGGAGGGTGTTTTTTTATTTGTAACAGTTTTTATAATCATCTTTGGCATTTAAATAAAGTTCATTAAACTAGCTGAAAATCTGCTCTACTGGCGAATTTTAAGTTACATAATTTCATATGTCCTACTTTTATTACAGCATATATATATATATATATATATATATATCTATAGTATATATACTACATAAATGAATCATGCTTTCATGAGGACTTAATGTTTCAAAAATCTATTTTTACATCGCCCGGAGGGTGTTTTTATTTTTGTACTAGTAAATAATAACTATCCAAGGAAATATCATATTTGTACTAATGTTTCTTCATTTCTACATTGGTTTTGCTCAATTTTTTCTCCTGCATGTTTTGTATATTTTATATCAAATTTTATTTCTAATATTGCTATAGGGTATAACAGAAAAATACCTCCCACATTTTAAACTGTCACCTGTGTGGTGCAAGTGTAATAGTAGCTCCTCCCATGTGTTACCTTTTTTTTTCCCTTTTTTTTCAAAATGATCAGTTATGATAACTAGTAAATATATGCACCCTCCGGTGCAGTATCTAAGTTTTAATGTAATAAAATATTGTATTAAATTAGAGGCTAATGAAACTGAATAAGATGCAGATAGAAAGATTTGGAACAGAGGGGGTATGATTGAAAAATAGAAACAACTTTGAAACTAACTGTTCCATCATCTTACATTACTCCCGTCTTTCATTGGTAAATTTTCCTAATTTAACTATTTAGTTAAAATAGGAAGTAAAGATATATATTACATTTTATTTCTTCTCATAATCGATTTCATTTAAGATTTATCCCCGAGATTTGGCTCATATTCATTAAGATAAAACCAAACAATTAGAAATCAATATATACTAAGCACATATTTATTAAAATCAATCTTAAAGATCAATATGCAAATTAGCCTTCCCATTCACACCTGTAAACCGCTAATTTTGTAGTATATATACAAAGACATTACCTGTTTATTTGTATCTAAGAAATGGTCAAAAGTATTAATGATGTCAATACATTTATTAAATAATAGAAGTTTAGATAGAATAAAATCATGGAGAATGTGAGTTAAATAACTAAGGGAAATTGTGACTTGAGTAGTGATATGTTCCGGTTACAGACAGACAAACCCACAACTCCATTATAATAAGATAGTATAGTTATTTACTAAGCTTAGCTTAGATGCGGCACAAGGCTAGAAAGTGTGGGGCACCAGTGAGAATCGAACTCACAAACAATGGCTGCTAATCCAGCTTGCTAACCATTACACCACATGAGGTGATAATAGTATAGCGAGGTCACAGAGTGTTACTCTGGTTCTTATAAAACATGGGCTACTTAAAGGATAAGTACCCAATGCAGAATACTTCAGTTAGGAAAACGTGTTAGTTACATTTATATAACTTTAATAAAATCTATAGGAGAACAAGGAGATTCACCAAAACCCTAAGACAAGGGAGACTGCCTTTACAATAGCTTGGACTGATGCACACCGTATATTGCTGATGAGACATTTTTTAAGGACTGGTGTATCTGTAATTGTTACAGTCAGAGAGCTATTGCACTCATTTCAATTTATATTGGGAATGATGCTGTTCCTATAGAAAATCGATACTGCAAAGTAGAAATTCTATCCAGAACAGCATCATTTCAACTTAACAAGAAATGAGCACAAAAAGCTCTCTGTGTAACAATTACAGATTCACCAATCTTTAAAAAAATATTTCAATAATCAATGCATAGTGTGACCAGTCCAAGCCATGATTGTATCTGAAGAAAAAAAAAATAGTAAGACATTAGCTAGCTGGAGCTACATTACCCCTTGCTAAGTTCACTTTCATCACACAAGTGGTAGTTTAAAATGTGGGAGGTATTTTTGCCGCACCTATAGTTTAATAAATAGTTAACTTGTTGATTTAAAAAAAAAATCCAATTTCTTATGTATTCCTCTATTTCCTCTCCCACACGTCTATCCTATTCTTTTTGATCCACAAACAGAAGGGACTAAAATCCCTGACAGTTCATTTTTTTTTCTGAGAAAAATTGTGTTTTCTAAAAAAGTTTTCCACATCCTAATGTAATATATTGCCTGATTGGTCGGTTGCACCTGGGGACCGGGCTACATGCAGAAAGTGCATGGGTGTCAAGTGCAGGTTGGAAACAGAAACAGGATGTGGCCTTGAACTGACCTTTGGCACCTAATGCAGGTGTACATTTTGACACTGTTTAGGCGCAGAAAATCTGTAGGCGTAGCACATAGCCAATGAAACAGGCTGCATGGGCGAAGAGGTGTGTCTACAGAAAAACTGCGTAGGTGTCACGATCAAAGAGGCGTGACACAGGGAGTCAGACTACAATAAAAAAACCCCGTGGAAATCAGTTAGACAAGACAAAGATCAGGTCTAAGATCGCTTGAAGAGAACTCCCGAAGGCACCACGTTTGCGTAACCCTGCTAACGACTCTCAATCTGCACACAACGAGGAAAAGGAATATCATCTTCATAAATACAAGTGTTTCGTGTTCCCTTGATGGGTCCAGTGTGTAACACTAACACATCATATCTAATAAATTTCCTTGTGACAAATATTGACCTCTAGTGTCAACGACTAATGAAGTTAGTTTTAGTTAGTGATGGTGGGTATCAAATAATATTCTTTTTATAATAACTAGAAGCGACTACTCCTCCGCATCACCTGGGTATAGAGGGGGAACCCTGGGTATTGATTTGTTTACTTTTGAAATTTACAAATGCTGGATATTTTTAAGTAGAATTTCAATGCTATTTCTATGTATATTTTGATTTTTAGATATCTTCATAAATATAAATCAAATCTTCGTAATTTTTGCACAAAAAGCAAAAACTGGTGATATTTAATATGTTTATGTTTATTTAATGTATTTTCTTTGTCATTAATTGATTTATTTTTGTAGTTCAATCTGGACATACATGCATACATACGCACAACTGCCTTTATCTATTATTATACTAAAGCTGAGTTTAATCAACTTTTGCTCCTTAAAGGCTTTTTTTACGTTTAGTTTAATGACATAAAAATTATACTTAATTATTCCTTACTTTTAGGATTGAATATGTTTGAAAAAATTATTTTTTTATTGGTTCTCATTAGTCGTAATTTGCCATAAAATCAAAAACCAACCAATCTTTACTTTAGTCTGTGTCTACTCTTTCTTCCTTTATGTATCTCTTGACTCCCTCTTCATTATATAATGTTAGTTTTCTCTGGAGAGAGAGAGAGAGAGAGAGAGAGAGAATTAGAAATGTATTTCATGTTAAATTTCACAACCAGCAACCTGTAGCTTAAATGAGGTCAGACATTTACTTTTTAGCTTACAAATGATTTAAAGGTTTCGTCCAGCCGAATTTATAAAAAAAAATGTTATTCGTTTTTTCCCTAATCTCAATTATATACCCAGAGCTGAATGGGTCACGTTTTGTCTAGTATATTTATAAATAGATATGAAATTATTATATGCAGTGCTCAGGTGCACTACAACTCATCAAAAGTGAATATGTTGTACATAGAATAATGTACAAATGTCAGGAAAATGAATAGTGTATGAGTCATGATATATATGTGTGCATGTGTATGGAGAGAGGATATCAAGTATTGTCAACCATCTTACATATTACGTCAACCATCGTATTCAAACTTAAGTAAACTTTTAACTAAACCACCAATTATAACCTATTCCTCCGCACACAATATTATTTTTATTTCTCTTATTTTAGATGAAACATGTCAAACACTATTATCATTATTCTTATTATGTGCATCCATGGTGGCGTAATAGTTAGCAAGCTAGTCTCACAGATTCTTTACCTACTGAATAGTGTGTTCGATCCTCACTGGATGCCTCATACTTATGACCTTGTGTCACTTCAACCATGGCTAATGGGTTGGGTAAATATATATGTATGTGCATATATATTTTACTTTGTCATTAATTGTTTTATTTTCGAAGTTTTCTCAAGACATACATATACACACAACTGCCTTTATATATGAGGCCTAATAGGCGAAATGTACATACAGAGATTGATTTTTCTCGATTTGTTTAGCCATACATTTAATAGGTATTCCCACCTAATTCATTATTAATTAATTAATTTTCAAAATTAGGTACGACTCCAATTAAGCACTTATTCTCCCAAAAATATATGGGTTGGGTAAATATCAATTATTATCAAATTATCATTAATAATGATAATGAAAAAATTTGGAGTGGTATTTTCTTGTAAATTTTAGTTGCTTTTTTTTATTTGTTCGATATGTGTTTCCCATGGTGGTGTAATGGTTAACAAGTTAGTCCTCGCAGATTCTCTGAAATAATGACTTGAAATAATGACTTGAAATAATGACTACTTTATGAAATAAAGACTACTAAAGACTACTTTAATAATAATTACTTTATGATTAATAATACATAATATAATTATAATAATATAATATTAATATAATATTACTTTATGAAATAATGACTACTAATGACTACTTTTAATAATAATGACTTGAAATAATTACTTGAATAATGACTTGAAATTTTAGTTAGCAAGCTAGTCTCACAGATTCATTACTACTGAATAGTGTGTTCGATCCTCACTGGTGCCTCATACTTATGACCTTGTGTCACTTCCAACCCATGGCTATGGCTTGGGTAAATATCAATTATTATCATTAATCATTAATAATGATAATGAAAAATTTGGAGTGGTATTTTCTTGTAAATTTTAGTTGCTTTTTTTATTTGTTCAATATGTGTATCCCATGGTGGTGTAATGGTTAGCAAGTTAATCTCGCAGATTCATTACTATTGAATAGGCATGTTTCAATCCTTGCTGGATGCCCCATACTTGCGACCTTGTGTCACATCCTACCTTTGGCAATTACGTTGGGTAAATACCAATTTTTATTATCATTGTTATTATTGATAATAATAACTAGCAAATATATGCACCTAAAAGGGTGCAAGTTTTAATGTAATAAAATATTACATTATATATATTAAAAGGCTAAATAAAACTAAATAAGAATGCAGATAAAAGATTTGAAAAAAAAGGGTATAATCGAAAAATAGAACAACTGAAATTTATTCTTCCATCGATCCTGTCTTTCATTGCTAAATTTTTCTAATTTAACTATTTTAGTTAAATAGGAAGTAAATAATGAAATTACAGTTATTTCTTCTTGTTAATAGATTTCTTTTAAGATTTATCCTGAGATTTTGCTTATATTCATTAAGATAAAACCAAACAATTAGAAATCAATAATACTAAGTACATATTAATTAAAATCAAATTTTTAGTATCAATATGCAAATTAGCCTTCCCTTTCACACTGTAAACGCTATTTTGTTGTATATATAAATACAATTGCATGTTATTAGTATGTAGATCAGGCCAACGGGCTGGGGTCCAGTGGCTTCGGCCCTTGATCTTTACAAGTTAATGGCGTTAATCCAGGGGGCTATCCCCCCAGGAATACCTGCCCTTGATTTAAAGGGGCAGGGCTGGGTTATTGCCCAGTGCCTGAGGCGCCCCCCTTGAGGGGGAATGCCGACGGGGTCGACGCAATTTTAACCCGCCACCCCATGAGCTTCGGTTTGTGGGTGGTCCACATTAATAGGCCTTGTGCTAACCCGTACAAGTGGGGGACAAGGTAAATACAATGTAGATATGGTCAACAGTATAAATAATGAAAAACAATGTTATTAATGATTGAGGACTGAATAAAATATAAGTCATGGAGAATGTGACGTAAATAACAAAAGAGATTGTGACTTGAGTAGTGACATAGTTTCGGTTACAGACAGAAAAACACACAATCTCCATTATAATAAGATGATAAAATTTGAACTAGTATTTTCTTTTTAAAATTTTAAAATTTTAGTCACATTTTTTATTACAATTCCTTTGGGTTGACAAGGAACTGTACAGTTGTTGTTTTGGTTGTTTGGTTGTTTTTTTACGGCATATCAACCCTTTCGGGTCATTTAATGCTGAACCAAGTCATTTTTGATATCTGGTTGCTTACAGTACCTGATTGTTTCTTAATGGTCAGGGATCTGTGCAGTAAAGTAAGGAGCTGATGGTAGGTGTGGCGCTCCACCTCAGACGCTAAAATAATCTCCTTGGTCTAGCGCAAGTGAAAAGGGGATAGACTCCACGCTGATTGGCTGATACCGACTTTAGGCCGCCCCGACGACTTTACTTACTTACAGGCTCATCGATGCTTAACTTCGATGATCTAGCAGGAACCGGTGCTTTCAATGTGACTTGACCCGTAAGTGGAACAGTGCAGATTGGAAATAATAATACATTAACGATAAAAGAAGATTCTAGTCAAAATTACAACTAGACAACCCATGAAGACATTGGGTTCCATTTGTAACAGTGGTCCATAATGATACTGATGCTTCTATCTATGAAGAGTGAAAAGATTAATAATTATAATTTCTCTGTTATTGTAAGAATATGAATGATTGAAAAATCACAAATTATCATTCAGATGCAGAATGGACTGGAAATTGTTTTCTCTAACGTTTTGCCTACTTTAAACCCTCACAGTTGCTCTCCCACCACTGCAATCTGCTGGCAGTGGCCCTCACTTGTGTCACTTGTCCACACTCAGATTACAATAATAATAGGACTTTATTGAATAGAATAAGTTCTGAGATGAACAGATAGTGAACTTTGAATTATTGTATCTAACAAGTGAAAGATACCAAGAAAATTTGGTAAAGCCATAGGGAAATTTGGTAGGCAAAGAGTCAAAAAACATTTCAAGTGTCTAGCTCTCATAAAAATTTTAATATTACAGTTGGCATTTTATCAAAAGATAATGAGAATTTTACTGATATGTAGAGGAGAATCTACATTAACAAGAACAACACGGCAACGCCCAACAGAGACGGCGAACAATTTAACATATTGAACTATTTATCAAAAGCTCTTAGTAACATATCAAATGTTATAATAATTAAATTATCATACTGTGGTAATATCCACAGGTCCTGCTAGTTAAAGATAATGAGCAAATTTTGTTTCCTCATGTTCTAAGAGTTAATTAGCTGTTAGAGTTAATTTGAATGAATGTAGATGATTCAATTCTGTAGCCTAATTGATTAAGTGCTGTCCAGGTAATATAGATTCCTAAGAATAGAGATCTTATTTGAGGCTTTTTTTTTTTTCCTGATCACTGTTGTTTAACTGATAGTTAGAATTAAAAATAACATATTTAACCTTTGCTATAATATTGGCTTTAATGGAGCATCCAAACCGATTTCAAATTTTGGCAAACATAAACAGTAACAAACTTTCTTCTTATTTACCAACCACACACGTGCCAAGGTTGATAGAATACATTGGCATGAAGGAATTCTGGCATACACCTGCATGGTTATAGCTGTAGGGGCTCTGCTGTCTATAGTGTTTATCTGACCTCAATAGAGAATGAATTGACCTAGTGTCACTTAAATGAATGACCTGTGAAATCATTTCCTTCCAAAGAATTATTATTATTATACTACTACTACTAGTAGTAGTATTATTTGACTCCATGTGAGTTGTTCCCACCAGCTCCAACTGGTGGTCTTTCACTAGGGTCTGAGTTAATGCAAGTCTCCCCTTGTTTCTAGGACTCTTCTGAGTATTATAGCAATCTTAACAATGCTGTTGTTCAGATGGGTCTCATTCTTCTCTGATTCCAATTCAATTCAGTAAAGTTCTCCTCGTGTTTCCAGACTATGATGGTCTATAGAGAGTGCACTCTATATATTGTGCTTGATTAACTGACAGTTTTCTCACCTATGCAATTTTGCTTGGTAACTGTAATTAGCAAAGCTTCATGTCTTTGCTACCCTACTTATATGCTCTCTCTGCAGTGATGCTGAAGCCTTTTTGATTTAGTGCCTCCTGAACACACATATTTGCTTTGAATGAATCTCTGGGGAAATTTATGGGTCCTACTAAAGCCATCTAACTCCTACCTTGTAACCTATCGTTTAATTCAATTCTAAGAAACTATTGAAATGTATTTACAGTTAGCTTGAAAGGTGAAGGAAGAAAAAGAAAAACACCGGGATGCATGGATACGATTGTTACTCTGTCCTTTTAGATTTTTGTACATAAGGTAACAGGATGCATACCTATCAGCATCTCATATTATGTATCTCAATATATATGTATGTATATATATATATATATAATGTATGTATGTATGTGTGTCTCAGAAAAACATTCTGTTTATATAATATGGATTCTATGCATGTATGTGAAATATTCAAAGTCTGAATTTTTTTTTCCCAAAAAAAGATTACTTTGATAAAATAGGATAAAAATTTTAAAAGTTTAACTTTTTACCTACCATAGCAGATCTTATATCTCTTCTTTGATGCATTCAGTAGGTAAAGGTAAACAAAACAAAATGGAGAAAAAATAGAAGAAAAAAATATCATTTAATCTAGCAAAATATTTCTTGGCATTTTTACATTATTCCGTTTGGCACAAATCATGAATTCCTTCTTAGAGAATTCCTCGTGAAGTTCATTGAAGGTGTCTTCAGTTTTGATCCTGGGAACATTTTATTGCCAGTAAAGATGTGTTCTAGATACTTAAGAAAAAAAAAAAAGCCTGTAATCCATGTGAGAAAAGTTTGGAGAAAATTAGAATGCAATAAGTCACAAATCTTTTAACTGATTTCTATTTTTGTTAACATCAGTTTTACAATAGATCAGACATGATTATGCAGCAAAATTAAATCTATTCTATTTACCAATTTTGATCTGTTTGAGATTTGAACATACTTTGCAAGGTGTACATGGTGTAACAGTTATTGTCGTAGGAATTGACAAAGCAACTTAGTTCAAATCCAGAATGAGGCTGTTTGCAATTTCACATAGTGCTAATACCCTTAAGAAAGGTATAAAATCCTATTCTCCATTCAGCAATGAGTAAATAGTATGGCAGATTTGGGTTCTTTAACTTGGTATGGTACCAACGTCTGGAGAAGAAAATTGTGTCACTTCTGTCTATGGTGGAGGGATTGGCTAGAATGCATACTCTAGTAAGTCAATTGTGATTGGTAGTATCTGGTAGCAATTGAAAGAGATAATGAAGATAAGGAGGAGTAAAGAATGAAAAGAGAATGAAGAAAGAAGAGAAAAAGAAAGGAGAAAAAGATAAAAGAGAATGAAGAAAGAGGGAGAAAAAAGAAAGGAGGAGAAAGAAGAAAGAGAGAATGAACCAGAGAATGAAGAAGAGGAGAAGAAAGAATAAGAGAAATGAGGAGAAAGAAAGAAATGAATGAATAGAGAATTGAAGAAGAAGGAGAAAAAGAAAGGAGAAAGAATAAAGAGAATGAAGAAAGGAAGGAGAAAAAAAGAAAGGCTGATGAAAGAATAAAAGAGATGAAGAAAGAAGGAGAAATAGAAAGGAGGAGAAGAATGAAGAGAATGAGAAAGAGAAGGAGAAAAAAAAAAAAAGAAAGGAGGAGAAAGAAAATAAAGAGAATGAAGAAAGAGGCGGAGAAAAAAGAAGAGGGTAGATAAGAAAGAAAGAGAGAATGAAAGAGAAAAGAGAGGAAAAGGAACAAAAGAAAAGAAAATGAAAGGAGAAATGGAGAGAAAAAAGAAAGAAGAAAGAGATTGAAGAATAGAAGGAGAAAAAGAAAGGAGAGAAAGAATAATAAGAGAATGAAGGAAAAAGGAAAGGGAA
>CM042165.1:17110913-17142833 GCA_023376005.1 Doryteuthis pealeii | reverse complement strand
AATAATTGGAAAGTAGTTTGTTCGTGTTGTTCTTAAGTAGAGCAGTCAAATGTAATGAAGACCAATTCTGTCCTTTGTAGTGGCTAACAATTTTGATTTAGAAGTATAAAATTTGACATGTATACAAATCTCCCTGATCCACAGGGAGGATTTTTCAGATAATTAAAAAAAAAAGAAGAAGTCTTACTATACTTACTATAAGGGCAGTTTGTGTATATGTAGTCTGGAAGAACCTTGAAATAAACAATGTAACAACAAAGTAAATATACTACACATTGAATATAGGGCTTGTTTTGAACAAAAATAATGAATAGATTTGTTTATATTTGTGAAGATAATAGAAAAAATAACATTTAAATGATAATGACATGGAATTTTTAGGGTCATTTAGCAATGGTTTAAATAGGCGACATTCATTTTATTTTAAATGTCTGATAAGTGCAATGGTATCCGTGTGGGATTGAACTGACGATTCAACAAGTAATGGTCTATGAGCCTATATTTTACGCCCCTCTAACCCAGGCAGCACTGGTAGCCGCTTCTAATTGGTGGAACAAGGGGTCTTTACAATAACAATACCCAATGGAAAACCATGTGTCTGCAAGATGTAACTGATCATAAAAATAAAAAGAACTTAATTTCAAATTCCAAAAGAAAAGGTCATGAATTATCTATCCCTATGAAGTAATTCTCACATTAACATTGCCTGAAATTGTGTTTACTATCAAGCAGATATTATATTATATATCAATATAATAATTATAATAAGAAATTTGAAAAACAAGTATACCGAAATGTGATGGAATTTAATTATCGATGTTAAAACAGTTTTCGGTTTCATTGAACTTTCATCAGGATGTATTCTGGTGAAGAAAAATGATGGATGTTTTATATGTGACAGGAGATCAAAAATCTTTTTAGTTATGTAACTGATTTATCAAGCGTTATATTTTTGAAGAGGCCCAAGTGGCGAATGTTTTATAACATCGATAAATTAATGTCATCACTTTTACGGACCCTTGTTATTTCAAAATTTTCTTTTATTATTGTCCGGATTATTTTCCAATTTACCCATATATATAATATATAGTAATTAAATGCATGTTAATTTGGTTCAAACGATTTATAATTTTGAATAATTTCTCTCAACGACATTCTCATATGTTTACTAAATTTGATTTAATAAAAACTTCACCAAATTTGAAAACAATAAAAATGCACAGAGTTACTTTAATTGAAAAAACTCTTACGATTTTTCAAGGTCAGTTAATGAACACCTATTCTTTGAGGCATAACACAGATTCACAACGTACGCGGTTCAAAAAGTTAATTGACCTAAAAAATGTAAAGTTTCTAAATGATAATAAATGGTGCATTATATCTTTTATTCCATTAATGTATGGTAATTGTGATAACTGAAAATTTCATTAAATTGGTTAATTTCTGATTTTAGTAATTTTTTTTCTTTCGTCAGGGTTGACATAGATGGTGGAATTATGTCTCGTTAAGTAGATTTTAAACCTATTACCATAGTTAAAGTATTAGTCACCTTACCAGGTGACTAAATACCTCACCACTCCCTAGATGCGGTTGATTAGCCATTTTCTGACAGTTTCCATATGATGATTAGTGTTTGCATTAAATTCAAATAAACAGACTTCAAACAAGTATTCCTATTCTAATCTAATTTAGGTAGCAGTTTAGTGCAGTGGGTAGAGCACCTCACCTTGGAATTGCAGAGGTCTGGTTTTGTACCAGTCCTTGCCAACTCAGGCAAGAGTAGCACGATCGGTAATCAGATCTGTGTGGCAAAAGCTGAGGAGCTGATGGTAAGTATGTTTCACTCCACCTCAGCCACAAAAAAAAAACACCAGGGATCTGTGTGGATAAAGTGAGGAACTGATGTAGGTGTTGCGCTCCACCCAGACGCAAACAATCTCCCTGGTCAGCATGCTAACGCAAAATGGCATACATCACCGGTATTATTTGCAGTGTAAAGAGAAAAAATATAGTCCTTTCTTAAAGGTATGAATCTCAATTCTCCCTCCAAGCTATGGGTAATAGCGAGGGTAGACCTGGAGCTCTTAAACCTTGCTAGGTATCAGTCTAGGAGGGAAGGAAAACTCTGATTCAAGCTGTTAAACTCCGTTTAAGAATGACCTTGTGTCGCATCTGCTTGTGCGGAGGGGGTTGGTAAAACTTATATATATGTCTTATATATGTCATATATGTCTAAATCAACAATCATAAATCAATTATATTTACCAACCCCTCCCAATGAGTATGATGTGACACAAGGTCAATTTGTTTAGCAAGGTTAAGAATTGAATTCAGAGTTTTCCTTCTCTAGACTGGTTGTCTAACCAATGTAAAGAGCCCAGTCTTCATACTATTTACCATAGCTGGAGGGAAAATAGTTGATTCATACCTTTCCCAAGGGTATTAGCACTATGTGAATGCAAACAACCTTGTCCAGAGATGTTAATATATATATATTATATATATCTCCTACCTTTGGTTGAGTTCTCTGTAGGGATTTATATTGCATTCGTTTGGCGTCGAGCTATCCCTCGCATTGTTTACATATTTTGAGGACTCTAGTGAAATCTCATTTCCGCTTAGAAATGTAGCGATTAAATATTCTCCTATATTTGACAGTTGCCTCTGGCCGTACGGGTTATAAAGGCTTGGCGAACGAAAGTTCATCGGGTCTCAAACCCGCCAGGGGTAGCTGTTACGGATAGCCACACTGATGAAATGTGAAACCTTGAAACACGTGTCTGTGGATTACTTATTTATAATATATATATATATTAAATATATATATATATAAAATGTGAGAGGATAAATAAATGTTTATTTATCCTTACGATATATCATCGGATTAATTTTAATTTTTAACACTAATACATATATATCTGTTAAATGAGAATTTGGATGTTAAAAAAAATAGTTCAGCATGGTGCGACCCACAAAATTATTCTTCAGTAAAAATTGAACTGGAAATTAATTATTCTCTAAGTGTATCGCTCTAATAGAAATCTTACTATGTCTTATATATGTAATGACAATTTCTAGTTAATATATAGATATAAAATTTGTTCATTTTCTCTTTGTATTAAACTTGATGGCTGGTGTCATTCCATTCGCATTGATGTTTGATGACTAAGGTAGTCACACATTACCTTCCAGTGCTGGCAGCTGGTGTTCAAAAGCCCTGATGTGAAGCTAGGGTGTGAGAATGCTGATTTTCAAGGCAAGCTGTTCTCAACTAAAAAAGATAGTGGCAATGCAATCTTCCTTCCTTGTGTGACCTCGCATCAAACAAAGATAAGCATAGATAAATCAATGCCTGATGTGAAGCTAGGGTTTGGAATTGCTGATTTTCAAGGCAGCTGTCTGCAACTAAAAAAGATAGGTGCAATGCCAATCTTCCTTCCTTGTGTGACCTCGCATCAAACAGATAAGCATAGATAATTTCAATGCCCTGATGTGAAGCTAGGGTTTGGATGCTGATTTCAAGGCAAGCTGTCTCAACTAAAAAGATAGGTGCAATGCAATCTTCCTTCCTTGTTGACCTCGCATCAAACTAAAGATAGCATAGATAATTTCAATGCTGCTCAAAAAAAAAAAAAACAGAGGAAAAAAATAAAGGAAAGAAAGCATCAAAGCATAACAGGCTGGAAACCAATCTCCCTGAAATGACATGCAAATCTGGCAGAAATTAAAAAAAAAACAAGCGTGCAGTCATGCCGTTGCGTGCTTATCCAAACTTGGAAAGAGATTCTTCTGAAATAATTTGGTAAAAAGAAAATTCTCATGAAGAATTTTTTTTTTTATAAAAGTGCGTTTAAAGAAAATTGTAAAGTATTTCATTTTATACAAAAGTTGTTTAACATTGAAAAAAGAAAGGAAAAAAAAATATTCAAAATTTTCAACAGAAAATATTATTCCATGGAATTTCCAATCCATCAAATAAAAGAATGTATTTTTCATTCTCCTATTTTCCAGAATTAGAATTCAAAACATTTACAAAATAATAATAATAATAATAAAATAATACTGAATAGCAGGACCTGGGGTACACCACAGTATGATGATTTAATTATTACAATGTTTGATATGTTTACTTAAGAGCTATTTCTAAATAGTTCAATATGTAAAAGAAGTATAATAATCCTGACTAGCAGGGCCTATGAATATACCACAGTATGAAATTAATTATTAACGTTTGATATGTTACATAAGAGCTATTCTAAATTAGTTCATATGTAAAAAGTATAAAAATATTGATTTAACTCTCTCTCACTCTTTATTTCTTTCTTTCCTTCTTTTCATTATGTTTATTTTTATGGGGCATCCAGTGAGGATAGAACTCATTATTCGGTAATAATGGATCTGCAAGACTAGCTTGCTAACTATTTGCACCAGAATAGGACACCTTTCAAGATATGAAATAATGTTAATAACAATAATAATGATTTTGTATTATATATATCTTCTACTGTAGTGAAATAATGGTCATTAAAAGATTTCAATAAAAAACTTTGAAATACTGTTACTCGTCAAAACGTTAGTATTATCTGCGTTATTCGGTCTATTGTCCCCATCTTCATTGTTATTTTGAACAAACATTCGGCCGATATGCCCTCCAGCCTTCTTCAGGTATTTCTTGTCGGACTCGGGAACCTTCTTTTCGAACTCGTGAAACTTTCTTGTCGTAATCGAGCCATCACGGAACTTTGAATATTGGAATAAATAAAGGGTTAGGTTCAAAGTTCCGTGATGGCTCCCGATTACGACAAGAAATTCCAGAGTTAAAAAAGAAGGGTTCCCGGTTCGAGAAGGTCCAGTCTGAGAAGGTTCCCGAGTCGACAAGAAATACCTGAAGAAAGGCCGGAGGGCATATCGGCCGAAAACGTTGTACAAATAACAATGAAGATGGGGACAATAATGCAGATAATACTAATCTTCAAGCCTCATTTCAAACATTCAGAGAAATAATAAGAATTCTTTGTTTTCCCTTAGTCTCATCAGAAGGATTACCAAAGGAAGAAGAGTAGATAAGAACGTGTCTCAGGAGCAATTACATAACAACGCTCAAACCAGAGCTCTGCAAACAAAAGGAATTCATCTACCATCTACAACCAGTGGCGGTTTCCAGCATAAAGGCTACCTGATTCTAGTAATCACAAATATCCCTCCCCCTTAATTTAAATTCCTTGAGCGTTCACTATTGTGTTTTTTTTTCCAGTGGTTTAATCCTCTGATGAGACTTCAGGTAAAACAAATAATTCTTGTTATAAATGAATCCGCTTATGATTGCAATTTTCAAAATTTTTGTACCACAGAAAAAAAAAACTGTTTATAGAATTTTCATAAAATGAAGTGGAATTTTGGACCATCATTTTCTAATCATAAAATGTATAAAAAAAAACATGTCAATTTATAGAGACAGAGAAGATACCAGAATTGATTGAGATAGATAGACAGAAAAAAACTGAAATAGATAGATAGATAGATTGAACAGATAGATAGATGATAGATAGATTGGAACAGATGGATATAGATAGAAGTAGATAGATATAGATAGAACAGGATATAGAATAGATTGATAGATAGATAGATAGGAACATGGAGAAGATAGATAGAGTAGGAACATGAAGATGATTAGAATAGATAGATAGATAGATAGAAACAGATGCATATATTATAAGATAGATAGATTGGAACTAGATAGATAGATAGATTAGGAACAGATGGAGATAGATTAGATAATAGATTGAAATGGACAGATGGAGATAGATAGATAGATAGATTGATGGAACAGATGGAGATAGATAGATAGATAGATTGATTGGAATCAGATGGAGATATTTCTTGTGGATTTGGGAACCTTCTCGGCATCGGGAACCTTCTTTTGAACTCGGGACTTTATTGTTGTATTCGATTACGACAGAAGTTCACCGAGTCGAAAAAGAAGGTTTCCCGAGTCCGAGAAGGTTCCCGAGTCCGACAAGAAATACCTGAGAAGGCCGGAGGGTATATCAGCCGAAACGTTTGTACAAATAACAATGAGAATGGGGACAATAGTCTGAATAACGTAATAATACTAATCTTCAAGCCTCATCTCAAACATTCAGAGACAAATATTATTTTGGTACAAATAAAATAAAAGTAAAAAAGTCGTTGGGTGGCCTAATGTCGGTATCAAGCATGCAGCGAGGGAGTCTATCCCTTTTCACTAGCGCTAGACCAAGGAGATTTTTAGCGTCTGAGGTGGAGTGCCACCCACCATCAGCTCTTACTTTACTGCACAAGATCCCTGTGCTACTCATACGCCGAGTTGGTGAGACCCGAATTGAACTAAGGAACCATGTGGTTTCTAGCCGAACACTCTCGACTGAGCTAAGCCTGCCTAGTACAATAATATTCTAATAATATTATTTACCAAACTCCTCCGCACGAGCAGGAATGCGACACAGGTCAATTTTTTAAGAAGGTTCAACAGGTTTGAATCAGAGTTTTCTCTTCCCCTAGACTGGTTGCTGAACCAAGGTTAAAGAGCCCAGTCTGCCCTACTATTTACCCATAGCTGGAGGGAAGAGGATTCATACCTTTCCCAAGGTATTAGCGCATAGTGAAATAATTGCCAGTCCAGGATTTGAACTCGGGTTCGACGAGTCCATTTCCCCCATGTCTTTAACTATTACACCACACACTTCCTAACTAAATCAAATATATAAATAATAATTAGAAATATTTTTTTGATGCAGTGCACATTGGAATTTACCATTTAATGATTTGCTATGAAGAAAAATCAGAAATCATTAACAACTAAAATTGGGTAGCTTTAAAACTTTTTTGATAGCAGTTTGGATTCCTTGGAAAAAAAATCGACATAACTCGGACAATTTTTGGAATTGGAAAGCTCAAATTGGGGGTGTCTAACTTTATCACATGGACAAAATTTCAGAAAAATTGAAGGTCATGGTTGACATGATCCTGGATGATTTGACAGGTAGATTATTATATATAATATATATATATATATATTATAATCAACACGAACATAGATACAGACATCAACATGTAGGTGGTATATGATATATATGGTCTATCTTTATACTCTTTATTCAAAAATATAGCAAACTACATTATTAATACTAGCAAAAAAAATAAAACGCCCCTGGGCGACGTAAAATAAATTTACTGGGGATGGAGTTGAAAATTTAATATCAGAGAGTTTGTATCATAAGTAAAGTAAAATCATCTAATTTATTAAAGGAGTAAAAAAAAATAAATTTATTAAAGAGTAAAAAATATAAAAAAATTGAAATGGAACTTAGTTCTGATAACTTTAAATAGATATTCAAAATAAAACAACTATATATAAGATAGATAATACCAGGTATGTATTTATTAAAACCTGTTTAAAAACCCAATGAGGACTGTCTAAACATGCATGTTCAATTTTGAGTGTATTATTCTACGTTATGACAATATTGTAGGTGACGTAATCAGTGAAGTTGTTTGTTACAGACAAAAACCCGGAAACGAATCTCCATTATTAATATATATATATATATGTTTCATTGAAATTGAACAGAACAATTTCTGTCTGACAAGTCTTTCGCCGATCCGTTTAATCTTCGGGCCATCCTCGGTGTCGAAGATTAGAACGGATCGCGAAAGACTTGTCAGACAGGATTGTCTGTTCAATTCAATGAAACATGTATAAAAGAAAAAGGCTGCCTAAATACACTTATATATATAATATAATGTGGTGTGTGTGTGTATGTTGTGTGGTGTATCATAATAAATAATATGATGTGTGTGTGTGTACATTAATATATATAATGTGTGTTGTGGTGTGTGTGGTGTGTGTATTAATAAATATTGTTTAAAATATCCAACAAATGGAAGATAATTAAGGTGTAAAAAACAAAAACAATCCACCAAATTAAAGTTTTCTGTCCTACATATCAGATTATACAGACATTGAGATCTGAAATTATATAAACTTTAATGATTGTGTTTTTACTTTTGGGTGCATTGTTGTTCAGAGTCCTTATCCAATGAATCATTGTGACAAATTATCTTTATTTTGTTTTAGTCTCTAGATTTGGTTGGTGGGCTCTTTGGCTTTCAAGCAAGTGTATGTCATACCTGCCACAGTAAATTCATATTGAAAAAAAAAAGCCCAAAAGAAAAAAAAAAAGAAATTCTTATAGATTGCCAAATGCAACATAACATTTGCTGTAGAAACTGTAATCAAACACAAATGATGAGGATACTTAGTACAAATAATCTATTGAATAACGCACAACACTAAACATCAGAGCTTCAGGCAACACCAATGGTGTGCAAAGGATCTAAGAAAGCCAGATGATTTACAATATATTATTTGCATCTGTAGAATGTTTACCATCTTGAAGCAGTGAGATTTTGTGAAGCGCGCCATTTGTGCAAAAAGCATTACACTATTCTTGGAGTAATCACATGCAGATAACACCTAGTGCCAGTACCAATGAAATGCAACACAAAAACAAAACAATTTTACGCAGCCAATGTTGGTAAAAGATAAGAATGGCAACAGGAGGTATAGGAATAAATCAAGCACCAGAATTTCTCAAAGACATCTTCAGAGAAGCCTTCTTCATTTTTCTGTCAAAACTCAAGGGATACCTCTACAAAGAGTTGCTGAAAAGTCCTTGGCCTAACCAAAAAAAAGGAATGACCCAGAGCCATGAAAAAAAACATACTATTCCACATATTCATACCAAAGTTTAACACTTTTTTGAACTTGTTTTTTTTAAATAAAAATACATTTTTAATACATAATATTATAAATTCAATATTTCTTTTTATTTCCCTCTTTGTTTGAACAACAGAACTCTTTCAGCATTCTCCTGTAACAAACTATAAATAAATATTTTCCAATACTAAGTAAAATTCACAATTAATTTCAAAATAATCATTCTCCTTATGGGAAATCACCAAAATGCTAGAAACATATGCTAGCTAAAAGTTCCATGTAAGAGTGGACTACTGTGACATTTTCTATAGATATAGTCCACCTTATAATCTATAATAATAATAATAATAAGTTAAATATATATATATATAAAACCTAACAACCATTATTATCAAAATGGGAAATCTTTGGAAAATCTTAAGTGCGAACATGTCAAATCATATATTGTAAGCTACTGCCAATGATCCATGTGTTTCCTAATCCGGCACAAAAATATTCGCTAATAGTTAGATTCCTCATATAGCAAAATTTTGATTTGAGATAATTTTAGAATTGAATCAAAATAGACAAATTGGATAGCTATACATCTGAATCCCACGTCGGACTAATTAAATATTAATTTAAGATATCCACCACATATGACTATTCTGCTGAATATTGCAGTTAAATTTAATTTTAAGTAGGAGAGTATACAGAGACTAGAAAACCAGTGAATACATCTCTATAGCCCGCTATTAAAAATAGATTGAGTCAGGTTCAATATGGAAATCCAACTCTCACAGACAGAAGTTGAATATGAGACAGTCTCTTCCAGAGCTGTGTCGCTCTGAGTGCTAGCTGTATCTGCACCACATCATGACCGAACCCTAACGAAGCATTTAGCAGAATACAACATAGATGGATCTGCAACACAGAATGCGGCGCGGTAAGATACACTGAAATAAGACGTTGGAATACAGACATCCCCTTACAGAAAGCAAACTGCTACAGTGTCACTCCTGCACACATATCACGCCAAAATCCATTCCAATGAGTAATGGCGACAAGACACGCAGGAACACTGCACTGTTTGAGAAGCAAAGCATAACTACATAAGCGACGATCCCTCTCCTGTCTGGAACAGACCAGCACTATAGGGCACGCCATGTGTGGGATACCGACCAGCATAACAGTACAATACATTGATCAGGCTCTGTGCAAGATTACAGGATGCTGCCACAGAGGACCTATCCCTGAGAATGATGTGAAACTGATAGTATGAGATGGAAGAGAAGAGTGTCATATGGATATCCGAGTTGCCTAACAGCTGATTGACTGAGATTGATTTTAAGATTAGATGAGAGGAATTATCTTAAAATATAAATTTAGAATTTTATGACTCTAAGATTTTAACCGTTTACACTAGCTGAGTATTTAGGTGAGAAAAATAGAATTAATGTTTAAAAAGAATAACAGAATATGAGAACCATGAAATAAATAAAGAACGTAATAATTAAGCTGAAGAACAGACAAATATAAAATATAAAAAGAAGAATATGATTGACATTGTGTTCACGTATCACAAAAAAATATGTTATATCTCAGTTGTCAAATATGAGTGATAACTTTCAACTTAGTCAAATATAACGTAGGTCCTAGAATGTATACATTAAACAATTGTAGACCGTATAACTTTTCTCTACAAACACATGATAGAAAACAGATATTATTTAAAAAATAGGATATTATCTTTGATATAAAACTGTCTTAAAAGTGTCAAAAAGATGAGTTGATTTTAAATCTCTACTATAGTTAAGAACAACCTTAGAAATTTGCTCAGACAAAACCTTTATCTTTGGCACAAAGCAATAGTATCTAATGCTTCCTTCATGGTTCTCAACAAATAATGGATACTAAACTGCATAATATCATTTTGAATGATATTTTATTTTAAGATTACTTATCTTGTGGTGGTTGACTTATTCTTAGGGAAAGCACAACCCTATTACTTTAGTTTCTATAACTTTTATTTAATTTACGATTCGAGCAACGCAAAATATAAGGATACACCATGAATTTGCTACTCGTACTAGTTTGGCATTTTCATAACAGCATTACACAGTCTAGAAATTGGTTTATCAAGTCCAGCAATAAAAAACCAGCGACTTGTTATCTAAAGCAGATTTCAACAACGCAAGTCCGTTCTACATTGTAGCTATATTATATTAACATTCTTTCGTACACTCATTTAAAACCTTAGCACCTGTTACAAAGCCGTTTTAGTAAAATATTAACAAGCCTAATATAATCCCAAATGCGTTTTGAAGTAGTGGCATATTTCTCCCTCGCATCTTAGCTAGGCTAACGTATCCAAAACCTATAAGAAAAGTAAAGAAAGTTTTAGATGCTAAATTCAAGTGACAGGACATATTCCTGGCTTTGCAAAACTTGCTTCTTCCTACCATTGGAATCATCCTTCACTTAGCCTCTGTGTCTGTGCTCCATTCAGCTAAGTTAAAATAAAACATCCAAATTTAAGTTCAGCTCGCTCAGGATTTAAATGCCTATTTTCAAGTGTATGCAGACCCCTCTGCTATCGGCACTAAGACAATACTAATAAATATCTCAAGTCTACCAGTGTTGAGAAGCAGTTTTAATCATATTTACTAACATTAGATACCAGTGAGCTGAAATTAGAGTTGGTTCTAAAAGCAGAATTTAAAAAAAATTATTACCACCACCCATCTCACGTCCTCACATACCTAAATTATAAGGTTACTAACGCACTACTGAAAATACTCTTTTGAGAAGCAAGCCCCTAACCAGTTGAAAAGTTGATGAAAAAGGAATATGAAAGCGATGCTGTGCTCTGACTTATCTTAGCTTCTTGTTGACCTGTCCTGATTTCAGACGCACGGTGAAAAGTACGAACAGCAACACCATGCAAATTGTACTGAGTATTTTTTTCTTATCTACAACTTTAAATCAATTTACAGCTGAATTGATTACCAATGAAAAATGTAAAACACACTATACTCTTAATACTGTTTTCTTCACTAAAAGATTATGCAGTCAGTTTTATTTACACAATTCTATCTATAAAGTTAAATGTATCTTTACAAATTTTTCATAAAAAAGAGACCGTCTGTATATTCTGACACTCTTGGCTGAATAATTGAGTCAGTTCTGATTGCCATATATAAGAGCAAACCTGGCCACCCAGAGTATCACATAGCTATCTATATAGTTTTTAAATCATTATTCTTTTATATATTTATATAGACCTGATCATTCTTAGGAAAGTATATAGAAAAACTGAACAGCAAACATATTCAATATAAAACATATGCCACACGTAATCATAACATTAGCACATAAAATGAGAAGCTAACCTCCCTAGTTTCTTTACTTGAAAAAACGTTCTGTCTTTGATGGCCAGATATTATCATTTCACTGAAATACGAAATTTGACATAAATCAATTACAAACTGAAAGTTATTAACACGAAAATATCATGAAAATGTTTCTTAAATTGTGCGTTAGTGCATTATGTTCAGAAATGACAACATTGTTCCCATTCACACGAACACATTATATTGATATTTCGTAGCTTAAACATTTCCAGTACTTGTATTATTATGCGAAATTGAAAATGGGAGAAAGAATTCTACGACCTCAATAATCCAACGCTTCCTCATAAAAGTGAAAGAAACATAGGCGAGTTACTATCTCCATTTATCTAAGTCTAATGTTCCAGTATTATATATTAGTCCAACTTATTTGATTTCCTATAATCTGATATCTTATGCAGTAGTTTCTCACGTACAATATCAATCTTACGGGGGCTCAGGATTTTTCTCCAATCACTTCTACGCTTAGATGTAATTTGTAATCATTACGCTTGACTATCTGCTTTCAAAACTAAATTGAACGTGATTAGTTTTATGCTATTGCCAGAATAACGAATGTGAACACCATCTTTCATCTAACCAGATGGCCTAAACAAGTGCTACTAGAGTACCCTACACTGACCATCTATGTGCTAGCGCCACACCTACCATCAAGCTCCTCACTTTGACGCACAGACCCCCTGTTGCTACCTCAAACGCTTGGGTCTGGTACTTAGAAAGGACCTCACGCCGGTGAACCAATTTTTTTGTATTCAACCAGGAACCTTGTGGCTTCCTCACAGGCGCGAGGAGACCGATGCTCGTCGTACTGTAGCCTAAACTGGCCCTTGACCTGGGAAACAGCCGAACCTATATCATCACTACAGTACAGCTATTTTGTACGTAACAGAATATCACTCCTTCACTTAGAGAGACATAAACACCTTGATTCGTACCGAGAACCCCTAGTAGTTACTCCTACACCATGAACCCACCATAAATGAAGAACAAAAAAACACACACTTTTTTACAATTTTCTTTAAGAAGATTTTGCCGCGGTCACCTTATTAATATTTTATCTTACAGACAGATATTCATAGAAACATCACCCCAAGTAATTAACCTTTATTATAAGATTTATGTTTATATTCCAAATAATCCTGTGACAGTATAATGTCTTAAGAATTATTTGACTGATAATAAAGATTATCTGTTAACGTATATATCATAAAAAATTAAATACATAAAATGTAATAATTGGGCATAATTATCTAGTACTCATTAAGATTTAAAATGTTACTCTATCACTCGAAGAATTCTTTGCCAGTTCCTAGTACTATTGTAGAAGTTATCGAGATCAAAGAGCAAGTGACATAAAAATTAAAAAATATAATAATATTCAAGTTCATTATTACAATCCAGACACTAAGCAAATATCACAAATCGCAGAAACTCTAGTTAAAATCTTATTACCCATAATTGTATATCTACAAATATAATAATAATAATAATAACACTGATCACATTCACCCATTAATCAACTCTAATTATCCATGCAATCTCTTCATTATAAATTGTATATATAGAATTTATAGTTGACATATTTCTTTTTATATACTGAGCTGTTAACAATTCACCAGATGCGAATTCGAATTAGTCGGTCATTAAAGTTTAACGAGTGATCACTAATCTAATGGATAAACTAAACATATATTTCACTTGTAGCAATTGTTACTATCATTTAGCTTTAAGAGCCCGACATTTTTTTTATTTTTGCATTTTAAATTTCAGTACTTGATGTTATAACACAACATATTGCCCATACAAAATGCTTTGTTAACCTGGTTTTATGGTGCCCTCTCTTTTCCATTCTATGAACCAGAGCTTGTCAAATCTGGAAGCTATAATTAAGGTAACCTTCTCTTATCTGTATAACCTCCTCTGTCAAAATATATTAGTCGCTTCACTTGTCATGTCATAATGAGAGCCTTACTAAACTTTATGAACGTGTATATCTTCTTAATAATTATATCAACTTCCTATCTCATTAGATATTCCTTAAATGTCCATTGAATCAGTATCGTTAAGTGGATACAGAGGTTTAATACAATATTTTTTAAAGTGTAGCGATCGCCATTTTGATATGCGCGTTCCTATAGTCAGATAATATTTATTTACAATACACCTCAACAGAATATACCCATTACCCACTCCCTATCTACTACTTTAACGAGCAGGAAGATCAATCTCCCTATTTGAGGTCTCATTATCATATGTGACTCCAAACAGGACACGAATAAGGTGCATATTATATGGATATATTACAACTATGTATCCTATCAAAAATACCCGCCAGCATGTAATTGCCTAGCAACAATAAATGGAATAATACTTAGCCTTCTAAAAATTAGATAGAGTATCTATGTCTATGCTCTAAGAAATATAACGTGTTGGATAACTGCTACTGGCGCACACATGTATGTTTCTTCCAATCCACTTCTGTTAAGTGGCTGGCATTTGTTAATAAATAGACCCTTTTCTCGAGCACACTAGTAATTTTTTGATACATCCTCCATTTAATTCGATATAAGTGTCACGAGTAGTGTCTTGACCAGTAAGATTAAATATCGCTCTACATTCAACAATCTATTCTCTGATTCTTCCCTAGCGATGCGATCAATACAAGTAACCCTCCACGCGAAAAACTGTCACAACCCATTCATCAGCTGTAAACCAAGGATGTAAGCTCCTAAGCTGCTACATTAATTATTCTATTTATTATCACCCTGTGCGCTGAGTTCACGTACCAAGCAAACCCCAGCATTACAGAAATAACGCACTTATCAGAATCCCACAATACAAGTGAATATGTGATTTTTAATTACCTAGAGGTCCTTGTATATGAGCAAGATAAACAAAACAAAAACAAATTAACAAAAATATAAATAGTCCCTTGAGAGTACTGGTATATAGAGAAGGTCCAGAGATATAAACACTAAACTATAATACCTATATGAAGCAACATCATTGAGAGGATGCAGCTCAGATGGCCAGTTGAGTGAAGGCATAGCGTAAATTGTACGGCGCAATTGATCTCTCTACTCACACACATTCTGTCTCACTATGAGACAAAAGAGCATTAAAGACACTATTGAGAACCTTAACAAAGTCAGTATTGAGAAGCCCACATGTCATCACGCGGGATTTAATGATTTAGTAAAAAAGAACCTATCACACACAATACACTTATGAGGCTAATTTAGGCAGACGCACACATAGAGCAGTATAACTCTCATGTGCACTATGAATGTCTGCTTATGGCTAGGACTTTACAAAATATAGCCTCAAAATATCAATACAGCATAACGTCAGATTGCAAATAAATCTAAAAACATTCTGAATAAATTTTAGCCTATATAAAACGCAAACAACTGAGCAGCAGAGCAGGAGCACTAATATATAAGAGATAACAGCGAGTGCCTAAGACAATAATATCACATGACGCGCGAAAGTATCCCCAAAAACGTCCAGCACCCTCTTAATGCAAAGTAAACGTCCAAATGCCTTACCCAGATATCCACTCAGAGTCCAAGAAGTCAAAATGAGATCTAAAGAGAACATGCTCTGTTACCGAAGAGAAATAGATAGTTCCAATATATCATGATAGCAATTAAATAAGAAGTTAAAGAGAGAGTAAATGTTATAAGAAGAGGCACAGACTGCAACCATAAATATCTCAAAGACACACCTTAGTACCAAAAAAATCTCAATACTAGAACTGAAAAAAGTAAACCATAATATTATTACTAGCAATATATATATATGCATCCCTTCTTCGCTGTAAAGCAAAGTATTAAGTTTATATTTAACAGAATTAAATAAATATATATACTATAGACTAAAAATATAAAGTAGATTCTTCAACCTATATTGTAAATGCTGTATATACTAATTGAATATCATTAAGATAAAAAATATATAATGTAAACCCAGTTTAAGAAGGTAGGAACTTTCTCGAGTTAAAAAATAGAGGTACTTAATACTTTTGATATAATCTCTTTAAACCACTCAATACCAAGCATCTTTTTTTAACCGTGATGTGGTTACTGAACCCTCTTAGCGAAGTCAAAGAACTGATTTTCATCCTATACGTATGATCTGTTTTACGCTTAAAATAGAAGTAAAGATTATAGTAAGTCATATACTAGTTTATTTCTTCTCCGATAATGATTCTTATTGAGAAAGGACATATACCTCAAATTTTGCTCACCATATCAAAAGTCAAATAAAAAATTAAAACACCAAACCAATTAGGAAACCACAGTAATTCACCCTTTAAGTGAGAGTATATTATTAGAAAAGGTACAAAGACAGATATTTGAACGTGCACTCTCATAAAGCAAATAGCCTTCCACAAAAATTGCATCAACTCGCCTTGGAACCCACGTGTCCATTCTATTTTCTTTAATATACTCATATTTAATTATATCAATTGCAATCGTTATTAGTTATATTAGAAAAGCTACCGTTAACAATACCATATTTATACAATGATTGTAAACAATCTTTATTAATAATTGAGGTTTAAACTAATATAAAAAAACTTCTATGACTTAGAAAAAAAAAGAAAATATATGTATCAATTACATCAAACATATAATATATTGTTAGAAGAAACTATGTTAATAGATACTATATAGTTTCGTATAGACATTATTTGAGCTTACAAACACTGGTACTATACCCCACAAAAAAAGTAATTCGACCGAGATCGATATAAAGACATTTGTGTGAAAAGAATAAATAATCTGTTTTTAGGAATTAAAACTTATAATATAAAAATATCATCTTGTGTGGACACCATCGAAGATGAAGTTCTGAAATAAGGAAAAAATTGTCATACAGGATCTCTAGTAACAAAGCTCCAAATAACGTGTCTTAAAATATCCTTATATATAGCATCTGCGTGACAAATGTAGAGGAATTATGAAAAAAATAAATTATATAATAATGACTCTAGCATTATGCATTTACTACTTTGGATCAATAATGAGATTTATATTTTTTTTTGTTGTAGTATAAGCACAAAATATATTATGCATTAGAGATTCATAAACAACTGACCCATCAACTCTACACCAAGACCCTTCGCATTGGAAGAAAGTGACTTAATTTTACCCATTGTACAAAAATGCTCTATTAGAAATAAATATATGCCTCTATGACAAGATGAATATAAATATTGTGATTAGAGAAATATGATTTTTACTAGACATAAAAACATTAAGTATACTGTGCAGTTAACAACCATATATAAGTAAGTGCTTGGACCAAATGGAAAACTCATTGAAAATAAGTGTGTTTGAATTGCCAAGAGACAAATTCAAGAAAATCATTTCATTCATTGTCTTGTAAATACAGCTTCAGCTCGATACTTTTGAACACACTCATAAAAAAAAAAAATTTTGCTTTCGTATGATTTTTTAAAAATTAAGCAAGATAGGCTCTAACATATAAAAATATATATTTTCCACTTTCTTTTTTTTTTTTTTTTTTTTTACAAGGTAACATTTTTTTAAAGAATAAATTCAATAATCAAGGAATAAAAGTTTTATTAAATTTAACTCTAACAAGTGCACAGGTCAGTTGATAATTTTTTTGTGTGCATATGAATTGTGATTTTCGGACAGTGGGCAATTGCTAAAAATTATGGTCCACTATCCATTCACTTAAACAATCACACTGTAACAAACTGTAATAATGGGAGATGCCTGAGAAGAACAACAGCAAACAATAATAATAAGAATCATAAAATAATAATAATAATAATAATAATAATATCAGCTAGAATACTCAGAAAGACTCCTGGAAACCTGTCACTCAGCCTCAGTGTGAAGAACCAAAAAAATAATAATAATAGCATTAACAAATAATGTAATTATAATAATAATAATAATAATAATAAAATAATAATAATGATAAAATTGAAGAAATCAATCAGCGTTTAAAAGAAATATCTGATTAAAAAATCCGGTAATGGAGTTCCTTGATTTTTCAGGAATAAGCTGCAAGGTCATGCAGAATATCGCAGAAGGCGCCTTCAGAGCAAGGTTCTCCCATCTCCATGAACACTTCCTTTTCTTCATCATTAAAATTCTTGCCACCGGAAATGCATAAGGATCAAATTCAACGGCTGGCATCTGTAGAAGACGGATCAGCTTCTTCATTTTGCTCAATTTTCGGCATATAGAACATGATTCCATACGGATCCTCTTAGGGTAACAGTTTTGAAGCCGACAAAAATTCACAATGCGCCATATTGAATCATTCAAAGACAGTGTCATAATCAAAAGTTCTTGTTGGCGCAGATACTCACTTAGGGAGAGAAGCATGGCGCAATGTAGTTGACTTGTTGTGCATGGGCGTTCGGTTGGCACCAGCCTTGAGAAAGCAGGCTTATAATCTCTTTCTGATTTTAAGATGTTCTCGGCGCAAGCCAACATCAGGGCTGTGCAGTCTTCGCAGTCACTTCATCAATGTCGATTTGAAATGAAGCAAAAGTTCAACGAGGTCAACATGTCGGAGAGCACTGCGTATGAAGAGCGTTGTATTTATAATTTGGCATTCTTGGGTTGCATTTTTGAAGAAAGAAGGGTCCGAGCAATGGAGCAGTTTCCAGCTTCGATAGCTAATGAAGCGCTGTCTTCTGTTCAAACTTTTCTGGACACTGCTGAGACATTAGCCCTTTCTTTATAAGCAAACGAAGAGGCATCGATAGATTTTCTTTTGCGGCTTTCATGAGGGGGGTCATGCCAGTTCGACTTATAGAATTCGGGTCAGCACCATACTCCAGCAATAGTTCAAGACATTCATAGTTTTTAAGCGGCATCAGGTTTATTTCATAGCCCATGAAATAACGTCGGTTTGGATTTGCACCATTTTCTAAGAGCAACTCTACAACTTTAACATGGTTGTTCTCTAATGCCAGATTAATTGGCTCAATGGTTAGGTCGCTCAGACTTAGAGAAAGAGGTTCTGCTGATGCATCGGGGGCTTTGTATTGAGTTTGTGCTTGTTCGGTGTCGTCCGTCTGGCTAGAAGATCTCTGGATATTTGTGCTATCATTTTCAGTCGATTTTGAGGAAGCTTCGTCAGCATTTTCCTTTTCATTAACATTTTTACACATCTCCTTTGAAACATTTGAATCATCACTTTTCTCATCACTTTTCTCATCACTTTCATCTTCTGTTTTTCTTTTCCTAACAATAGGAACATAATCCTGACCATTAGAATTCACCTTGGCTCCACTTTTTATCAAATATTTCAAGCAGTTGTAATGACCCTTCCGTGCAGACAGATGAACAGCCGTATACCCAACATCATCCCTAATGTTAACATCACAATTATACTTCAGCAACACCTTTATTGCCTCCATGTTATTTGCATAGGCAGCATAATGAATAGGGCGGAGTCCACGGTTGACAACGCCATTCACATCTCCGCCATATTTGATAATAACCTTGAGGTCATCAATAGGAGCCGAGTGCGTGATAGCGTCGGCAAAAAGGCGTTGAATCGACTGCCTTTGATTTGCCTCTGCCTCAGCCTTCAACTCTTGGAGAGACTTTTTCTTTCCAGAACCTTCTTCACCACTCTCCCCCTGTTTCCCAGTCCCCTGTGGAAAAAAGACAAAGAATGCAAGCATTAACAGAAAACAAGGTGACAAATGGACTGACCCAGGTCACAAGGTCCATGAGATTCACTCTCCAGCAAAGTGAAAGTGAAAGCTGTTTGAAAGAGAAATACAAAAAGAAAGCATGGTGACATTGATAAGGGTTTTGTCTTCTGGTTTTACTTGAGACATCTTGGCAAAAAGTTGATCTTTAACTTGGAACAGTCTCTCTAGAAATAAATACAAACATAAGAAAAACAATTGTGATAATTTCTTAATTCAAACTAGGATCCTCACCTTTAACATTCTTTAGGATGAATTGAAATACAAAAATCAACAAGAAAAAAAAATGAATTCATCATTTATGACTTGTATCTTGAGTGCGAATGGAATATACATGGACTATAAACTGGAAATCTACACTCTTGAGTAAATTAATTGAAACAATCACTTTAGTTTCGGTAATTTATGAGGAAGTTGTTGTGATGTTAGTCCCAACAGTAAAAAGAAGTCAAGTCGAGATGGGGTAAAATAAGACAAGTGTATTTACAATTAATGGTACATGGACGACTAGCTTGTCGTTAACGGGAACAGTCCCCCCTTTCCACTCGGTGTCTCACTATTTATAGTGAGAACCGGTGCATGTTCTCCACTGTAGGAACGGCCGGTACAACAGAAGTGCATCCTGGTCTCCTGCCTCAAGAGTTGCTGCCCGGTAACTATTGAAATAACAACCCAGCTCAGTCTATTGAAAACTATCCATCTATCTATCTATCTCAATTTGTTCATATTTATCTATATTACTATAAATACTAAGATTTTTTTTTAATTCATGTTTGTTTAATGTCTTGTTTTTAGTTTAAATAAACACGAATTACGACAAAAAAAGAAGTGACCCCCCAAATACATTTACTTGTCGAAAATATCTATCTATCTATCTACATTTGTTCGTATCTATCTATATTATTTTGTTTGTTTATCTACCTATCTATCTCAGTCTATTCAAAACTATATATCCATCTTCATATCTAAACAAGAATTACGACAAATTACAATAAATAAACAAGAATTACGACGAGCTGGGGTTATTATTTTGATAGTCAGCGGGTAGCGGTTTTTGAGGCGGGAGACCGGGACGGCCTTCCTCATAAATTACCTTAGTTTCCTTTCTTTCTCCATACAGTCAGTTTTAGATTCACTGGAGTGACAGGGTGTAATTGATTTCTATTTGTCTTCAGATTAGGTCATGCTGGAGAAGTAAGGATGAACTCATAAGTGACAACCCTCCTATGGAAACCAGCACATGGACATGCCAGTGTGGGTCGTTCAGCAAAGACCTACATAGACCAGCTCTGTATGGATACTGCATGCTGCATGGAGGACCTGCCAGGGCCAATGAGTGATACAGATGGTTGGTGAGAAATTGCCATGGATATCCATGAGGCTGGCGTGACATGATAATGATGATGAGATCATTTGCAGTGGTGTGCAATAATATGAATTTATTTTTGTGGTGTATAATGAAACTTGTTTGGAGAGAAATTTCAGACATTTTCTCCTTAGTAGTGTTTACTTATAACACCCTGTATTTAAATCTTGAATAAATCAATACAAACTTCTGCAATATTTTTCAGTGCATTCCTATAGTAAAGTAATTTCCACTGTATTTCTAAATCTGTTCTTATTAATATTTTTAATGCATTTCTATAGTAAAATATTTTTGTATTTCTGTATCTGTTAATAGTTTTCAATAGATTTCTTTAACAAAATAATTTCCAATGAATTTCTATGTACACTTTTAATATTTCTGGAATCATTTATTATGTAATCATAAGAGTAAATGAAACTTAATTGGTCTTGAAAAGTATTGCTTCATCCATGATTGTATCATATTTTCATCATGCGCAGACACTATTGTCTCAACTGATGATTAGTTGTCTTACAGCCATTGTCTGCAATGGACGTTACTCCAAGGAAAAGTATGAAAATTGAAACACTACACAAACACACCGGCAAGCCTTATAGTAAAATTGCAGATATTATGATAATAACGGAATTATTCATTTCGTTTCAATTAATTTGCACAAGAGTGTATAGTCAACATGAAAATTGATTGATTATTTGATTTTCAGAGTTATTTTATACCTAGAGGTTAGGGAATTGCAATCATTGTACATTAATATTTACATTATTTTTGCATAGATGTTTCTTAGGAGTTTTTTTTTGTATGTAGTACTGAAAGTTTGGATATCAGAGGAAGGATTGAAACCATTCAGAACACTGCACAGCTGCAATCTGCCAGAATACTCAGAAGAGTCCTGGAGACCTGAGGAGACTTGCTGTCACTCAGACTCCAGTGAAAGACCATCAGCTAACACTGATGTGAAAACTCAAAAGGAGTAAATAATAATAATAATGATAATTACTTTCATTCCTTCATAATTAAAGATATAAACATGACTAAATATCAATAACCAACAAAAAACAAAACATATATTGATTATACACATGTAATAAATGCTTTTTAAAGACAAAATTTTCATTTTAAAAATAAGTAGTCATTCATAACAAAAGATAACATATCATTACCACTATTTTTGGCGCCAGAAATGGAGGCAGATTTCAACTTGTTGATACTTGAAGAATACGAGAATAGCTGTTTTTGAGTACAAGAACTTTAACATATCCATTTACCAATGACTTAGTTAAATTTGGACTTGTATTTATTTATATTTATACTAGAAACAGCTACCCAGCATGTGCTGGGTAGAAGAGAGAAGATCCATTATTACTGAATTGCTAGTTGAATCCTCGCAGGATGCCGGATTAAAATCCTTATATAAAAAAAAAGACCTTGTATTGATTCAGTCTGGTGGGACATCAGAAGAAAAAAAAGTTGCACAGACACTCTAAAAAGAAAAATCAGTGTCTCCTATTTAAAATATTGAATGCAAAACAAATCCATGTGATTTTGGGTGGAAAATTAGGGATCATTCATTACAAGTTGTTCATTCTTCCATTATATATATATATATATATATATATATATATATATTTGAGTTAAGGTAGCGTGGACATGGAGTCAACATTTGGTTTTGACTCCATGTCCATGCTACCTTAACTCAAATATAAATGCTCTATCAATGAGATTGAGCACTGTCTACTTAGAAATATAGCACCCATATTATCCACAATATATATATATATATATATTATATATATATATATATATATATATATTATATATTGATAGATAGATAGATTTTGAATGCTGATCACAAAGTGAGAGTGAAAGAAACCAAAAAGATAAACAAATACTTTGACCTTGCCAGAAAACTGAGAAAACTGTGGAACATGAAGGTAAATGCCATACCTTTGTATGCCATACCTTTGTAATTGGCACCCTTGGAATGGTCCCCAAGGGTCTGGAAAACAGTCTGGGTGAACTGGAAAATCGGAGGAAGAATTAAGACAATCCAAACTACAGTATTATTAAGACTGGTTAGAATACTGAGAAGAGTCCTGAAGTACTCAAGGAGACTTGCTATCACTCATCCTCCAGTGAACCACCAGCTAAGGCTGGTGTGAAAAACTCTAATAGAGAATTATAATAATAATGAGACCATCCAAACAACAGCATTGTTAAGATCAACTAGAATATTCAAAAGAGAACTAGAAAAATGAAAATTAGTAATAGTAATATTAATTAATCATTTAGTAAGTGCTAATTATCCCCCTTACATTTGTTTATTTACATTTTACGGAAAAAGGGTATTTTTATGAAACATTATTTTTTTTATAATTACGCATTTCTTTTAATAATTAAAAAAAAAAAAAAAAGGTTATTTACTTAAATAAAATAAAAAATTTCAGATGGATTTTTTCTGCCGCTAAATTTGGATTTTTTCTCTTTACAGAATTGGAAAGAATTGACCGAAAAAAAAAAAAAAAGAAAAAAAAAAAAAGAAAGCAGACGATAATTTTGTAAAAACCCGCGAAATAAAAGGTGTTGAGAAGCGCTGGGTTATCCGAAGCAACTGGGAAAAAAAATCTCCCTCTTCATAGAACTTGTTGTCATCCAGACAGTTTTGTTCAAAAGAGATCCCCCTTTTTTTTTAATTTTAAGAAAATTGTAAGTATATTGTTTCATTTTTTTAATTCAATGTTTGTTTTCATACAGCAAAAAGAAAAGAAAAGTGTTTATAATTCAAATCCCCCTCTATATTTACTTTCTTTTTTCTCCCTGGGATTTTACTTGGATTTTCTTTTGTATTCACCACAAACACCCACTTCAATATTTATTTTTACCGAGGGGTGAGGAAAAGAAAAGATGAACTAAAAAAGTAATAACAAAACAAACAGAAATATTTCATTGATGTTATTTATCTATTTTTTGGTTGTTCGCCAGGAGAAAAAAGTTTTATGAAAAAAATGTTTTTTAGAAAGTTTTACAAAAAAAGTTTTCCAAAGTTTTAGTTAAGCCACAAGAAAGGGACCGAAATGAAATGTACTAAAAAAGTAGCATATATATTTTTGAGTGAAAAACATCTTCTGATTAAATTGTCTTCAATGTTTGTTTTTTTTAATTTATTTTTTTTTTTAATAAAGACAACGTGGACTGAAAGTCTTGTCACCTCCACATATTTTTTTTAGGTGAAATAATTACATAATACAACCTGACGTTCTAAAAAATAATTCAATATCTAAAGATTTTGGTAAAGAAGAACAATTTCCTCGTAAATTCCTACCATAAAATAAACTGAACCCTCATTTTATGTCCGTGTTTTTGCAATAAATGTTTTTATAATTCTTGCACCCGTTATTTTACAATGCTAAATAAAATATATTTTCTTGATTCTTTATTCTTTAACAAATAAAGAAAATATATTTTAGTATTGTAAAATAACAACTTTGAAGAAAAATAAACATTTATTGCAAAAACACGGACATAAAATGAGGGTTCAGTTTATTTTATGGTAGGAATTTACGAGGAAATTGTTCTTTTTTTAACAAGATTTTTTGAAGGTAAAATAATTGCATAACTTATGTTTAAAAAAAGAAAAAAAAAGAAAAGAAGTTAGAGTCGTAGGAAATGGACTTGTCGACCCGAGTTCAATTCCGGGACAAAAGCTGTTCGCATTTCACATGGTGCTAATACCCTTGGGAAAGGTATGGATCCAATTCTCCATCCATTTACCCATATGGGTAAATAGCAAGGCAGACTGAGCTCTTTAACCATGGCTAGGTAACCAGTCTAAGAACACTCTGAATTCAAACCTGTTAAACTCCGCTTAAGAAATTGACCTTGTGTCACATCCTGCTCATGTGGAGGGTTTGGTAAATATGTATGTATATATATGTCTCTGTCGTGAAGGCTGAGTTCTTTTTATTAGGTTTGGAAGTGGTTTGTTTCAAGTTATATATATATATATATATATATATATATATTATATATATATATAAGAAAAATGAAAAAACACAGGTTTAAATGGGTTAAGTGGTGAGTTTTAAACCTGTGTTTTTTCATTTTTCTTAATATACTACATACCGTCAGATTCACTTCCTTTCTTCACACACACATATATATATATATATATATATGTGTGTGTGTGTGTGTGTGTGTGTTTTCTTTTCTTAATAATAGTTTTATATTTTCATTTTAACCCTGGTTATCTTTTGAGTTCAGCATTAATTGAAGCTAATTTTTTGACAAAATCTACCAAATAAGAATTTGACCGATTTTACTTGGTTCCACTTATAAAATCCAAATGTTGTTGGGTGATAGGTGGGGGGGGGTGGTGAGTAAAAGAATATGATTCACTCTGCAATTCAGTAAGAATAAATCTCTTGCAGAATCTACAAGAGAATTTGGGATGTTAATATTTTGTTCTTCTTCCATCCTCAAAGACTTGACGACACTTGATAATGACATTTTCTATTTTAACAAGATTTACCATTCGTATAATTTTCATTCTTTGAAGTGTTTAATTATAACAAGGCTCACCAACCCAGTTGAGGTTTATCAGTATTGTGCAAATGAACCATTTCTGCGAGCATTCCTGGAGACTGAGTGTTAGTCTGAATGATAACAGAAATACCTGGTTGTATGGCATCATCTGCCAGGAATTCTACAGGATTTTTTTCTTTTCATGAAACTATTGTTGAATATATTAAACAGAGAGCAATGTCAAGTCACATCTGGTCTATAGGATTTATATGATAATTTGATAACCTGTCCATGATTATATTTATGCTTCTATTTAGGAAGGAGGATTCATAGCTATTTACAACATATCAAGAATTTAGATTAAAAAAATAACTCAGTTGCAAATTGGACTGGAAGTTGCTTTATTCTTGAGGAGCATCTAAAATGTATTGCTGTAATTGAAATCTTAATATAATATACTGTTTTGCTGAAGTATGGTTACATATATTTTTTTTGGTTATTTCCTATAAATCCAACATAAAAAAGGGGAACCACTCTTGACTGATAAATTATTTATTTATTTATTGATTGATTGATCTACTAGGAAAAAAGAAGACGGGGTTAGGGTTTAGAGTTAGGGTTAGGGTTAGTTTAATGGGAAAATAAATAAATAATTTATCAGTCAAGAGTGGTTCCCCTTTGTTTATGTTGGAGTTATAGGAAATAACCTTTTTTTTTTCTTATAGATCTTTTTTTTGATCTTATAGATCAAACATTACAAAGTATCATATAAAAATTTGGTTGATAATTGTTAAAACTTATTGTATGTGTTCATGGAGTGTGGGTATGCACATGAGTGTACATAGTATGTGCACGTGTGCATGAGTGTGTTTATGCATATATGGAGTGGGTGAGTTTGTATATGGTATGTGCATTAGTGTGTGTAAATAGAGTGTGTGTGTTTGTGCATAAGCATGTGTGTGTGTGTGTGTATGGAGTGGTGTAATGGTTAAAGTCATGGGAAATGGACTCGTCGCCCCGAGTTCAAATCCTGGATGTGGTAATTGCATTTCACTTTGCGCTAATACCCTTGGGAAAGGTATGAATACTACTCTCCCTCCAGCTATGGATAAATAGTATGGCATACTGGGCTCTTTAACCTTGGTTAGGCAACCGGTCTAGGAGAAGGAAAACCCTGAATTCAAACCTGTTAAACTCCGCTTAAGAAATTGACCTTGTGTCACATCCTGCTAGTGTGGAGGGGTTGGTAAATATTACATAGTGGATGTGCTTGTGCATGGTGTGTATATGAGTATGTATGTGCATATGGAGTGGGTGTGTTTGTGCATGGTATATGCATGAGTGTGTGTCTGTGTATATGGAGTGTGTGTGTGCATGAGTGCATATGTGTCTGCGTATACATGTGTTAAATTTTGTGATAAATTTTTATTTGACCCATTATATAACAAGTGAGGTTTATTAAACAGCTAGATGACCTGTGAACCAGTTGCATTTCTATTGTTACAGCAGTCCATGATGATATTGATGCTCCTATTTAGGAAGGAGTGAACGATTCTAATTATTATTTCATAGTTATTGTCTAGCAAGGACCTATATAGATCAGCTCTGTGCAGATACATGTGGTGGTGTAATGTTTAATGCCGTAGAAAATGGACACAATGAGATGAGTTCAAATCCTGGATGAGGCTGTTTGTATTTCATATAGCACTAATACTCTTAGGAAAAGTATGAATCCAGTTATTCTCCCTCCAGCTATGGGTAAATAGTATGGTAGACTGGGCTCTTTAACCTTGGTTATGCAGCCTGTCTAGGAGAAGGAAAACTCTGAATTCAAACCTGTTAAACTCCACTTAAGAAATTGACCTTGTATCGGATGCTGCTTGTGCAGAGGGGTTGGTAAATATGTATATATAAACATTATGAAAATTTTTGTAATCTATGTAGATAAATCCGAATTTTTGTGCATGTTTCCACAGTCATGCTAACATCAAAACGGCTGACATCATGTTAAATGTTGATATCCAAAACCAATATTCAATGTGTATTATGTGTAAGTAAAGTAAAGTCGTTGGGGTGGCCTAAAGTCAGTATCAGCCAATCAGTGACGGCATCTATCCCCTTTTTACTAGCGCTAGACCAAGGAGATTGTTTTTGCGTCTGAGGTGGAGCACCACACCTACAACTTCTCACTTTACTGCACAGATGCTTGTGTTACTCATACACTGAGTTGGCGGGGGCTGGTATCAAATCAGGAACCATATGGTTCCCTAGTGAGACACTCTACCGACTGAGCTAAACTGGCCCTATACTAAAGTTAAATAAAACTGAACAAAAATTCACTCCTTACTTTACTGCATCGATCCCTGTGCTACTCATACGCTGAGTTGGCGAGGGCAGGTATCGAACTACGAACCTTGTGGTTTCTAGCCGAACACTCTACCAACTGAGCTAACCTGGCCCTCATTATTATTATTATTATTATTATTATTATTATTATTATTCTTTGAGAGTTTTTCCAACCAGTTTTAACTGGTGATTTGAAATCATTGAATTCAGAGTTGCAGCAAGTATTTTCAGCTTTCCAAAACTTGTCCAAGTATTCAAGCTGATTTTAAATCAGTGCTGTGGTCTGAATGGTTTCGACTCTTCCTCTGATCCTCAGTTCCCCCATTCTCTTTTCCAGGTTTTACAGGATTATTTTCAAGGGCACCAACTATGATTAGTATCATTGTCACTTTCATGTCCCATAATTTTTTCAGCTCTTCAGCAAGGTCCAGGTATAGATCCAGTTTTTTTGTTTTTTTTTCAAGACATCATTCTTTGACATTGAAGAATAGCACAGATTGGAAATAATAAACTATAAACTTTCAGTGAGGTTCAAACTCATATCCCCATTTACCTCAGGAATGCTTGGTTAAGCCCACCAGCTGCTCTACTAACTGAATCACAAAAACCTACTGGTGTGCAGAAGCCCAAATTTAAGCCTATAAATTCATCCCATATTCTATTTTTCAATCTCTCCTGTTACTGTATTTGGTCTCATTAATTTTTTTATACTAGTAATATTAATAACATCTATTTATTTATTTATATGACGTATATCAATCATTATTTTAATTTGTTTTGTATTTTCTTCTATCTTTTAATTTATTTAGTTACAATAAAAAAAGAAAAGACAAAAAAGATGTTGGAAAATATTAGTCCAAAATTATTAATAATGACTGATTTACTAAAAATAAAGGTAAATGAATTGAAGAAATATTTTCATTTTAAAAATAAATAAGAAACTGATATCTGAAACTAATGGCCAAAAGAATAAAAGAAGAAAGAAAAAGAAAAATGAAAGAAGGGAAATGAAAAGAAAAATAAGTGAAGAAATCTAGAAGAGAAAAGCAAAGAAGTTGAAAAATAAAGAATAAGTTAAGAAACAAGAGAAGAGAAAAAGAGAACAAAAGAAAAGAGAATTTAATAAGAAAAGAAAAAAAAGGAAACGAGAAGAGAAAGGAAAACAAACAAATAAATGAAGATAAAAGAATAAGAGAAAAAATGAAGTAAGGGGAAGAAAAAGCGAAGAAAAGATGAAAGGAAAAAGAAAACGAGATTAAGTAGAGGAAACAAAAGAAAGAAAAAAGAGAGCAAAGAAAAAGGAATGTGAAAAGTGAAGGAGAGAAAAAGAAAAGAATTTGAAGAAAACAAAAAAAGAAGAGAAAAAAAGAACAAAATAAAGGAAAAAGTGAAAAGAAAAAGAAAGAACAATATGTGAAGGAAAGAGAGATGAGGAAAAGAGAATGGTAAGTGAAGAAAGAAAAGAAAAAAAAGAAAAGAAAAAAGAAATGAGAAGTGAAGAGAAAGGAAAATAAAGGAATGAATGAAGAAAAGAAAAGAGAGAAAGAAAAAAAAAAAAAAAGAAAGGAGAAGTGCAGTAGAGAAAGGAAAACAAAATAGCAAGTGATGAAAACAAAAGAGAAAAATAAAAATAAAAATAAATGAGAAGAAAAGAGAGAAAGAATAAGTGAGGAAAACAAAAGTAAAAAGTAACAAGAAAGAAATAAGAAGTGAAGAAAAACAAGTGAAGAAAAAAAGAGAAAAGAAAAACATAAAAAGAAAAGAAAAGAAAGAAAAGAAATGGGAAGTGAAGAAGAAGAAGAAGAAGAAGAAGAAGAAGAAGAAGAAGAAGAAGAAGAAGAAGAAGAAGAAAAGAAAAAGGAAACAAGAAATGAGAAGTGAAGAGAAAGGAAAATAAAGGAATGAATGAAGAAAAGAAAAGAGAGAAAGAAAAGAAAAAAAAAGAAAGGAGAAGTGCAGTAGAGAAAGGAAAACAAAATAGCAAGTGAAGAAAACAAAAGAGAAAAATAAAAATAAAAATAAATGAGAAGAAAAGAGAGAAAGAATAAATGAGGAAAACAAAAGTAAAAAGAAAGAAAAACAAGTGAAGAAAAAAAGAGAAATATAAAAGAAAAAATAAAATAAAAGAAAGAAAAGAAATGGAAAGTGAAGAAGAAGAAGAAAGAAAAGAAAGAAAAGAAAAAGGAACAAGAAAAATGAAAATGAAAATAGGTAAATGAGAAAAGAAAATATTTCTAAGAGAAAGATACAATAAGAGAATAAGCAAAAGTACAATGTTTTCTCTTGCTTTATAGTTAAACCTGCTAGTATAGGAAGCATTAGTCATTCAAGAAGGTTAGAACATTTAACATCCAAGCACATTTTTTATAATAATAATTAAAGAAGGAAGCAGTTACATCTTCTTATTTCTCTTTATATCTGACCCAGGGCTATTGGCAGCTTTTCCTAATTTAAAAGCTTGGCAGAATTCCTGGTTAGATGAATATATTACAGGTAGAAAAAAAAAGCTAAATTTTCCTGGTGAACAACAACAACAAAAACAAACAGTAACAAAACTAACAAAAAACAACAACAACAAAACCAACAAAAATACAAAAATCTCTACATACCAAACGTCTCATCCCAATAGACAAAAAATATACTTAAATGGTTTATGATAATGACTGCTGTTTTGTACATGCAAGGAGTGTGGTTTTTATCTTTGAAATAAAGCACACAGTATCTGTAGTTGATTTCACACTCTACAGATGGCAAAATTACTGGAAGGATTAAGCTAAAAATTAGGCAAATGATTACCCTTTGACCCCAGGAATTTGATGGCCAGTCTGAGATTATTGTGTTTTGATAAACAATAAAATTATATTATTTTTATTATTTGACTGAATTTTTAGAGGGGTCTTGAGAATTTGTATAATCTAGATTTTTCAGACTGTTTTCCTCATCTTTATTGTTATATACACAACATTTCGGTGTTTCTTGTCAAACTTGGAAACCTTCTTGTCGAACTCGAGAGCTTTTTTTTGGGGGGGGGATTGGGAGCCTTCCCAGAATTTTGAACCAAACCTTCATTGATCGGAAAGGGGCCTCTCCGACTGCCCGTCTAGCCTAAGATAGGGCCAAAGTGGAGTCATGAACTGCTCATCCACCTGGGCTTCATTGGAGTAGATTGTTTGTCATTCTGCTAGCCATGACTGGGTACAAGTATTAAAATATGTTCGGTATTAATGTTATTTTCACTTGTAGTCAAGATTGAACCTGCAACCTTCAAATCATTGTCACTTTGAATTGTATTAACTCAACGACTATATCTGTTGCAGCATAAGTGTGACTGGACCTGTACATTGGTTAGAACATTATATATACAACAATGTTGGAAGCACGTGATGTAATGGTTAAAGTCATGGGAAATGGACTCTTCGCCCCGAGTTCAAATCCTGGACGTTGCATTTCACTTAATGCTAATACCCTTGGGAAAGGTATGAATTCTACTCTCCCTCCAGCTATGGGTAAATAGTAGGGCAGACTGGGCTCTTTAACCTTGGTTAGGCAACTGGTCTAGGAAAAGGAAAACTCTGAATTCAAACCTGTTAAACTCCGCTTAAGAAATTGACCTTGTGTCATATCCAGCTCATGCGGTTGGTAAATATATATATATATATATATATATATATATATATATATAACAATAAATATGAGCGCAACAGTCTGAAAATTTTGAATAATACAAATCATTTTTATTACTCTGATATATTTTAATAAGATTCTCTAAGATCACATGCTTCTTAACATTAACATTATATATATATATATATATATTAACATTATATAT
>CM042165.1:17018413-17108413 GCA_023376005.1 Doryteuthis pealeii | reverse complement strand
AAACAATTTTCCTTTTTCTCATCTCCCTGCCCTCACTTTCCCCTTACCCCTGAGTCAGTCATCATTCAGTTGTATTTTTCCTCACCTAATTTGTCAGATGCTATATGAAATGATATCTTTTTTTCACTCCCTCCATTTAGATTTTTTTTTTCTTTTCTAAAAATAGGCTTTACATGATCTACACACTTACTACCTACTATACATTTTTTTTTGCTATCTTACTTTTTTTAAGTTAATCTCATGGGTGTTAGTTAGTTCACACTTTGACTGGAAGGTACTGTTTGTTTGTTTTTAGATAAAAACAATAATCCTTTTATTCTTTATTCCTTTCTGACGCACGTGATGTAATGATCATAGGAAATGGACATGGCGAAATGAGTACAAATCCTGGACAAGGCCACAAGTATAGAGCATCCAATGAGAATTGAACTTGTTAACAATGTCCTGCTAATAATTATTATGCAAGACACCTATCACTAAGATTGTGTAGAGTAAAATTGTTATATATATATATATCTTATCTTATTATAATGGAGATTGTGTGTTTTTCTTTCTGTAACCGAAACTATATTCCTACTCAAGTCACAATTCTCTTAGTTATTGACATCACATTCTCCATGATTTTATTTTTATCTAAACCTCAATTATTAATAAAATTGTCTTACATTATTAATACTGTTAACTATGTCTACATACTGACAACATGCAATTATATTTATATATACAACAAAATAGCGGTTTACAGTGTGAACGGGAAGGCTAATTTGCATATTAATATTAAAAAATCGAATTTAATAAATATGTTCTTAGTATTATTGATTTCTAACTGTTTGGTTTTATTTTAATGAATATAAGCAAAAATCTCTTCAATGAATCTTAAATGAAATCCATTAACAAGATAAAATAACTGTCATTTTATTCTTTACTTCCTCTTTTAACTAAATACTTAAATTAGAAAAAATAACAATGAAAGACGAGAGTGATGGAAGAGTAAGTTTCAGTTGTTCCATTTTTTATTATACTCCTTCTGTTTCAAATCTTTTTATCTATATTCTTATTTAGTTTCATTAGCCTTTCTAATTTAATACAATATTTTATTACATTAAAACTTAAATACTTGCACCTGGAGGGTGCATATATTTGCTAGTACATATAATGAAAATAACTAAAATTCTTTGGAATTATATGACGAAAAGGGCCAGATTCTAGAAACTCAAGATAAAGACATGCGAGAACCCCACTGAGAGATGATCCCATGGGCAAACAAATATATTTATATATATATATGCATTGCCCCTTCCAGCTGGGAAAATTTGGCTCAGGACAGCCCTCGGTGGCGGCAGAATCTCCGTAGAGGACTGTTCATGTCAGAAGTCACCCTGATGCAACACCATGAAGCTAAGAGGTCTAGAAGAAAGCAGCAGCAACAAAGCACCGGCACATCAACTTCTTTAGGGACAGCCTTCAAATGCAAAATCTGTGGACGAGAATGTTTTTCAAATATTGGACTTCGCAGTCACAGGAGACGCTGTAACTGCAGGGGGCACATAAAAACTTTATTATAGTCTTCCGAGACTGAAATGCCAATAATATATATATATATATATATATATATATATATATAAATGGATATCTTGGTATGCAAGATATCCATTTATTCATAACACTCCATATATGTAAAAATATATATGTAAATCTTTATGTGTTTGAGTTTTCAATTTTGGTTGAATCCTATCAAGAAAACACTTGATATCATCCACCTATATAATCATCAAGTCATGCTGACAGCACAGGTTACTTTGACTCTCTCTCTCACATCATCTCTATCAGTCATCACTCCTGGAATATCCTCAGTATGGCATCTGATGTCTGCACATAGTTTTTGCTGGTCAAACAACACTGGTATGTCCATGTGTAGGAGTCCACAGGAGGATGTCAGAAACTTCAGTTGTTTGAGCATTATTGACTTCACCACATTCCCCATTGATAGCGGCAACTCATACCACTGTTCAGGCAAGATGCAGAATCTCCTCCCTCCAGCAGGCTCTTCTTGCAAGATGTCTTTTCTGGCTTGGTTATGCCTATGTTGACAAATCAGTGACATCATCCATGAATCCATTGACATAGTACCACCTCAAGGATAGAAGAAATGTCGAGGGGTTCAACTGAGAACATGGCTCAAAACAGTCGAGCAAGATGCCAAGCTGATCCTGGGGTCCAGGCCTTTATAGAGTTCGTCAATGGAACTGCGAATGGCTGACACTGATAACCTCAATTGCATTGGATAGCCATTCATGGTCTGCATTCATTCGGGATACAGTGAATTCGTTGGGTGGATCCGGATCAACCGGCCCAGGGTGAATGCTGCAGCAGTAACAACAGTTACAATAAATCCATAAATAAGTAAACCTCTAACAGAAAAATAAAAAATAAATCTTCTTGTAAATATATATATATATATATATATATATATATATATATATTAAATTTTTACTTGAAGGCACTTACAACGCATGTATCGCATAAAATTCGATACTTTTTCTTATAGAAAATGAACTTTTTGACAAGTGTAATCCCGGCAAAGGATGGCTCGGTGTGTAGAATACCGTACAGACTGTTTCGACTTTATTAAGTCTCATCAGCGGTATATACTAACGATTTCCCTCCGACAGAAATCGAAACCGGGACTTCAGCAGACACAGTGAAACACTAGTGAAACACTTTATCGCCTTGGCCACAGTACACAGCTAACCATCCTAGCGAAATTAAGCTTGTCAAATGATACTACACGCCTCTACCATAATAGGTAAGGGGGCGTTATTGAGAGAATAATAACAACAAACAGACCGTATGCCCTTCGGCGAAGTGAATAAGATTTTTTTGGAAGTTTGTTTATTTAGAAACGTTGCTGAATAAAGTATATATTAAATTTTTACTTGAAGGCACTTACAACGCATGTATCGCATAAAATGCGATACTTTTTCTTATATATATATATATATAATATATATATATATATGGGTCATTGTACATATATATATATATATGGGTCATTGTACATTATATATATATATAACTAAATTAGATGAACAAGACATGCTAAGCACTGCTGGAGAAGTAAGGCTGAAATCATAAGTGACATCCTCCTGTTGTCTCCTACATATACATATTATACTTAATATAAATACAAAATTATTTTACCTATCTGATGGTGAGGTACCTATTGTCTTCTAAACCAAAGATATGAGGATTTTATCATTTCTAGTGGAACATTATACAATCAAAATGGATATTAATATTAGGCATTATTTATTATCAAACTCTACAGCAGTAAAACCCTGTAACAAAAAATAAAATTGCATAAATAAGGCATGTACTTATTTTTGGACTGCTACATATTCATAATTTTGGTTACAGAGTTTCAGTGCTGAAGAACTAGGTAATAAATAATATCTAATAATATTCTTTTTTTAATTGTATAATGTTCCACTAGAAATAATAAAATTCTAACTCCTTTAAGAACATTAATTTAGACTGTTAAAGGGGATATTAAGGGAAAACACTAGCAAAGTATCCTTGTATAGTATTACATAGTTATCTCCCCTGAGAAATTATAATGATAGAGGTGAGCAATAAATGCTGACCCCCACACTATTATTATTAAGTTGCAAATTGGATTGGCAGTTTTGTAGCTGAAAACTTGCTCTATCTAATAGTGTTATTATACTCCCTGTATCTGTTGTAGTTTTCATGGAAATAAAAAGGAGTTGTTACATTTGGCGTATCCATACGAGAAGATAGTAGTTACACCAGTGTAGGCTGACCAGCCAAAACGTACATGAATCAGCTCTGTGCAGATTCTGGATACTGCATGGAGGACTTCCCAGAGGTGATGACTGATAGGGATGCTTGGAGAGGGAGAGAGAGAGTCATGGATATTCATGCTGTCAGTGTGACCAGATGATGATGATGATAATGATTACTTTTGGCACACCGAGGGATTAATTTAGTGACCTTGGAGAATGTTTTTGACCTGATCCAACCTTCTTTTGTGAGATCAATTGTATTTTTCTCTCTCACTATAATCAGCCATTTACGAGATCAGCAATTTATTTGCGCCTGACTGTTTTGTGACTTTGAAATTTTACTCTTTCTTTCTCACTTCTAAATTTATAACACCTCTTTTCTCACATGTTATAACGAACTTTACAAAAATTACATTTTTGTACAAAGACATAAAAGAACTTTACCTGGTATTCTGCATTACCTTTTTGTAAACCTTATCTCAATACAAGTTGTTTGTTTTAAAACTGAATTTTGTTTTTTATGCCTACATAATGGAATGTTCTTATGGTGTGTTATATGTTTGGAATAATATTTCATGAAGTTTAACTTTAAACTGGTGACCTCACAACTTATATCTAACAATCCTATATCCATGACCACCATATACTGATTAGCTGAAAGTGAATTTTTGTTCAGTTTTATTTAACTTTCGTATAGGGCTGGTTTAGCTCAGTCGGTAGAGTGTCCGACTAGGAACCATATGGTTCCTGATTTGATACCAGCCCTCGCCAACTCAGTGTATGAGTAACACAAGGATCTGTGCAGTAAAGTGAGGAGTTGTAGGTGTGGCGCTCCACCTCATATGCTAAAAACAATCTCCTTGGTCTAGCGCTAGTGAAAAGGAGATAGACTCCCTTGCTGTCTGGCTGATACCGATTTTAGGCCACTCCGACTCCTTTACTTTTATAAATACATGTACATTTTGATTAATATTTTGTTTTATCTAGACTTAATATAAATGAAGATGTGCAAAATTACCTATTTTTACAGAGTAAATATGCAAATTCCTCAATTCTCTATACTTTTACAGTATAAGTAATTAAGAAATAACACAAATGAAAATATGCAAATTTACCAATTCTTACAGAGAAAATATGTTAATTTCTAAATTTCATTATCCAGGGCACAAAAGCAAAGTTTGAAGGACATAATAACTATTTTTCTATACTTTCACAACATGAGCAATTAAGAAATAACACATACTATCCAGGACCTTATGTAATTTAAAATGTGCAAATTTGTAAAAAGAGAGAAAATAGGTTAATTTCTAAATTTCATTATCCAGAGCACAAAAGCAAATTTTGATGGGAATATAGGTCATTTTCTACACTTATACAATATAAGCAATTAAGAAATAACATATACTACCCAGGAACAAAACGTGTGTTACACAGTGTAATACAGCCTGAATTGTCTCATGCTAAGCCATTCCATCATATCTAAACAATAACAAAGAAATTCTTGTTACACAGAAATAAAACAAACCCTTAACTAGTGCAGACAATCTCGGTTAACTTTCAGCCGAGACATTTATAACAACGAATTAACAACTCCCACGTCACTGCACTGCTCCAAGGTTCAAGTGTAAATAAATAAATAAATCAATAAAAGAGTCCAATGTGTCACAGGGTCGAGTTTCAGTTTATAAAGGTCTATGCCACCAAAGAATTCTTTGCCTGTGATACCGACAGACGGATACAAAAATCTTGTCATTCTTGATTCCACTTAGCAACACTGCTCTACTATTGTTATATGATACTCAAAGATTTATCATTAAAAGACAAAATCGTGCATCAACAGCTTTTTTTTTTATTATTTAAATAATCTAATGAAAAGATTGTAAAGATCAATTTTTTTTTTAATATCACCACAACTGCAAAACCCAACCCTATTGCCCTTATGGCAAGCCCCAACCCCTTTTTATCATATGGGTGCTAGAAGGCGGAGACTGCGGGTCTACATGTCCTGGGAATGACGTTAAACTCTATCTGATGGTGAGGTTCCAGTTTTGGAGGTTTGGGGAATGTGGAGCACCCCTTCATCACCATTGCTCCCTGGTCCACTCTGACCCGGAGTGGTAGTACCTGCTAGGGTCCCATCTATGGGTTAAATAGAAAAATGTATTTATAAAAAAATTGTATTATCCATTAAGAATTGATTTATTTCAAAACTTTATCAACATTAAATGGCCCACTGAGGTTGATATGCCGTAAACCAAACAAACCAAACAAAATTTTAACTGATATTGTAGCTTCGGTTCTGAGCAAAAACCAAACTATTATTAAGTCGTTGGGGTGGCCTAATGTCGGTATTTGACATTGCCCCTTCCAGCTGGGAAAATTTGGCTCAGGACTGTCCTCGGTGGCGGCAGGCTCTCTGTAGAGGACTGTTTATGTCTGAAGTCACCCTGGCGCAACACCATGAAGCTAGGAGATCCAGAAGAAAACACTGGCAACAAAGCACCAACACATCAACATCTTCAGGGACAGCTTTCACATGTGACATCTGTGGCCGAGAATGTTTTTCTAACATTGGACTTTACAGTCACAGGAGGCGCTGTAACTTCAGGGGCACAAAAAAAAATATTATAGCCTTCTGAGACTAAAATGCCAATAACAATAATAATAATGTAGCAGATGACAGCTATGTTGGCTAGCTTAGGTGTCATTATATACAAGTAACTGTGTGGTGAGATGGCTTGGAAATGATCCTAATGTTGTTAGGGGCAGAGTAAAGAAGTATAGGTATTATAAAAAAAACACCTGCAAAAAAGTGAACAAGACGTTCCATGTTTGGAAGCTGAATGTCATAGATTCAGAGCCTCATAATAAAGACAGTCAAATAATGAAAGCAGATGCTACTTGAAGGGAATGAACTTGTAGGAAGGGGTACAGGTTCTAGGCAGGGTTAGAATTAGTAATTAACAAATATCAACATCTTCAGGGACAGCCTTCACATATGACATCTGTGGTCGAGAATGTTATTCAAGCATTGGACTTCACAGTCACAGGAGGCGCTGTAACTTCAGGGGCACATAAAAACTTTATTATAGTCTTCCGAGACTGCAATGCCAATGAATCCTATGCTTTATAAGTCTTAAGGCAACAGATATTTCAATATTCAAAATTATACATTTTTTTTTGTGGGTGATGGTGGTACTTGCCATAGCACCCTAGTAAACTAGTTAGTTATGCTGACCAGATGCATGACCTGGGTATGTCACCAAACTGCATCCAGTAGTGAAGCTCCAGTTTTGGAGCTTTGGGGAATGTGGGGAATTCAAGAACCTAGTCTGCCCGACTATTCAACCATAGCTATAGGGAGAATAGTTGGATGTAATTAACAAATATTTCCTCCTTCCTGACAGCCACAAACAAAGAGCGTATCTCTGAAAGTAATAATAAAAGTTATAATTGTTAAGAAGACTTGGTGTCTGTTGTTTTGTTTTCCCTAACACAAAACGATCAATCTTGTACTTATGTTTATTAGTAGACAAAATATCATCCAAGCCAGGCTGAGATTGTGTAGAATATAGATTCCTCATTCTGGGAAAATATTGTTTTTTGAGCAAAAAGAAAGATTTTGGTTTCAAAAGTGGAGATTTTATTTTAGAAAACCAGGAGAGAGGTTAGCCAGAAATAAAGATCTGAAAACTGTTTGAAAAAGATCCAAACACCTGAGTCTTCTGAGAGCTTGAACCAATTTGAACTAAAAGAGGAAGAAAAAAAGAAAAAATCCCTAGATCTAAGGTAAAAAAAGTAAAGTTGGCAGAATGGTCTTTTGTCAGTATCAGCCTTTTTGCTAGTGCTAGCCCAGGGAGATTTTTAAACTGGTTGCCTAAGCAACCTTTTAAAAATCAATTCTGTCCTACTATTTACCCATAGCTGGAGGGGAGAAGAGATTTATTCAAGCCTTTCCCAAGAGCATTAGTGTGAAATGAAATACAAACAGTTTGTTCAGGATTTGAATTTGGGGTGCTGAGTACATTTCCTACAATGACAACCATTACCCACAAAGTGCCTACCTGAGGGTGAATAACATTTTGGCAGGGTGAATAAAAGCATAAGGGTCCACAGAGGGTATATTTACTTGTTTCTATATTCAAATCCCTCTATAACAGGAAACATATTCTAATCAGTGAGGGGGGGGGGTCACAGTCAAGTCTGACACAAGGTTCCAATCGACAGTCTAAACACTCCCATCTGTATCGCGCTCCAAAATTCAATATCCAAAATTATTTCTTTGTCCCGCTCGTCTCGACAACAAAATACTACTGCAGTTATTCTCCCTGGTCTGTGAGAATAAGTCCTTTAAATACACCTCAATTTCACCACATCCGGACTCCTCACTCATAATTGTCCGTGCAGCATGTGCGACACTCGTCAGCACAGCACAACCACCTACATCCGGGCCACTATGCTATTTCTTATTTCACTGATCGTCCACAGTTCTCACATTCTGAAGGAAGCGGGTTCGACTCTAGGTCAGTCCTACACGCCAGGCAAAGTCTAGCCCGCTTCTTTCAAGAATACGGCAAGTCTTCACGCCCGCCACTCTCTCTGTCACACCGTGTTGCACGAGGTAGGTTTCCTCTCTCACTACATATATTGCTGTATTATGTAGACTATTTGCCATATATTGTACACTTAGCAAAATACCTGATTGGGTGGGATTGCCACTATTGATGTGCCATTCATATACAACCTATTCAAAACATACGTACCATTTAAATGAATGATTTGATTTTTATTTGATTTGTTCTTGTTTTACGGCATATCAACCTCAATGGGTCATTTAATGCCGACTACGTTTTTGAAATGAATTGGTGATAATGTTTAATTTTCTAAAGGTTTTTTTTTTTTGACATTTTTTGTGAATGAAACTTTTAGATGATTTTTTTTTTTAACATATATTTTTGTGTTTTCATTTTTTTTGGAAGATTTTTAGATTTTGTTGTAGATGTGTGCTTCTTTTATGTATCCAAGTAGTTTTTCTGAGTTTATTTGGTAGAATATCTGTTTTAGATTTGTTGTTTGGTAGTATTTTTTTCGTATTTGTTTTAGGTTGCTACATTCTGTTAATATGTGTTTGATTGTGTAGGGTTTTTGGCATGGTATGCAATATGGGACTGCTTCTTTTTTGAGGAGGTATGAATGGGTAATGTATGAGTGTCCTATTCTTAGTCTGCATAATATTTAAATGATCTGGCTCTGACTGAAAAGATCTGGATCTCTTTATCATCATTAATGTTGCATGTAATCATATTTTCATATTTTAAATGAATTATTTAAGAAAATACTAAATTCTAAAATATCCCTTTTTTTAATAGGCAGTGATGCTGATAGCTTTTTTATTTAGGGACGCATATATTTGGTTTGAATGAGTCCGTGGGAAAATTTATAGGTCTTAATTAAAGCCGTCTAACTCCTACTTTGTAACCTATCCTGTGTTTATTCATTTCTAAGAAACTATTGAAATGTATTTACAGTTAGCTTGAAATGGTGAGGGAAGAAAAAAGAAAAACATTGGGATGCATGGATATGATTTTACTGTGTCCTTTTGGATTTTTATGTGTCAGGGATGCAGGACACATACCTATCAGCATCTCAGTATAATCCTATTTTCATGAAAGAAAGCATTTAAAAACAATTATTATATTTTAAATTAATCATTTTATAAAAATACAAAATTCTAAAACATCCCTTTTTATAAAAGGTTATATCTTAAGATAAAAAGAAGATTATTTAATAAGAAGAATAGAAATATAGATTTTTTTTAAAAAAGAAGAAAAATAATGAAAAATTACAATCAAAATACAAACACTGAAATTTTAATTCTTATCCATGGTAAGAGATTTTTAATGAATAAAATTAAAATTAATTAATAGAAATTATTATTAAAAATAAAATTAATAAAACAATAGAATTAATAAGACAATAAAATTAATAAAATTAATAAAACAAAAATAATAAAATTATTATCAACAAAAATCCTGCTCTGGCTGAAAAGATCTGGATCTTCACTTGTTAAGTTTCAGTATTGTCAGTTATTTGTTGATCTGGGTGTTATTATAAGATTCAATATATATAGAATGGTAATGAAGGACTATTTGCTCATAAATTCCTACCATAAAATAAACTGAACCCCCATTCTATGTCCGTGTTTTTGTATTAAATGTTTTATTTTTATTGCACCCGTTATTTTACAATACAAAATATATTTTATTTATTTATTTTAATATTCATTTCAATGTGCATATTCTAAAAGTTTTTATTTTGTGAGAATGTTTAGTTTTAAAGTGGGGGCTTGTTTTACAATTTAGCCATAAATTGGATCCTCCTTTTATGACCGTAATTTTGTTTTTTCGTCGACGATGATTAAAATCTGACGTTTTTATTTTAGAGTAGCAAAGCCAAAAAGAAAAGAAATAAAAACAACAAAAAGTAATATTCAACTTTTTACTCGTAAATTCCTGCCATAAAATTAGGCTTGGGCATTTTATGGTAGGAATTTACGAGTAAAAAGTTGAAGTGTAAAAACGAACCCCCATTTTAAAACTAAGCATTCTCACAAAATAAAAGCTTTTAGAATATACACATTGAAGTGAATATTAAAATAAATAAAGGAAATATATTTAGTATTGTAAAAAATTTTATAGTAGGAATTTACGAGCAAATAGTCCTTCATTACCCATAGAATGTAGTCATTTGCAGCTCAAACTCACAAACTAGCAATCTGATATGTGTGAACTCTTCAGTGCCCACCAAACCCCCTCCTTCTCATTAAAAAAACAATTCAAGAATTAAAGGTGTGTTTGCATTTATAGTTTACTGATTCTTTTCTCATGTAAATTGTATTAAACACTCATAAATTAATTATATTTCGTAATTTAATATTCAATTAATGTATCTGGGGGTGAATACTAATTAAATTTGGTTACAAGAAGTGCATCAAAAAGTTTGAGAAGCCCTGTTCTAGACCATTTCCTTAAAAGGAAAGAACTTCTCCAATCAGAATCACTAAATATAATTTATCTCTATTGAATAAAGAAAACAAAATAGTAACCTCAGATCTAACACAAGATGTTTATTAGTATAAACTGGTCCATTTTTATATCATTATTACTTTTAGAAAAAATTGTTTTTGTATAAGACTGGTATGTATTGATATTTTTATTTTTAAAAAAAGTGTTGCTCCTAACAAATTGAAACATATCAATTTGGGATCAGTATATTTTTGTGATGTCACAAAAGTAAAATATCTTATTGTTTTCATCACCCTTTACAAATTGTCTTCCTTCTTTTTTACTTCTCTTTCATTCTTTCTTTCTTTCTCCTCCTTTCTTCATTCTATTCCTTTATTTATTTATTTTCTCCTTATTTCTTCATTCTCTTTCATTTTTTCTCCCCCTTTCTTTTTTCTCCTTTTCTTCATTCTCTTTCATTCTTTCTTTCTTTCTTTCTCCTTCTTTCTTCATTCTCTTTCATTCTTTCTTCTTCTTTTCATTCTCTTTCATTCTTTCTTTCTCCTTCTTTCTTCATTCTCTTTCATTCTTTCTTTCTTTCTTTCTTTCTTTCTACTCCTTTCTTTTTTCTCCCTCTTTCTTCATTCTCTTTTATTCTTTCTCCTCCTTCTTTTTCTCCTTTTTCTTCATTCTCTTCATTCTTTCTTTCTTTTCTCCTCCATTCTCTTTCATTCTTTCTTCTTTCTCCTCCATTCTCTTTTCTTTCTCTTTCTCCATTCTCTTTCATTCTTTCTTTCTTTCTCCTCTTTTCTTCATTCTCTTTCATTCTCTTCATTCTCTTTTATTCTTCTCTACCTTTCTTTTTTCTCCTTCTTTCTTCATTCTCTTTTATTCTTTCTCCTCCTTTCTTTTTTTCTCCTTCTTTCTTCATTCTCTTTCATTCTTTCTCCTCCTTTCTTCATTGTCTTTCAATTGACTACCAGATACTACCAATCACAATTGACTACTAGAGTATGCATTTAGCCAATCCCTCCACCATAGACAGGAAGTGACACAAAGTCAATTTTTTCCTTCTCCCAGACTGGTTACCATACCAAGGTTAAAGAACCCAAATCTGCCATACTATTTACTCATAGCTGAATGGAGAATAGGATTTATACCTTTCTTAAGGGTATTAGCACTATGTGAAATGCAAACAGCCTCATTCAGGATTTGAACTAAGTTTGCTTTGTCAATTTCCTATGACAATAACCGTTACAGCATGTACACTGTTATGTCTTGGAAATACATAAACGAGAAGGTTGAGTGGTTGTAATAATAATTTATTACAAATAATACAAATAACAAAATAAAACGGCTTTCTGCCGGCAAGGTAAAAAAGTCTCTTGGTAAGATTACTTGGAAAGTTGTCGCACGTGTGGTTGGAGATCAACTCGCATTACTCTGAGCTAATCCACTGTTGCTTTTATATACGTATCTCATTTGCATACGTAAGGGTTACTTCTCTTTACAACATACACCTTGCAAAGTATGTTCAAATCTCAAACAGATCAAAATTGGTAAATAGAATAGATTTAATTTTGCTGCATAATCATGTCTGATCTATTGTAAAACTGATGTTACAAAAATAGAATCAGTTAAAGATTGTGACTTTATTGCATTCTAATATTCTCCCAAACTTTCTCACATGGATTACAGGCTTTTTTTTTTTTTTTTTTTTCTTAAGTATCTAGACAACATCTTTACTGGCAATAAATTTTCCCAGGATCAAACTGAAGACACCTTCAATGAACTTAACGAGGAATTCTCTAAGAAAGGAATTCATGATTTGTTGCCAAAACGGAATAAATGTAAAAATGCCAAGAAATATTTTGCTAGATTAAATGATATTTTTCTTCTATTTTTTCTCCATTTGTTTTGTTTACCTTTTTACCTACTGAATGCATCAAAGAAGGGATATAAGATCTGCTATGGTAGGTAAAAAGTTAACTTTTAAAATTTTTATCCTATTTTATCAAAGTAATCTTTTTTGGGAAAAAAAAAATTCAGACTTTGAATATTTCCACATACCATGCATAGAATCCATATATATAAAACAGAATGTTTTTCCTGAGACACACATACATACATACATTATATATATATATACATATATATATGAGATGCTGATAGGTATGCATCCTGCGTACCTTATGTACAAAAATCTAAAAGGACAGAGTAAAATCGTATCCATGCATCCCGGTGTTTTTCTTTTTTCTTCCTTCACCATTTCAAGCTAACTGTAAATACATTTCAATAGTTTCTTAGAAATGAAATACAGAGGATAGGTTACAAGTTAGATGGCTTTAGTAGGACCCATAAATTTCCCCGGGATTCATTCAAAGCAAATATGTGCGTCTCAGGAGGCACTAAATCAAAAAGCTATCAGCATCACTGCAGAGAGAGATATCAAAGTTAGGGTAGCAAAGACATGAAGCTTGGTAATTGACAGTTACCAAGCAAAATTGCATAGGTGAGAAACTGTCAGTTACCAAGCACAATATATAGAGTGCACTCTCTATAGACCATCATAGTCCTGGAAACACGAGGAGACTTGCTGAATTGAATTGGAAATCAGAGGAAGAATTGAGACCATCTGAACAACAGCATTGTTAAGATTGGCTATAATACTCAGAAGAGTCCTAGAAACAAGGGGAGACTTGCTATTACTCAGACCCTAGTGAAAGACCACCAGTTAGAGCTGGTGGGAACAACTCACATGGAGTCAAATACTACTACTACTACTACTAATAATAATAATTCTTTGAAGAAATGATTTCACAGGTCATTCAATTTAAGTGACATCTAGGTCAATTCATTCTCTATTGAGGTCAGATAAACACTATAGACAACAGAGCCCCTACAGCTATAACCATGCAGGTGTATGCCAGAATTCCTTCATGCCAATGTATTCTATCAACCTTGGCACGTGTGTGGTTGGTAAATAAGAAGAAAGTTTGTTACTGTTTATGTTTGCCAAATTTGAAATCGGTTTGGATGGCTCCACAAATTCATTAAAGCCAATATTATAGCAAAGGTTTAAATAATGTTATTTTAAAATTCTACAACTATCAAGTAAACAACAGTGATCAGGAAAAAAAAAAAGCCTCAAATAAGATCTCATATTCTTAGGAATCTATATTACCTGGACAGCACTTAATCAATTAGGCTACAGAATTGAATCATCTAACATCATTCAAATTAACTCTAACAGCTAATTAACTCTTAGAACACGAGAAACAAATTTTGCTCATTATCTTTAACTAGCAAGACCTGTGGATATACCACAGTATGATAATTTAATTATAACAACGTTTGATATGTCTACTAAAGAGCTTTTGTATAATAGTTCAATATATAAATTGTTCGCCGTCTCCGTTGGGCGTGGCATGTTGTCGTTGCATACGCGGCGGCATGCGCAAACGGGCCAACCGACTTGACATCCGCGACAGGTGGGATTTTGCCGTCGCCGTCTTGTTCTTGTTAATGTAGATTCTCCTCTACATATTAGTAAAATTCTCATTATCTTTTGATAAAAATGCAATGTAATATTAAAATTTTTATGAGAGCTAGACACTTGAAATGTTTTTTGACTCTTTGCCTACCAAATTTCCCCTACGGCTTTACCAAATTTTCTTGGTATCTTTCACTTGTTAGATACAATATTTCAAAGTTCACTATCTGTTCACCTCAGAACTCATTCTATTCAAATAAAGTCCTATTATTATTGTAATCTGAGTGTGGACAAGTGACACAAGTGAGGGCCACTGCCAGCAGATTGCAGTGGTGGGAGAGCAACTGTGAGTGGTTTAAAGTAGGCAAAACGTTAGAGAATAAACCAATTTCCAGTCCATTCTGCACCTGAATGATAATTTTGTGATTTTTCAATCATCCATATTCTTACAATAACAGAGAAATTATAATTATAATCTTTCACTCCTTCATAGATAGAAGCATCAGTATCATTATGGACCACTGTTACAAATGGGAACCCAATGTCTTCATGGGTTGTCTAGTTGTTAATTTTGACTAGAATCTTTTTTTATTGTTAATGTAATATTATTTCCAATCTGCACTGTTCCACTTACGGGTCAAGTCACATTGAAAGCACCGGTTCCTGCTAGATCATCGAAGTTAAGCATCGATGAGCCTGTAAGTAAGTAAAGTCGTCGGGGCGGCCTAAAGTCGGTATCAGCCAATCAGCGAGGGAGTCTATCCCCTTTTCACTTGCGCTAGACCAAGGAGATTATTTTAGCGTCTGAGGTGGAGCGCCACACCTACCATCAGCTCCTTACTTTACTGCACAGATCCCTGTACCATTTAAGAAACATCAGGTACTGTAAGCAACCAGATATCAAAATGACTTGGTTCAGCATTAAATGACCCGAAAGGGGTTGATATGCCGTAAAAAACAAACCAAACAACCAAAACAACAACTGTACAGTTCCTTGTCAACCCAAAGGAATTGTAATAAAAAATGTGACTAAAATTTTAAAATTTTAAAAGAAAATACTAGTTCAAATTTTTATCATCTTATTATAATGGAGATGGTGTGTTTTTCTGTCTGTAACCGAAACTATATTACTACTCAAGTCACAATTCCCTTTGTTATTTACATCACATTCTTCATGATTTTATTTTTATTCAGTCCTCAATTATTAATAAAATTGTTTTTCATTATTTATACTGTTGACCATATCTACATTGTATTTACCTTGTACCCCACTTGTACGGGTTAGGCACAAGGCCCTATTAATGTGGGACCACCCACAAACCAAAGCTCATGGGTGGCGGGTTAAAAATTGTGTCGACCCCGTCGGCATTCCCCCTCAAGGGGGGGCGCCTCAGGCACTGGGCAATAAACCCAGCCCTGCCCCTTTAAATCAAGCGGGCAGGTATTGCCTGGGGGGATAGCCCCCTGGGATCAACGCCATTAACTTGTAAAGATCAAGGGCCGAAGCCACTGGACCCCCAGCCCGTTGGCCTGATCTACATACTAATAACATGCAATTGTATTTATATATACAACAAAATAGCGGTTTACAGTGTGAAAGGGAAGGCTAATTTGCATATTGATACTAAAAATTTGATTTTAATATATATGTACTTAGTATTATTGATTTCTAATTGTTTGGTTTTATCTTAATGAATATGAGCAAAAATCTCAGGGATAAATCTTAAAAGAAATCTATTAACAAGAAGAAATAACTGTAATTTCATTATTTACTTCCTATTTTAACTAAATAGTTAAATTAGAAAAATTTAGCAATGAAAGACAGGATCGATGGAAGAATAAATTTCAGTTGTTCTATTTTTCGATTATACCCCCTTTTTTTCAAATCTTTTTATCTGCATTCTTATTTAGTTTTATTAGCCTTTTTAATATAATATAATGTAATATTTTATTATATTAAAACTTGCACCCTTTAGGTGCATATATTTGCTAGTTATTATTATCAATAATAACAATGATAATAATAATTGGTATTTACCCAATGTATTTGCCACAGGTAGGATGTGACACAAGGTCGCAAGTATGGGGCATCCAGCAAGGATTGAACATGCTATTCAATAGTAATGAATCTGCGAGATTAACTTGCTATCCATTACACCACCATGGGATACACATATCGAACAAATAAAAAAAGGCAACTTAAATTTACAAGAAAATACCACTCCAAATTTTTATCATTATCATTATTAATGATAATGATAATAATTGATATTTACCCAAGCCATTAGCCATGGGTTGAAGTGACACAAGGTCATAAGTATGAGGCACCCAGTGAGGATCAAACACACTATTCAGTAGTAATGAATCTGTGAGACTAGCTTGCTAACTAAAATTTCAAGTCATTATTTCAAGTAATTATTTCAAGTCATTATTATTAAAGTAGTCATTAGTAGTCATTATTTCATAAAGTAATTATTATTATATTATTATATTATTATAATTGTATTATTATCATAAAGTAATTATTATTAAAGTAGTCATTAGTAGTCTTTATTTCATAAAGTAGTCATTATTTCAAGTCATTATTTCAAGTAATTATCATTTCAAGTAATTATTTCAGAGAATCTGCGAGACTAACTTGTTAACCATTACACCACCATGGGATACACATATCGAACAAATAAAAAAAAGCAACTAAAATTTACAAGAAAATACCACTCCAAATTTTTATCATTATCATTATTAATGATAATGATAATAATTGATATTTACCCAACCCATATATATATAAAGGGCAGTTGTGTGTATATGTATGTCTGGAGAAAACTTCGAAAATAAAACAATTAATGACAAAGTAAATATATATACACATACATATATATTTATCCAACCCATTAGCCATGGGTTGAAGTGACACAAGGTCATAAGTATGAGGCACCCAGTGAGGATCGAACACACTATTCAGTAGTAATGAATCTGTGAGACTAGCTTGCTAACTATTATGCCACCATGGGATGCACATAATAAGAATAATGATAATAGTGTTTGACATGTTTCATCTAAAAATAAGATAAATAAAAATAATATTGTGTGGCGGAGGAATAGGTTATAATTGGATGGTTTAGTTAAAAGTGTTACATAAGTTTAAATACGATGGTTGACGTAATATGTAAGATGGTTGACTATACTTGATATCCTCTCTCCATACACATGCACACATATATATCATGACTCATACACTATTCATTTTCCTGACATTTGTACATTATTCTATGTACAACATATTCACTTTTGATGAGTTGTAGTGCACCTGAGCACTGCATATAATAATTTCATTATCTATTTATAAATATACTAGACAAAACGTGACCCATTCAGCTCTGGGTAGATAATTGAGATTAGGGAAAAAACGAATAAAATTTTTTTTTCATAAATTCGGCTGGACGAAACCTTAAAATCATTTTGTAAGCTAAAAAAGTAAATGTTTGACCTCATTTAAGCTACGGGTTGCTGGTTGTGAAATTTAACATGGAAATACATTTCTAATTCTCTCTCTCTCTCTCTCTCTCTCTCTCCAGAGAAACTAACATTATATAATGAAGAGGGAGTCAAGAGATACATAGAAGGGAAGAAAGAGATAGACACAGACTAAAGTAAGAGATTGGTTGGTTTTTGATTTTATGGCAAATTACGACTGAGAACCAATTAAAAAAATTATTTTTTTCACACATAATTCAATCCTAAAAGTAAGGAATAATTAAGTATAATTTTTATGTCATTAAACTAAACAGTAAAAAAGCCTTTAAGGAGCAAAAGTTGATTAACTCAGCTTTAGTATAATAATAGATAAAGGGCAGTTGGTGTGTATGTATGCATGTATGTCCAGATGAAACTACAAAAATAAAACAATTAATGACAAAGTAAATACATTAAATAAACATAAACATATTAAATATCACCAGTTTTTGCTTTTTGTGCAAAAATTATGAAGATTTTATCTATATTTATGAAGATATCTAAAAATCAAAATATACATAGAAATAGCATTGAAATTCTACTTAAAAATATCCAGCATTTGTAAATTTCAAAAGTAAACAAATCAATACCCCAGGGTTTCCTCTCTCTACCCAGGTGATGCGGGGTAGTCGCTTCTAGTTATTATATAAAAGATATCTTTATTTGATACCCACCATCACATAACTAAAACTAACTTCATTAGTCGTTGACACTTAGAGGTCAATATTTGTCACAAGGAAATTTATTAGATATGATGTGTTAGTGTTACACACTGGACCCGTCAAAGAACACGAACACTTATATTTATGAAAATATAAGATGATATCTTTATTTCCTTGATTGTGTGCAGATAGAGAGTCATTAGCAGGGGTTACGCAAACGTGGTGCCTTCGGGAGTTCTCTTCAAGCGATCTCAGACCTGATCTTTGTCTGTCTAACCGATTTCCACGGGTTTTTTTATTTATTGTAGTTTGACTCCTTGTGTCACGCCTCTTTGATCGTGACACCTACGCAGTTTTTCTGTAGACACACCTCTTCGCCCAGGCAGCCTGTTTTCATTGGCTATGTGCTATGCCTACAGATTTTCTGCGCCTAAACAGTGTCAAATGTACACCTGCATTAGGTGCCAAAGGTCAGTTCAAGGCCACATCCTGTTTCTGTTTCCAGCCTGCACTTGACACCCATGCACTTTCTGCATGTAGCCCGGTCCCCAGGTGCAACCAACCAATCAGGCAATATATTACATTAGGATGTGGAAAACTTTTTTTTAGAAAACACAATTTTCCTCAGAAAAAAAAAAGCTGTCAGGATTTTAGTCCCTTCTGTTTGTTGATCAAAAAGAATAGGATAGACGTGTGGAGAGGAAATAGAGGAATACATAAGGAAATTGGATTTTTTTTTTTTTTAAATCAACAAGTTAACTATTTATTAACTACAGGGTGCGGCAGAAATACCTCCCACATTAAAAACTACCACTTGTGTGATGAAAGTGAACTTAGGCAAGGGGTAATGGTAGCTCCAGCTAGCTGATGTCTTACTATTTTATTTTTTATTCAGATACAATCATGGCTTGGACTGGTGCACACTATGCATTTGATATTGAAATATTTTTTTAAAGATTGGTGAATCTGTAATAGTTACACAGAGAGCTTTTTGTGCTCATTTCTTGTTAAGTTGAAATGATGCTGTTCTGGATAGAATTTTCTACTTTGCAGTATCGATTTTCTATATGGAACAGCATCATTCCAATATAATATGAAATGAGTACAAATAGCTCTCTGTGTAACAATTACAGATTCACCAGTCCTTAAAAAAATGTCTCACCAGCAAATATACGGTGTGCACCAGTCCAAGCTATTGTAAGGGCAGTCTCCCTTGTCTGAGGGTTTTGGTGAATCTCCTGTGTCAGGAGACCCTATTTTGGTCACATGACACAGGAACCCAAGGAGAGAACCCTCTTCTTCCAATGCCCCTGAACAAGCCTGTACGTGCTTGTCATCTCTCTCCAGCAGAAACCTATGGTGCATACCAGACGCCACAGCCTCTACTTACAGTAATTGGTTACCACTTGTCTATTAACACTATTGTGTATGTTTGGACACTTGTGACATTAAATAGCCTGGGGAACTTTGTTCTCCTAATATGTTATATTAAAGTTATATAAATGTAACTAACACGTTTGTTGTTTTCCTAACTGAAGTATTCCACATTGGGTACTTATCCTTTAAGTAACCCAATGTTTTATAAGAACCAGAGTTAACACTCTGTGGACCTCTTATACTATTATCACCTCATGTGGTGTAATGGTTAGCAAGCTGGATTAGCAGACCATTGTTAGTGAGTTCGATTCTCACTGGGTGCCCCACACTTCTAGCCTTGTGCCGCATCTAAGCTAAGCTTAGTAAATAACTATACTACTAGGGCAGGAATAAAACCTAACAAAGTTCGGCAATATATGACTTACTCGGGTCTTAAACTCTCTTTTTATAGAGCTATCTCTTCTGTGTCTGGCCTTTATGACCTGTTCCATCATGTTCCCGTAGAACATGCCCCTTTTTTTTTCAGTGTTGTCTGATGAACAATCCACCGGTAATTTATGAGGAAGTGCGTCCCGGTCTCCTGCCTCAAAAATTGCTACCCGGTGACTATCAAAATAACAACCCCAGCTCGTCGTAATTCTTGTTTATTTATCGTAATTTGTCGTAATTCTTGTTTTAGATATGAAGATGGATATATAGTTTGGAATAGACTGAGATAGATAGATAGATACGACAAATGGAGATAAATAGATAGATAATTATTTCAGCAAGTAAATGTATTTGGGGCGGGGGTCGCTTCTTTTTTTGTCGTAATTCTTGTTTATTTATCGTAATTTGTCGTAATTCTTGTTTTAGATATGAAGATGGATATATAGTTTGGAATAGACTGAGATAGATAACTGATCATATTTGAAAAAAAAAAAGAAGAAAAAAAAGGGTAACACATGGAGAGGAGCTACTATTACCACTTGCACCACACAGGTGACAGTTTAAAATGTGGGAGGTATTTTTCTGTACCCTATAGAAATATTAGAAATAAAATTCGATATAAAATATACAAAACATGCAGGAGAAAAAATTGAGCAAACCAATGTGGAAATGAAGAAACATTAGTACAAATATGATATTTCCTTAGGATAGTTATATTTACTAATACAAAATAAAAAAACACCCTCCGGGCGATGTAAAAATAGATTTTTGAAACATTAAGTCCTCATGAAAGCATGATTCAGTTTTATGTATATATGAACATATATATATATATATATATATATATATATGCTGTAATAAAAAGTAGGACATATGAAATTATGTAACTTAAAATTCCGCCAGTAGAGCAGATTTTCAGCTAGTTTAAATGAAGTTATTTAAATGCCAAAAGATGATTATAAAAACTAGTACAAAATAAAAAAAAACGCACTCCGGGCGATGTAAAAATAGATTTTTGAAACATATTGCCTGATGAGTGGGAGTAAAAAATTCAATGTCTGTGAGTTTGTACCCTAAGTAAGTAAAATCATCAAATTCATTAAAGGATTAAAAAATAAAACAATTCGAAAAGTAAACATTAAATATGTATTAAAATAAAACAAACTATATATAGATATATAATACCAGGTATGTATTTATTAAAACTTGTTTAAAAAACCAATGCGGACTGTCTAACATTGCATGCTCAAATTTTGAGTGTATTCTATGTTATGAACCGGCTGTGTGACGTAAGAAGTGACGTAATTTTTGTTACAGACAAAAACTAGAAGCTAGATTTAACAAACTGGAAGTTAGATATAACAAAAAAACATAGTCATGTATTTATTAAAACTTGTTTTAACAATGAAGACTGCCTAATGTTGCATGTTCAAATTTTGAGTGTATTTATTCTATGTTATGATGATTTTGGGTAATATGACGTAAGCAGTGACATAATTTTTGTTGCAGACAAAAACCGGAAGCGAATTTCCATTATTAATAGACATTTATTGTTATGAATTGGCTCCTGCCACTAAACAACCTTTCAGAGCTACACTGCTTAGTAACATTCCAATCCAGGCACTGATTATAGCAATGGCTGAATTTCATAATTAAAACCGGGCAGACTAGATTAAGAGCGATGGTGAGTAAGAACAGCAACAATGAAGATGAAGACCAGATACATAAAGCTTAATAACAAGAAGGAAAGAAATCTCCCTGTCTTTATTCAATAAGTGGATGACTATGTCCGACAGTCCAAAGGCATTTAAAAATAATGCAAGCGTGGGAATAATACACTGATAAATAGTCCCAAAGAAAAACGTGGTATAGAAAAAGGGTAGGAACAAAACCTAACAAATTTCGGCAATATATGACTTACTCGGGTCTTAAACTCTCTTTTTATAGAGCTATCTCTTCTGTGTCTTGCCTTTATGACCCATTCCTTCATGTTCCCGTAGAACATACCCTTTTTTTTTTCAGTGTTGTCTGATGAACAATCCACCAATAATTTATGAGGAAGACTGTCCCGGTCTCCTGCCTCAAAACTTGCTACCGGTGATTGCTGAAAAACCAACCCAGCTATGATTGAAGTCCGTAGCCGAGGCAGTGTCACTTGAAAATAAACAACCAACTTGGGGCGTTTTGTTTTTGTTTTGTTTTTTTCGACATTCACTTACATATAAAAAAATCCAAAACGTTTATTTTTTTTTGGTATTTTCATTTTATTTTAATATATTTTTTCCAACAATCAATTACAAGTAAAAAAAAAAATATTTAGATATTCTTGTTTATTTAAACTAAAAACAAGACATTAAACAAACATGAATGAAAGAAAATCTGAGTATTTAGATATTCTTTTATATTTTAATAAAATAATAAAAAAAACTATCTATCTAGTCATCTTCATATCTATCTATTACTTCGGCTATGGACTTCAATCATAGCTGGGGTTGATTTTTCACCACTCACCATTAGCAAGTTTTGAGGCAGGAGACCGGGACGGTCTTCCTCATAAATTACCAATCCACCTTTTAAAAGGAAGGTGTTATTCAAATGACTCTCCCACTTCCTCCATGATAGTTGCTCTAGCCAATGTGAGAAAAGGGGAAAGGAAGAATTTGCATAATAAGAATAATAATTAACACAGCTTAACACATGTACCCCAGCTATGGTTAGCGGAATGAGAACAGAATACCCCCGTGGATTGAATAAAGGATTGGGTTCAAAGTTCCGTGATGGTTCCCAATTACGACAAGAAGGTTCCTGATTATGACAAGAAATACCTGAAGAAGGCTGGAGGGCACACTGGCCGAAACGTTGTACAGATAACAATAATCCGAATAATCCAAATAATACTAATTATCAAGCCTCATCTAAAAAATTCAGAGAAATATAACAATAACAATAATTGTTTAATAATTAACACAGCTTAACACCTGTACCCCAGCTATGGTTAGCGGAATGAGAACAGAATACCCCCGTGGATTGAATAAAGGATTGGGTTCAAAGTTCTGTGATGGCTCCCAATTATGACAAGAAGGTTCCCGATAATGACAAGAAATACCTGAAGAAAGCTGGAGGGCACACTGGCCAAAACGTTGTACAGATAACAATAAAGATGAGGACAATAATCCGAATAATACTAATTATCAAGCCTCATCTCAAAAATTCAGAGAAATATAACAATACGTTTAAAACAAAGCAATTTAAACATCAATGTTTATAGAAGTATCAGATATTACTATTTCTTGCTGTGTCTTTAATCACTAATAGTTCATAATATCAATTATATTGATGAAATTCAAATATTCAAATTGTCCACAACAATAGAAAATCCATTTCCTAAAATTACAAAGTGTGTCTATTGAGATGTAGTGTATGTGTGAAAATGTAATAAACTTCATACAATTTTGAAAGGTTGAAATGTTTTAACCTCTGGTGTGAGTGTCCTGTCTCTGGAGGAAAAGGGAAAATGTATTCTTTGGTTGGTTTTGGGTCTATATATTACAAACCAAGGGGTTGGGTAAATACATATATATTGCTACCATGCAGGAGTGAGCAATCATAGTGGGAAACTTTTTTTTTTTTTTTTGCATAAACTGGAGAAAATTCTTTTTAATTTAATTTTTGGTCATTTAAATCAATCACACAGCTCAAGCTATCAACGTTTTACAGAAAAGTGTATTTTCATTCAAACCAAAACAAAACAGAATAAATTTTAGGGCTCATGCTTAAAATTGAATTCACTCAAATCAAGAAATAGATAAAATTCAAAGAAGAAAATAAATATTCTGGTCTCAACAGTTTTGTTTTATTTATTTTTTTCATTTCTGGTCTATTTTAACTGTAGTAAAATGTAAAAATACTCTGCATGTTATGATGAAAAGCAACAACAATAAGATAAAAGATAAACTACTCAAATATTTATCATGCATATACAATCATGAAATTGCAGTTAAATTCATTCAATTCCTCCCATTATCACTTGATTAATTTAATCAAAAATAAAAATTATTGAAAATTAATGAATTTAATTTTTTTTTAAATATAAGATGACTAGTAATTTTTCTTTAAAATAATTTCCCACCATTTCATTGTTTTTATTTGTTTTTTTTTTTTTACATAATTGTTTAAAATTCTTAATTAAAAAACAGAAAAAAATCACTCAAAATTTTAAAACCTTTTTTTTTCTGAATATGATTTTATTTTTTAGATAATGAAATTTGATTGATTTGATGGTTTCAAAAACAAAGTCACATGAGAGTTACTTCCCTTCGTAACTGCGACTCCCCCCCTCCCCCCATCTATCTCCAACTTTGGTATATAGTTTTGGCCAACTTTTAAGGCAACATTTTGTAAGATATATGAAAATAAATTAGCCGGAAACTAATTTTCAAATTTTCGTCCAAGTGATATTTTATACCAATTTTTAAAATAAACTTTACCTTTATTTGTACATTGTATTTTGGAATAAAAATAAATATGGACATGATAATTTTAATTCATTGTGACAAAAAAACAAAAAACAACAAAACAACAAAACAAAACAAAACAAACAATAACTAAAAGTTGCTTTTTAAAGTTTTTCACAAGATTGAAAACAACTCGTTTCCCATAATCATAATATAAATCAACTGCCAGAAAATATTTATCTTAAATGAATTAGTAAATAATTTAAGTTGTTACATAAAAACTCAAAAAAGACTTTGAATACATAAATTAATTAAAAATATAAATAAAGCACTAAATTGTAAAAGAAACGTAGTCACATTTCTATGTGTGTTTCAGATTGTACAATTTTAGTTTAATCGGAAAATGTTAAGTTTGAAGTCAGGAATGAATAGGAATTCATGAGGGCAGAATGAAAATAAAGTTTTTGATCAACATAATTTTAACGGGTCCCATAAAAAAAAATGAACGTTCTTTTCATTCTTTTTAAATCATTCTTTTATTTTATTTTTTCCATTTTCTTTTCTACGACCTTCAAAAGAAAAGCGTCCAGAATTTGACAAAATTAGATTTTCTCAAACACCAATTTATATTTTGTTCTTCTTCACAATATCAGCTGCGATCAGTTACGTTATACATACATTCTTACCCTGTTTACCAATTCTGATTTTTTTTTTCTGCGACACTGGCAAATTGACCCACAAGTACAAATTTCTCAACTTTTAAATGCTTAAAAAATCCAAAAAAATCTACCCCTGTTTTTGTTTTTGTACTACAGTGTACCTGTGTTGTACAATGTACTTTTTCTGTTTGCTTCTTTACATAGCATGTGTCTCTTTCGCCGTCTCATCATTCTAGTTCTTTCTGTAGTAAAAGACTTGACAGAAGGAACAAACGACGTCTTTTATGGCTAAGGTGTTGTTCGTACTTTTTCCAATCTAAACGAAGTTAAGAACTTAGTTTACTCGCGCTTAAAATATAATCTACTTTGAATTAAAATGATCGAATTATAAACATAATTATTAAGGGTTCCAGATCTCTACACACCTGGTGCAAACTATATTTTAAACATCCAATTCTCTCAAATCCCAAATATGACCATAACCCTAAGGTAAGAGTAAGAAGACTTAAGAGAACTATGTGTGGTGTAATGGTTAACGAGCTTGGTTTGCAGACCATTACTTACTAGTGATTTCGATTCTCACTGTGTGCCTCATATTTCTGGTCTTGTGCCCCCCAAAACTCAACTGAACCCTAACCTGTGTATACATTTGCAAAACTTGTAGTTTTTAACTTTATACATACGGACATGAATATTAAATAAATTATCAGAAAGTTTTGAAATAAAATAAATAATGCATTATAAAGATCATTCATTGATACATAAACACTGAAAATTTCATTAAAATCCGATTATTTCCTGATTTTTGGTAAATTATTTTCTGTAGGGGGGCTAAAGTCATTTTGTCAAAAACGAATTTTAGGCTCCGTTTGCCAGTCCCTAAATTATATCAATTAATTGAATAAAACTTTGTATAATTTAATTCTAGATTTAAGTAGTATGTTATTTTCTTCGTGAGTAAACTAGGATTTTATTTTTACCTTTTTCTTTATCATTAAAACAAAAGCATATAAAATCAGATAATCACTTTCATTTTTTCCGCCAATATCTAAAATAAAAAATAAATAAATAATGAAAGAAAGAATAAAAGTTGCAAATGCCAAAAAGATTTCACAAACCGATTACTCTTTATTTCTTTGATTCTCAAAGAAGCCTAAACTGTCTCTAACAGAACAGGTGACTATTCCTAAGCGGTTGCTCTTGGAAAAAAAAATCACGCCATCACAATAATGCAAATATTTATGCAAAGAAAGAAGCAAGCATAATAGAAAATAGACCTATATAGACTATAGTCAATCGAAGGAAGAATTATAGATAGAGAAAAAAATGAAGATAAGAGAGGGGGAAATTGTTTAGCATCAACATCAGAATTGATTTTTTTTTCTTTAGTAGTGGGTAACATATTCTTTAGTTTTACCTTGTCTGCCATTGTGTGTTCTAGAATCCTAACTCTGCCGCATCTTAGTTCTGGGACTTCTGGCACGACTCCCCTCCTTAGAGAACTGACTGGCTCTAAATAACAAACCAAACTTTATTCCACTGCTGGCTAGAATCTATTTTTAGTTACCAAATTCTTCTACTTCTTTGATTTGCGTCTACTAACCTGTCTTCTTAGTAACTCTCTTGGCGTTTCATTTTTTTCTTACTACATATTTTTTCTTTCTTTCTCTTTCTCAACATCATTTTTTTTACCGTTTCTTTACCCCCCCCCCGCCAGGTTTCTGTCACCTTATCCCTCTAGTCTTCGTTTCGTTTTTACCCACCCCTCCAGAATAAGCAGATGTGTCTTTTTATCCCCCTCCACCCCAGGTCGATGAGGGTGTGGGGAAGCAACCTTGAAACTGCGCATCGCACCGTATGCTTCTTTCTACACTATCATCTGTTGGTTGGGTTTAGAGATGCAAGTTTAGTTCACAACATTTGAATCTTACGGACACACACGATGCGTCATTAAAATAATTTTTGTTCCAGTCAATTTCTAAGGTTGTATTTCCTTGTAAGATATTTCGATTCAGTTGTAAGAGTTAAAAGAAAACTTCAGCAAGCACATGTTTTTGTATTGTTTGGAGAAAGAAAAAAATGTGTATATTAGAGAGAGAGAGAGAGAGAGAGAGAGAGAGAGAGAGAGAGAGAGAGAGAGAGAGAGAGAGAGAGAGAGAGAGAGAGATGTGGTGAACGGGTTGGGTAAATACCTTCTCCTGGGGAAATATTTTTTTTTACGGGCTGGGTATTGTTTAGGAATAAAACTCCAGAAAAGAAAACATCGTCTGCTATGCCGGAGAAAAAAAAAACCCACCCCCCCCCAAAAAAAACGACCTGTGGGGTCGGGGTTTTTTTTTGGGGGGGGGGGAATGGGTTTTTTTTCTGCATAGCAGACGACGTTTTCTTTTCTGGAGGTTTATTCCTAAACAACACCCAGCCTGTAAAAAAATATTTCCCCAGGAGAAGGTATTTACCCAACTAGTTCACCACAAGTAGGATGTGACACAAGTAGAACGTTGCAATTATGGGGGATCCAGCATGCATCGAACTCACTATTCAATAGTAATGGATCTGTGAGACTAGCTTACTAACCATTACACCATGTTAGGACGCCTATTTATTTACTCAACCCATTGGCCGTTACAACATAATGGGATGCCCTTATTTACCAACTCATTTACCATAGGTAGAATGTGATACAAGGTTGCAAGCAAGGAGCATCCAGCAAGGATCAAACTTGCTATTCAGATCTGTGAGACTAGCTTGTTAACCATTACACATGATAGCACACCCTATTATAGAAGGTATTCCTTTCAGATTGATCCTTTTATGGACACATTGTAGGCCGTAGTGTAATGGTTAGAGTCATGGGAAATGGACTCGTTGATCCAAGATCAAATTCTGGACAAAGCTACAGTTCACATAGTGCTAATACCCTTGGGAAATATATGAATCCAACTACTCTCCCTCCTGCTATGGGTAAATAGTAGGGCAGACTGAGCTCTTTGACCTTGGTTAGGCAACCAGTCTAGGAGAAGGAAAACTCTGAATTCAAACCTGTTGAACTCTGTTTGGGGTGGTCACTACTAGAATAGGCTCAGTCCTAATTAGTGATCTATTTCACAGGGCTCTTTAACCTTAGTTAGGCAACCAGTCTAGGAGAAGGAAAACTCTGAATTCAAACCTGTTAAACTCTGTTTGGGTGGTCACTACTAGAATAGGCTCAGTCATAATTAGTGATCTATTTCACAGGGCTCTTTAACCTTGGTTAGGCAACCAGTCTAGGAGAAGGAAAACTCTGAATTCAAACCTGTTAAACTCTGTTTGGGGTGGTCACTACTAGAATAGGCTCAGTCCTAATTAGTGATCTATTTTACAGGGCTCTTTAACCTTGGTTAGGCAACCAGTTTAGGAGAAGGAAAACTCTGAATTCAAACCTGTTAAACTCTGTTTGGAGTGGTCACTATTAGAATAGGCTCAGTCCTAATTAGTGATCTATTTTACAGGGCTCTTTAACCTTAGTTAGGTAACCAGTCTAGGAGAAGGAAAACTCTGAATTCAAACCTGTTAAACTCTGTTTGGAGTGGTCAATATTAGAATAGGCTCAGTCCTAATTAGTGATCTATTTCACAGGGCTCTTTAACCTTAGTTAGGCAACCAGTCTAGGAGAAGGAAAACTCTGAATTCAAACCTGTTAAACTCCGATTGGGATGGTCACTACTAGAATATGCTCAGTCCTAATTAGTGATCTATTTCACAGGGCTCTTTAACCTTGGCTAGGCAACCAGTCTAGGAGAAGGAAAACTCTGAATTCAAACCTGTTAAACTCTGTTTGGGGTGGTCACTACTAGAATAGGCTCAGTCCTAATTAGTGATCTATTTCACAGGGCTCTTTAACCTTAGTTAGGCAACCAGTCTAGGAGAAGGAAAACTCTGAATTCAAACCAGTTAAACTCCGATTGGGATGGTCACTACTAGAATATGCTCAGTCCTAATTAGTGATCTATTTCACAGGGCTCTTTAACCTTGGCTAGGCAACCAGTCTTGGAGAAGGAAAACTCTGAATTCAAACCTGTTAAACTCTGTTTGGGGTGGTCACTACTAGAATAGGCTCAGTCCTAATTAGTGATCTATTTCACAGGGCTCTTTAACCTTGGTTAGGCAACCAGTCTAGGAGAAGGAAAACTCTGAATTCAAACCTGTTAAACTCTGTTTGGATTGGTCACTACTAGAATAGGCTCAGTCCTAATTAGTGATCTATTTTACTATCTATTATTACATGTTAATAATTGCATTACATTAATGAGAAATCATTGATAAAGTTTTTTAAAAATGTTTACATCAGTAGACTGGTCCTAGTTTGAATTCAGTTGATATGACATAATTTTAGATTAATTGATTGATTGACTTTAACGGCATATCAATTCATCTTGGGTTATTTTATGCCTAGAGGTTAGGGAATTGCAGGCATTGTACATTTATATTTACATTTTTTGTGTAGTTTCTTGAGAGATTTTTGCACACGGTTAGAATATATCAAGTATTCCTATGTGATACAAATAATTTACAGACATCTATTTGGCCCTTACATGTGACCCTAACATTGATATTGGAGTAATGGTAACTCCACATTCCCCAGAGCTCCAAGACAGGAGCCTCAACACCATAAAATCAAATCTACTTAAAGAGGCATGGTCTGCTATAAGCATATTATCAGTCATATGGAAATCCAATCTCACTGACAAATTATAGCAACAATTCTTCCAAGCCACTTGGACACTAACGAATCACCCTGAGAATAAGCTAGATGGGAGTTGCACAAGAATGCTGCATGCAATCTTAAAAAAATTGTGGAAACAACACCTCACAAGAAAGCAGCTGTACGGCCACTTGCTCCCTATCACAAAAAACATCTGAGTGAGATGAACAAGACATGCTGGACACTGCTGGAGAGGCAAGGATGAACTCATAAGCAACATTCCCCTGTGGAAGTCAGCACATAAGCACGCCAGTGCGGGTTGTCTAGCAAAGACATTGACCAGCTCTGCGTGGATACTGGATGATGCACAGAGGACATCTGAGTGAGATGAACAAGACATGCTGGACACTGCTGGAGAGGCAAGGATGAACTCATAAGTGACATTCCCCTGTGGAAGTCAGCAGATAAGCACGCCAGTGCGGGCTGTCTAGCAAAGACATTGACCAGCTCTGCGTGGATACTGGATGATGCACAGAGGACATCTGAGTGAGATGAACAAGACATGCTGGACACTGCTGGAGAGGCAAGGATGAACTCATAAGTGACATTCCCCTGTGGAAGTCAGCACATAAGCATGCCAGTGCGGGCTGTCTAGCAAAGACATTGACCAGCTCTGCGTGGATACTGGATGATGCACAGAGGACATCTGAGTGAGATGAACAAGATATGCTGGACACTGCTGGAGAGGCAAGGATGAACTCATAAGCAACATTCCCCTGTGGAAGTCAGCACATAAGCACGCCAGTGCGGGCTGTCTAGCAAAGACATTGACCAGCTCTGTGTGGATACTGGATGATGCACAGAGGACCTGCCAGGGGCAATGAATGATAGCAATGGTTAGCGAGAGATTATTAAGGATATCTGTGCTACTAGCGTGACAAGATGATGTTGATGATCATATCCAGATGTAATATATTCGCTGATCAATTGGTTGCACCTGGGGACCGGGCTACACGCAGGAAGTGCGTTGGTGTCAAGTGCAGACTGGAAACAAAACAGGATATGGCCTTGAACTGACCTTTGGCACTTAAAGATGCAGGTGTATCTTTGATACTGTTTAGGCGCAGAATATCTGTAGGCATAGACCATAACCAATGAAAACAGGCTGTGTAGGCGAAGAGGTGTGTCTACAGAAAAACTGTGTAGGTGTCACGATCAAAGAGGCATGACACCATTAGTTAGACTACAATAAAAAAGCCTGGGGAAATCAATTTGGCAGACAAAGATCAGGTTGGAGATCGCTTGAAGAGAACTCCCGAAAGCTCCATGTTTGCGTAACCCCTACTAACGACTCTCAGTCTGCACACAACCAAGGAAATAAAGATATCATCTTATATTTTCATAAATACAAGTGTTCGTGTTCTTTGACGGATCCAGTGTGGAACAGAGAGAGCCTCCTTATCCCAACATTGTGTTTATATTTACAGTATAATCAGTGTCCTCCTTAGGAACCATAAATATCAACCGTCCAATGTCATTTGTTAAGTCCTCATGAAAGCATAATTCAGTTTTATGTTTATGTTCATTACTGTAATAAAAAGTAGGACATATGAAACTATGTAACTTAAAAATCTGCCAGTAGAGCAGATTTTCAGCTAGTTTAAATGAAGTTATTTAAATGCCAAAAGATAATTATAAAAACTAGTACAAAATAAAAAACACCCTCCGGGCGATGTAAAAATAGATTTTTGAAACATATTGCCTTATGGGTGGGAGTAAAAAATTCAATGTCAGCGAGTTTGTATCCTAAGTAAGTAAAATCATCAAATTCATTAAAGGATTAAAAAATAGAACAATTCGAAAAGTAAACTTTAAATATGTATTAAAATAAAACAAACTATATATAGATATATAATACCAGTCATGTATTTATTAAAACTTGTTTTAAAAAACAATGAGGACTGTCTAGTGTTGCATGTTCAAATTTTGAGTGTATTTATTCTATGTTATGATGATTTTGGGTAATGTGATGTAATTTTTGTTACAGACAAAAACCGGAAGCGAATCTCCATTATTAATAGATATAAGATTCACAATGTGTAAGTGTGATTGTTGATGGCACAATATCAGCTTATGAATAAATCTACCTATCTATCTATCTATCTATTTATATCAGTTTGTTCATATCTATTTATTTACCAAACAAGGTGCATTAACAATTTTGTATCCTGATACATAGTTAATAGCAAATTGAAATCTTTATTGTCGAATGTTCTATCTATATGGGTAATATAAGAAATAAGTTCATTCACAAAGAAGATTATGTTGGAAAATAAATTTTATTAGGTTGCAGACTTATATATCTATTTCTGTTTGTTCATATCTATCTATCTATCTATCTACCTATCTCTCTATCTATATCTCTGTTTGTTCATATCTATCTATCAATCTATCTCTCTATCTACCTATCTCTCTATCTATATCTCTGTTTGTTCATATCTATCTATCAATCTATCTCTCTATCTACCTATTTCTATCTATATCTCTGTTCATATCTATCTACCAATCTACCAATCTATCTCTCTATCTACCTATCTCTCTATCTATATCTCTGTTTGTTCATATCTATCTATCAATCTATCTCTCTATCTACCTATCTCTGTATCTATATCTCTGTTTGTTCATATCTATCAATCTATCTCTCTATCTACCTATCTCTGTATCTATATCTCTGTTTGTTCATATCTATCTATCTCTCTATCTCTCTATCTATCTCTGTTTGTTCATATCTATATATCTATATATCTATCTATCTCTGTTTGTTCATATCTATCTATCTATCTATCTATCTATCTATCTATCTATCTATCTCTCTATCTCTGTTTGTTCATATATATCTATCTCTCTATCTATCTATCTATCTCTGTTTGTTCATATCTATCTATCTCTCTATCTATCTATCTCTGTTTGTTCATATCTATCTATCTCTCTATCTATCTATCTCTGTTTGTTCATATCTATCTATCTCTCTATCTATCTATCTCTGTTTGTTCATATCTCTCTATCTATCTATCTATCTATCTCTGTTCATATCTATCTATCTATTTATTTCTGTTTGTTCATATCTATATATCTATCTATCTATCTATCTCTGTTTGTTCATATCTATCTATCTATCTATCTATCTATCTATGTTTGTTCATATCTAACAAATTACATCAATAAGTTCATATCCTGATACATAATTATAAGCTTAATTCTAACTTGAAACTGTTTTCTATCTATCTATCTATCTATCTATCTATCTGAATCTGTTTACAGAATTCAAAATGAGTTTACTGCAATGATGTTGCATTGTCCGTCTTGTTGTGAGAAAGACACAAAAGTCTTCAAAACAATTGTAGATACTTTATAACATTCAGAAACTGATTGGAGATACAGGTCACAGATCTTTATCAGTTGTCTAGAGAAAATCTTGGTTGATTGCTAATTCTAATCCTGTATCTTTAAGCCATTCATTATTTCCCTGGTAGCAGGTGTCTAGACAGACTTTATCTCAATATGTCAGTGAGTGTCCCTCTGCAGCATGTGGGTCTTATATTTATGCCACCTCTCTATATATTATCTGATATACTGGTTACACTCCAACTTCTTTTCAGGTGTCTTCAATGATGTAGTATTTATTTACCCAACCCATCCACACGAGCAGGATGCAACACAAGGTCAATTTTTTAGTGGAGTTTAAGAGGTTTAAATTCAGAGTTTTCCTTCTAGTAGACCGGTTGCCATATTGAGGTTCAAGAACCTAGTCTGCCTGACTATTCAACCATAGCTATAGGAAGAATAGTTGGATGCATACCTATTGAAGTCAGTTAGTCTACTGTTGGTTTTAATAACAGCAGCTAACTAAGTACAACTGAAGCAGTGTCCAAGACAGTTGGTATATATAGAAATCAAGAATGATCCATTCATGAATTTGGGTGATTTGGGTGATTCCATTCCTTGAGTTCTGATTGGCTGCTTGATTTGAATGATATTGTGGAGTTTTATAAATACCCTGTCATTCTGCATTAGACTTTGCGACTATTCGGGTTTGTATTGGGTTACAACCGTTTGTTGCTATGTCTTCCCAATTCGACTGTAATTGGAACTTTGATTATTCTTCACATATCTTTTCCAAGAGTATAAGAACTATATGAAATGCAACCATTCTTATCCAGTATTTGAACTCGATTCACCATGTCCATTTCCTATGATGATAACCATTACACCACAAACACTTCCTAATAATGTAGTATGATGGATGTAGTATGATGGATGGATGTCACCGAACATGGGTGTCATGACATGCAGCAGATGTATGGCATGATGACCGGGAAATGACATTGATGTCATTGAGTGCAGAGTAACAAAATTAAGGTGTCATCCAAAAACACATGTAGAGGAGTTGTATGGTAAACAAAATGTCCCACTATGGAAATAAAGTGGTGATAAATAGAATAGACTTGTACACAGGTTTGTAAAGCTGCCTGAAAAGTAATGCAGTCAAAGATATTTGATGAAGATACTTCTATTCTGGATGTTATAAACTGTATTAGCATGCAAGCGTATGGTGATGAGGAAATGAACAAAACACAGATTTTAAGTTTAAAATTATATTGAAAATAACAAGAGAACGGTGAAAAGATAGAATCGGGAATTACAGGATAATTTTGGTGATAGTTGTGGGTGGATATTAAGCCCGTAAAATGTCCAGCGTGACTGTGGTAGTGGGGTGGTGATGTAGGCCGAATATTGTGTTTTAGTAGTAGAATTTTTTGTATCGTCGAGTGATATAGAAATGTTCGCTTGTTGACTTGACTGCCTTGTGAGGTCAGGTTTGGGTAAGTTGGGGGTGTGATCCGCTGCCTTTGATGTATCCTTCGCTTGCTAGCGCTCGTCGGGTCTGTGCTTTGTGAAGGTGTCTGAACCTCTGACTGTCGGTGCCTTTCAAAGCTGTTCGTTTTATAGAGAGTGCTAGCCGAAATTGGATCAAATGAAGTTATTTGTTTTTCACCCGGGAATCGCTTTCATTGGATGATAATGCAAATTTTATTTACCAATTTTTTTTTTTTATTTAATGTCAGGAATTGAATATCAAAGTGGAACTCCCGATCGGAGCCCATGCGCAGATACGTGTTAAAATGGTCATTCCGTTTTAGGTAACGATAGAGGACACTTCCGACTTTGTCCGTCCCGTTGGCAAGTGTATGTATCTTTTATTAGTGAATCGGGAGATTTCGACTTTTGCTTATACAACATGGATGAGGAGGAGGCACACTTAGCATAACAGTTATTGACATATGGAATCAGCAACACGAGTTCTGGATGAAGATGTTTCACAGTGTGCTAACGGTCTTGGGGAGAAAAAAAATCATGAATCCATCTGTTCTCCTACCAGTTCTGGGTAAATAGTAGGATAGACTGGGTTCTTTAGTCTTCTTAAGACAACCAGTCTCGGAAAAAGAAAACTCTGGATTCAAACCAGCTGTACTCTGCTTAGAAATTTCCCTTGTGTGACCTGCTTCTGGTACATGGGTTGGGTAAACTTCTACTCTGGGTTAGCATTAATGGTTAACAGTAATTTATCATCCAGACAATTAGCCTGAAATCCTGTAATTCCATACTCCAGATTGCCCCCCACCCAAGTAATAAAAGTTCTACGATTGTTGAGAAGATATTGTCTGTATCTTTCCTACCACAAAGTAATCAGCAGAAAGTATCACCCTAATACTTGTGTTTAGTAGCTGAAAACAAAACAATAATACCTGCATATCAACATCTTCAGGGACAGCCTTGATATATGACATCTGTGGTCGAGAATGTTATTCAAGCATTGGACTTCACAGTCACAGGAGGCGCTGTAACTTCAGGGGCACATAAAAACTTTATTATAGTCTTCCGAGACTGCAATGCCAATGAATCCTATGCTTTATAAGTCTTAAGGCAACAGATATTTCAATATTCAAAATTATACATTTTTTTTTTGTGGGTGATGGTGGTACTTGCCATAGCACCCTAGTAAACTAGTTAGTTATGCTGACCAGATGCATGACCTGGGTATGTCACCAAACTGCATCCAGTAGTGAAGCTCCAGTTTTGGAGCTTTGGGGAATGTGGGGAATTCAAGAACCTAGTCTGCCCGACTATTCAACCATAGCTATAGGGAGAATAGTTGGATGCATACCTTTCCCAAGAGTATTAGAACTATATGAAATGCAACCATCCTTATCCAGTATTTGAACTCGGTTCACCATGTCCATTTCCTATGATGATAACCATTACACCACAAACACTTCCTAATAATGTAGAATGTTGAGTCACCCCTTTGTTGCCATTAATCCCAGCTCCACTCTAATCCAGGGTAGTAATACATGTTAGGATCTATGGATCAAATAGATCAGTTTGAGATGATAATTAGAATGTTTTTGGACTACATTTGTTATATACCCATACCCACATGTTGGGTATATATACAAGTGTTCTTTAACAGAGAGAGGGAAGAGAGATAGACACACGTAGACAGAGAGATGCTATGCATAACTTTCTTTCTTCTCTGTTACTTTATCTGGCCATTGTGTGATCGCCTAGTTTTGACTTCTATTCCTAGGTTCCTGTTGGTTGTTCATCTTTGATTCATTTTCTTCTTCTTGGTCAATCTTTTTGCCAAGACATGCATCAACCAACAACACCATGTTATTTCTTTAAGACTTTTATTCTTAACTAAACTTCTTTCTCTAACTAAACACAGTGCGCGTGTGCAAGGGAGACCCAGCTAAAGCAAGATATGCCTCCTGCCTGACGTCCAAGCTGGTACTGATGATTTCCCTAGCTTTCACGTGACTTCGCAGGATTCACGGGCTTTCTGTAATATTCCATGGAAAGTGATGCCCGTGATATGAAAAAGGACCATCCCTGCAGAAATACAGGGGGTTGACAATAATCTATGCAGGTCTCCTCAGGTTTTCAGGACTCTATTAATATATATATATTTACCAACCCCTCTACACGAGCAGGATGTGACACAAGGTCAATTTCTTAAGCGGAGTTTAACAGGTTTGAATTCAGAGTTTTCCTTCTCCTAGAAGGGTTGCCTAACCAAGGTTAAAAAGCCCAGTCTGCCCTACTATTTACCCATAGCTGGAGAGAGAGTAGGATTCATACCTTTCCCAAGGGTATTAGCGCTAAGTGAAATGCAATTACCATGTCCACGATTTGAACTCGGGGCGACGAGTCCATTTCCTATGACTTTAACCATTACACCACGCGCTTCCTACTCTATTAATATATAAGCTCTTAAAATATTGATACTGCAACTAAGTATAATTTAAAATGTTTGTGCATTTCTTAATACATTCATTCTCAACTCTTTGTCTACCAAATATTCCCTATGGCTGTACCAAATTTTATTGGTACTTTTTTTTATCTGTATAATGGGATATTTCAAATTTGACTATCTAATCACCTCAGAACTCATTCTTTTATAAAATCAAGTCCTATTACTATTGTAATCTGAGCCCTTCTGCTCTGAGCCACAATGAACAGTTTATGGTAGGATCACAGTGGTGGAAGAGCTGCTGTGAGAGGCTTAAAGTAAGCAAAGAGTTAAAACATTCATGCTGCAACTAAGTATGAAGTAGTTACCTGTTTAAAATGATTGTTTTTTTTTGTTTAATGGCATATCAACCTTTGTGGGTTATCTATTGCCAAAGCCATCCATGTAGAATAACAGTAGGGGTACTATTTAACTCATAGTTGGACTGTTTAAAAGGATTGTGCATTTTATTAATCTATTAATTCTTAAAATATTGGTATTGCAACTAAATATGAAGTATTTACCAGTTTAAAATGATTGTGCATTTTATTAATGCACCAGTTCTTAAAACATTGATATTGCAACTAAATATGAAGTGTTTACCTGTTTAAAATTATCATGAACTCTATTAATACATTGGCACTTAAAACAATGACATGCATGAATAAATTTTTCATACATCTGTTTATGTATATAGCTAGTAAATGTAGACATCTTGACGTCAGTAATGCTTATCTACCGACCCAATTGCCGACATACATTCTTAATTGTTGTCTGTTTTTCATATATCAAAGGTTTGTAAGTTGGGTATTTTTTTTCTTTTTAATATTGTTATATTTACTTTTCAATATATTTTTCTGAATTGAGTACTGTTTTATTTTCTACTGTTAGTACTGCTGTTTTAGTTTTTGAACTCATGTTATAGATTTTAGCTTTCAAATAAACGTTTGTTAAGTTAGTTTAAGTTTCAACAATTGGTTGTTAATTATATTATTATTATTATTATTATTATTATTATTGAGTTTTCACACCTGCTGTAGCTGTTGGTTCACTGGAGCTGAGTGACAGCAGGTCTCCTCAGATCTTCAGGACTCTTCTGAGTATTCTAGCCGATCACAATAGTACTCTAGTTTGGATGGTCTTGATTCTTCTTCTGATTTCCAATTCACCCAAATTCTTTTCCAGAGCTTTGGGGATCGTTCCAAGGGCACCAATTACAATTGGTACGACCTATTGTCTATACATTCAATGGTTTTTTTCCCCACTGGATTCAAAGCATTTGATGCTCCTCATCAGACAAATCGCTTTGGAAACGATATCCTAATGAATATGCAATATCTACAGCATAACACATGGAAAATATTTTTTCTTTTAAGGTGGTTGATCTTATGTCGTTGTTTATCCATATATATATATATATATATATATATGTGTGTGTGTGTGTGTGTGTGTGTGTGTGTGTAACAGACTATATATATATATATATATATATATATAATATAGAATGAATAGAGAATAAATGAGAAAAGTATTGGCATAAAAAGGTGCTCAATGCTAATAAAGCAGAGCATATTTACAATCAATAATAATGATATTATGGATATTATAAACTCATAACTATAAGCTTCATGCTTACACAATCTTCAGATGAGTCAAATGGTTGAGATTTTTTTTTACTCATCTGAAGATTGCGTAAGCATGAAACTTATACTTATGACTTTATAATATCCATAATATCATTATTATTGATTATATATATATATATATATATATATATATATATATATATTTACCTAACCTCTCTGCAAGAGTAGGATGTGGCACAAAGTCAATTCTTTAAGTAGAGTTTAACAGGTTTTCCTTCCCTCTACACCCAGATACCTATGTCTTTCCTGTACCACTTAGTTTTTTTTAAGAATACTATCATACTACTTCTTGGCTTATTCTCCCACTTGTATACTTGTACAGATTATCGATCATATGGAAATCTGATCTTTCTGATAAAATAAAGTGACAATGCTGTAGCTATGTCAGTGCTACTGTACGACTGCACCACTTGAACACTTAGAGAAAAAACTAGATGGGAACTACACAAGGATGCTGCATGCTGTCTTGAACAAATCATTCTGCCCTACTATTTGTGCATAGACAGGCGAAGAATAATTGGATGCATACCTTTTCTCAAGGTGTTAGCACTATGTAAAATGCAAACAGACTTGTTGAGGATTTGAAACCTGGTAGCAGAGTCCACTTCTTAAATATATATATATATATATATATATATAGGCATAGAGTTTAATTCCATTATTGAATGTGCCAGATGTTTTGATAATATATTTTATGAAATTTGGTAATTTCCTGTACAGAACACATGTGGTAATAAATCTATTATTCAAATCTGTGCAGTCCATCTGATAAGACACTTAACTTGAAAGCTGCAAATAATATTAATTTCTGAAATATGCATTCAGTTTAAATATTTGATTGATAGCTGAATAAGTTGTGCATTTCTCATCAGTGCAAGCAGTTGGTAATAAGCCAGTATTTAGCATACTATGGTTGAAGGTTGAAGGATCTTCCAACTTGAAGTATTGGTGCATCACAATCTTTGAGTTTTTCACACCTGCTGTAGGTGGTGGTTCACTGGAGGCTGAGTGACAGCAGGTCTCCTCAGGTCTCCTCAGGACTCTTCTGAGTATTCTAGCCGATCCCAATAGTACTCTAGTTTGGATGGTCTTGATTCTTCTTCTGATTTCCAATTCACCCAAATTCTTTTCCAGAGCTTTGGGGATTGTTCCAAGGGCACCAATTATAATTGGTATGACCTATTGTCTATACGTTCAATGGCTTTTTTCCCCCACTGGATTCAAAGCATTTGATGCTCCTCATCAGACAAATCGCTTTGGAAACGATATCTTAATGAATATCCAATATCTACAGCATAACACATGGAAAATATTTTTTCTTTTAAGGTGGTTGATCTTATGTCGTTGTTTATCCATATATATATATATATGTATGTGTGTGTGTGTAACAGAGTATATATATATATATATATATATATATTGTATAGTTGAAGGATCTTCCTACTTGAAGTATTGGTGCATCACGATCTTCTTTTCCTCCATTTTTATCTTACTGAGTCTTGTGATGTACTTAATGAAATTTTAATATATTCAAGGGAGAAAACTCTTCCCATCTGAAGGACTTGTTTGGTTTGCGTTTTTTTTTGTTCAATGGCATATCAACCTTTGTGGGTTATTTAATGCCAAATATAAGTAAAATAGACATATCTATCCAATTGAATTGTTCGACTAAGATTTCTATAGTTTTTAGATTATTGGCAATTTCCAGCAAAACATCTCTTCGCCCAAATAGTCTTCTGTTTATTTGGTTGTTGGCTGCACCACTACAACCAACCCCCTCATATAATCAACTGCATTTATTTACAAAAAAAAATGGTCGGTACAGTGATGTATCCGCGAACTTGGGCATAAGGCCCGAAGATTTATTTGAGGAGACAGAGGACAAAACTAGTCATGAAGCTTTCCTTGTTATATCTTAGCTAGTTTCATTTTCTCGTGCATACAGTCTATGTCCATCTGAATTCAAATGCTGGACAAAGCCATTTGCATTTCACTTCATGCTAATACCTTTCCCAAGAGTATTAGTGTTATATAAACTGTAGTTTCATCCAGGATTTGGCCCAAGTTCAAATCCTGGACGAAACTACAGTTCACATAGCGTTAATACCCTTTGGGAAAGGTATGAATCCAACTACTCTCCCTCTAGCTATGGGTAAATAGTAGGGCAGACTGGGCTCTTTAACCCTGGTTAGGCAACCATTCTAGGAAAAGGAAAACTCTGAATTCAAACCTGTCACTACTAGAATTGGCTCAGTCCTAATTAGTGATCTTAAAAAAATAAATAAATAAAAATACCCTTGAGAAAGACATGAATCCATCTTTTCTACCCACCATGTATGGGTAAATAATAGAACAGGCTGGATTCTATAGTCTTGGTAATACAACCAGTTTACGAGAAGGAAAGCTCTGAATTCAAACCAGCAGTACTCTGCTTAGAAATTGACCTTCTGTCACATCCTGTCATGGTAGAGGGGTTGGGTAAATACGACTGTATACAAATCATTTGCGCTGGCTTCTGATTTAGGTTGGAAAATTAAAACGGAAAGTTTTTTGGTGCTACCCAATGACAGTTTAACTACAGTCTATGAATTAACATAGGGGATTAAGGTTGTTTTTAATTACGTATTGCTTAAAAAAAATAAACAACAAAAAAACCAAATTACTATACATTTAATTAACCATTGAAATTAATTATTGAATCTATTATTGAGACAGTTATTTGTGTTAGTATTGCAATGTATAATTTCAATTAAACTTAGTTTAAAAACATATTTTTCAACATTAAATGTATAGTAATTTGGGTTTTTTGTGTTATTTTTTTTAAGCAATACGTAATTAAAAACAACCTTAATCCCCTAAAAACTGTAACCCAATTCGTAAAATGTTAATTCATAGACTGTAGTTTAACTGTCATTGGGGACCACCAAAAAAATTTTCTGTTTTAATTTTCCAACCTAAATCAGAAGTCAGCCATCATTTGTATTATGAATAGTTACTTGGAGCTATGATTGTTTAGAAATGATTATTATTATTAATAAAACTACTTGAAAAAAATGACTTTCACATTAAATAACCCAGCGAGAGGTGACACGCTGTAAACCAACCAACCAACCAACCAACCATGTATGTGTATGTATGAGTGCATTCCTACATGTTTGTTTGTGAATGTGCATATGTAGATATGTGTGTATTTGTGCATTTGTTAATGTGTATATGAATGAACATTTGTATGTATGTATATATGTATGTATATATGTGCATTTGTGTGTGTATACATTTGTTCATATATGATTGTGTTGTATATTTGCATCAGACTTTGTGGATCTGCAGTGGGTTTGATGAGTCATTTGAGGGCTCATGAGAGGAAAGGTTCTGGTGATGGAGTTATAGGATTGTGAGGGACGGCAGTGATCTGTAAAGATTATGCTATTGCTATATGATTGTGTAAGTGTGTGCATGTGCATTCATATGTTCATGTTTGTGTCTATCTGTGCATATGATGTATTGGTGCATGCATGTGTCTTTTCTTGTACATATGCATTCCTGCAAGTGTGTATGTGTGCGTTCCTGCAAGTGTGTATGTATGCTTTCCTGCAAGTGTGTGTATATGTATTTGTGCATGCATTCGTGCATGTGTATGAATTAATATCTTTGCTTATGAGGTAAATGTTAAACCCAAAAGTAAAAATACATCTCACTATGACGTACTTTTCTTCTTCCTTACCTTAAACACAGAAACAATTCTTCCATTTATGAGTCAAATAATTCCTAGGAGAATGTAACCTTTATTCCTTCACTTCTATTTAGCCATTCCTCACAGAACAATCTGAACGCAACAGAATTGTAAATATGGCTGATTGTACCTCAAAGGATTTCACTTGTGTTCATTCAAAGACATGTTCCACTTACTAATGCTTTTACTAGAAATAGCAAATCTTGTAAAATTGCTTCATTGTCTTTTTTTCCTGATTTTGAAAACAATTATCTCTTGAGTGATACTATCAATGATAAGAATTAAAACTTCTTATTCGAAGAGTTTGACATTATTGTACATTTTTAATATATATATATATATATATATATATATATATATATATATATATATATATATATATATATATATATATATATATATAAAGAAAATTTGAAAAAACAAGTGTTCCCAAAATAGGATGAATTTAATTATCGATGTTTAAACATTTCGGTTTCATTAAACCTTCATCAGGATGTATCTTGGGGTGAAGAAAATGATGGATGTTTTTATAGATGACAGGAGATGAAAATCTTTTTTTTAAAAAACATCCATCATTTTTGCTCCATTGTCTTGTGTTAATTCAAAGACATGTTCCACTTACTAATGCTTTTACTAGAAATAGCAAATCTTGTAAAATTGCTTCATTGTCTTTTTTCTTAATTTTGAAAACAATTATCTCTTAAGTGATACTATCAATGTTAAGAATTAAAACTTCTTATTCGAAGAGTTTGACATTATTGTACATTTTTAAATATCACATATATATATATATATATATATATATATATATATATATAAGTAAAGAAATAACAAAAGACTTAGAGATTTAGCATTATAGTCTATTTCAGGGAGCTTAGACAAATAGTCTAAATCTCCCGACTCATCAGATGTTAAGAGATACCTTTTTCGCCGACCGATTTTTTGTGGTGGAAGTTGAAACTGCAACATAAAAATTTTTTCCTTTTTTGCAACATCAAAAGATTTACATTTGGAATTCAGATCACAGGACTAGAAAATTCTGAAAAATTAAAAAAATATTTAAATAAAAATCTGTTTTCAAATGCCTTTAAAGTAATAAAAAATTTCATTCGCATCTGATGAGTCGGGAGATTTAGACTATTTTTCTAAGCTCCCTGAAATAGACTATAATGCTAAATCTCTAAGTCTTTTGTTATTTCTTTACTCATATATTTGCTCTGTGACTCTAACATTAAAAGCACACATTGAGCTCTCAAACTGCGACTTGGTTTTGTTTAAATAAAACTCTTGTGTCGTAAGGAAGATTTCTTCTCTGGACTTTTGGATTATATATATATATATATATATATATGACTCACAAGTTTTTGAAAGAACAATATTTCCAGTTTAAATTTAAAATAGTTTCTTTTTCAAAGAATCTGCTAGAAAATATCACATTGTAAAACAGTCACAATTGTCTTCCTATCAATATGCTCTGAAAAAGATTTTTTTTGATAAAATTGAAATATTGCAATATCAGTTGTAGAATTAAATTCAGTTAAACAACATGTGTTTTTTCATATCATCTTATATATATATATATATATATATATATTAATAATGGAGATTCGCTTCCGTTTTTTGTCTGTAACAAAAATTACGTCACTGCATACGTCACATTACCTAAAATACTCATAACATAGAATAAATACACTCAAAATTTGAACATGCAGCATTAGGCAGTCTTCATTGTTTGTTAAAACAAGTTTTAATAAATACATGACTGGTATTATATATCTATATATAGTTTGTTTTATTTTAATACATATTTAATGTTTACTTTTCGAATTGTTTTATTTTTTAATCCTTTAATGAATTTGATGATTTTACTTACTTAGGGTACAAACTCGCTAACATTGAATTTTTAACTCCCACCCCTCAGGCAATATGTTTCAAAAATCTATTTTTACATCACCCGGAGGGTGTTTTTATTTTGCTAGTTTGTCTAAAAAATAATGTAAATTTTAAGGAAATGGAATTTTTACAGAATAATCAACAAATTACATTATTTGAAAATATGTTACTATTTTTTTTAAATATTAAAAATACCAAGCTAAAACAAAAATTCACATTTTTATATTGAATAGATAGTTTTTTTTTATTTTGTACTAGTATATATAATGCATTTAAAATAAGGCAAGTTATTATTTCTCTGAATGTTTGAGATGAGGCTTGAAGATTAGTATTATCTGCGTTATTCGGACTATTGTCCCCATCTTCATTGGTATTTGTACAACATTTCGGCCGATATGCCCTCCGGCCTTCTTCAGGTATTTCTTGTCGGAGAAGGTTCCCGAGTCCGACAAGAAATACCTGAAGAAGGCCGGAGGGCATATCGGCCGAAACGTTGTACAACTAACAATGATGATGGGGACAATAGTCCGAATAACGCAGATAATACCAAGGCAAGTTATAGCATGCAGTTGAAATAAAGGAAACTAAAACATGCAATTTTAAATAAGGATATAATAATTGTCTGAAATCACTGTTTATCCTCATTTGTGACATCTCGCTCCTAAACATGAAAAAGTTAATAAAATAACTCAACTGTAAATCCTTTTCTGTAATATTTGATAAAATGCACCACACCCACACACACACACACACACACATACATACACAAAATTAAATAAGAAAAATTAAAACTAACCTTTTGAATTGGTAAGTTGAAACATGCACTTTAATAAGGCAAGTTAAAAAATCCATTTTGAATAAAACAAATTAAAACATGCATTCTAAATAAAACTAGCTGAAACACATTTTAAATAAAAACATGTTAAAGCAAACAGTTTAAATAAGACCATTTAAAACATGTAATTTTAAATTGGCAAATAAAAACATGCATTTAGGTTCAAGTATTTCTTAAATGAGTCATCTGAATTGAATTGAAATTTACACTCTCTCTCAATTCAACAATGGCAATGACATTTTAAAGAAATTAAAAAAAGAAAAGTTCTGTTTGTTTTACTTTCAACTAATATAAATATGACCACTTAAGTAAATAAGAATAACAGAAAACATAAAGTATTTATTTATTTGTATTATTCGGACTATTGTCCTCATCTTCATTGTTATCTGAACAACGTTTTGACCGATGTGCCCTCCAGCTTTCCTCAGGTATTTCTTCTCGGACTCGGGAACCTTCTTTTCGAACTCGGGAACCTTCTTGTCGTAATTGAGAGCCATCACGGAACTTTGAACCTAACCCTTTATTCAATCCATGGTGGTATCCTGTTCTCATTCCGCTAACTATAGCTAGAGTAGAGGTGTTAAGCTGTGTTAATTATTATTCTATGTTACTGCTGCCCTTGACCAGGATTGAACCTGCAGTCTAGAGATAACTGTCACTTAGAACTGTCTTAACCAAACTCCTTTATCCACTCGGCCATGCATCCAATTGAGAGAAATTGAAACCATAAAGCATTTATTTATTTGTATAACAATATTAAAACTTGTAATGAAATTCAGGATTATTTCACTAGAAATAGACTTGATATACTGTTACACACTAGACCCGTCAAAGAACACAAACACTTGTATTTAGGAAAATGTAAGATGAGATGTTTATTCCTCGGTTGTGTACAGCTGAGAGTCGTTGGCAGGGTTACGCAAACGTGGAGCCTTCGGGAGTTCTTTTCAAGTGATCTTGAACATGATCGTTGTCTGTCTAATCGATCTCTTCGGGCTTCTTTTATTGTAGTCTGACCCCCAGTGTCACGCCTCTTTGTTTGTGACACCTAGTACCTCACAAAAAGGATTTATTCAAGACAGCATGCAGCATCCTTGTGTAGTTCCCATCTAGCTTTTTCTTTAAGCGTTTTGTTAGAGTTCAAGTAGTACAGCTATACAGTAATACTCACATAGCTGGGAAGAATTCTTGCTTTATCAGAGAAATCAAACTTCCATATGATTGATAATCTGTCTATAGCAGTCCATGCCTTTCCTATGTGTATATTGACATTATTTTCTGTAGATGAGATATTACTACTTAGGTAGCAGTCCATGCCTTTCCTATGCATATATTGACATCACTTTCTGTTGATGAGATATTACTACTTCGGTAGCAGTCTATCCTTTCCTATGCATATATTGACATTGCTTTCTGTAGATGAGATATTACTTCTTAGGTAGCAGTCCATGCCTTTCCTATGCATATATTGACATCACTTTCTGTTGATGAGATATTACTACTTCGGTAGCAGTCTATCCCTTTCCTATGCATATATTGACATTGCTTTCTGTAGATGAGATATTACTACTTAGGTAGCAGTCCATGCCTTTCCTATGTGTATATTGACATCACTTTCTGTAGATGAGATAATACTAACTAGGTATGGGAACTGGTCAACTAATATGAGAGGCTTACCCTCCTGTGTGTAGATGTCTCCATCTTGTTTAAAACATATGGACTGTTTTATCTTAGTTCACATAGAGGCCAATGCCTCTTGCTGCCTTCTCTCAGGCTATTGCAGTAGTGATTCAGCTTGTGCAGGTGTATTTGTGAGAAGTGCTAGATTATCTGTATCATTTGCATTGTTTCTATGAGATATCGCTGGCTTCTAACCTTTTTTAGCGTGAAACTCTTTTTTATGAGATCTAATAATGTTTGCAGTATGTAGTCTAGGCATATTATAAACATGTTTGTCCTTATATGACTTCAGCAGGTGTATTTGTGAGAAGTGCTAGATTATCTGTATAGTCTACATCTGTATTAGTTTCTATGAGATATCGCTGGCTTCTAACCTTTTTTAGCGTGAAACTCTTTTTTATGAGATCTAATAATGTTTGCAGTATGTAGTCTAGGCATATTATAAACATGTTTGTCCTTATATGACTTCAGCAGGTGTATTTGTGAGAAGTGCTAGATTATCTGTATAGTCTACATCTGTATTAGTTTCTATGAGATATCGCTGGCTTCTAACCTTTTTTAGCGTGAAACTCTTTTTTATGAGATCTAATAATGTTTGCAGTATGTAGTCTAGGCATATTATAAACATGTTTGTCCTTATATGACTTCAGCAGGTGTATTTGTGAGAAGTGCTAGATTATCTGTATAGTCTACATCTGTATTAGTTTCTATGAGATATCGCTGGCTTCTAACCTTTTTTTTGTGTGAAACTCTTTTTTATGAGATCTAATAATGTTTGCAGTATGTAGTCTAGGCATATTATAAACATGTTTGTCCTTATATGACTTCAGCAGGTGTATTTGTGAGAAGTGCTAGATTATCTGTATAGTCTACATCTGTATTAGTTTCTATGAGATATCGCTGGCTTCTAACCTTTTTTAGCGTGAAACTCTTTTTTATGAGATCTAATAATGTTTGCAGTATGTAGTCTAGGCATATTATAAACATGTTTGTCCTTATATGACTTCAGCAGGTGTATTTGTGAGAAGTGCTAGATTATCTGTATAGTCTACATCTGTATTAGTTTCTATGAGATATCGCTGGCTTCTAACCTTTTTTAGCGTGAAACTCTTTTTTATGAGATCTAATAATGTTTGCAGTATGTAGTCTAGGCATATTATAAACATGTTTGTCCTTATATGACTTCAGCAGGTGTATTTGTGAGAAGTGCTAGATTATCTGTATAGTCTACATCTGTATTAGTTTCTATGAGATATCGCTGGCTTCTAACCTTTTTTAGCGTGAAACTCTTTTTTATGAGATCTAATAATGTTTGCAGTATGTAGTCTAGGCATATTATAAACATGTTTGTCCTTATATGACTTCAGCAGGTGTATTTGTGAGAAGTGCTAGATTATCTGTATAGTCTACATCTGTATTAGTTTCTATGAGATATCGCTGGCTTCTAACCTTTTTTTTTGTGTGAAACTCTTTTTTATGAGATCTAATAATGTTTGCAGTATGTAGTCTAGGCATATTATAAACATGTTTGTCCTTATATGACTTCAGCAGGTGTATTTGTGAGAAGTGCTAGATTATCTGTATAGTCTACATCTGTATTAGTTTCTATGAGATATCGCTGGCTTCTAACCTTTTTTAGCGTGAAACTCTTTTTTATGAGATCTAATAATGTTTGCAGTATATAGTCTAGGCATATTATAAACATGTTTGTCCTCATATGACTTCAGCAGGTGTATTTGTGAGAAGTGCTAGATTATCTGTATAGTCTACATCTGTATTAGTTTCTATGAGATATCGCTGGCTTCTAACCTTTTTTTTGTGTGAAACTCTTTTTTATGTGATCTAATAATGTTTGCAGTATGTAGTCTAGGCATATTATAAACATAAATGGTGCTAATGTTTGTCCTTATATGACTTCAGCAACAATATGGAGGCGAGTGGACTAATGGTTAGAGTCATAGGAAATGGACGAAGCTGTTGGCATTTCACATAGCGCTAATACTTTTGGGAAAGATATGAATCCAATTCTCCCTCCAGCTATGGGTAAATAGCAGGGCAGACTGGACTCTTTAACCATGGCTAGGTAACTTGTCTAGAAGGAAAACTCTGAATTCAAACCTGTTAAACTCCGCTTAAGAAATTGACCTTGTGTCGCATCCTGCTCGTGCGGAGGGGTTGGTAAATATATATATATATATATATATATATATATATATGACTTCAGCAACAATATTGAACCATCAGGTAAACAAACCATTGCTTTCATATCTCTGTAGAACTTCTATTATACTACACAAGCAAAATGGTATGTACAATGAAATTACTTACAATTTGTGCAGGGTGGTTTGTGTAACAACACTAATGGTTCATGTTCCGGGGGGCCTGCTTGCCCCAGGCAGCACCTGCTCCCTAAGTTTTTGCGCCCAACTCCATAGAGGCTTGTTTTCTGTAGAACCCCCAATATTAAACAGACCATGTGTCAGATACTAAGTCCAGTGGGGTGGGCAGTAAATAATTGCTAACCATCGTGCCATGGTTTGAAACTTCTTTCCCAGCTTAGTCTGGTTCAGGGCTATACCAATAGAGCACTTAATGAAGATAAAATATACTACACAAGCTAAATGGTATGTGTAATGACCTTGCTAACCATTGTGCTATAGTTGGAACATTCTAGCCATAGTCATTAAGCAGAGATCACATATACTACTCAAGCTAAGGGTGACACATATACTATGCTAAATGGTATATGTAATGACCTTGCTAACCATTGTGCTATAGTTGGAACATTCTAGCCATAGTCATTAAGCAGGATCACATATACTACTCAAGCTAAGGGTGACACATATACTATGCTAAATGGTATGTGTAATGACCTTGCTAACCATTGTGCTATAGTTGGAACATTCTAGCCATAGTCATTAAGCAGGATCACATATACTACTCAAGCTAAGGTGACACATATACTACGCTAAATGGTATGTGTAATGACCTTGCTAACCATTGTGCTATAGTTGGAACATTCTAGCCATAGTCATTAAGCAGGATCACATATACTACTCAAGCTAAGGGTGACCCATTGTGGTAACTGTTAGCAAGTTAGTCTCACAAATTCATTAGTACTGAATAGTGAGTTTGATCCTCACTAGATGCCCAATACTAGCAACCTTGGGTTATATCCTGAACTGGTTAAAGTCATGGGAAATGGACTCGTCGCCCCGAGTCCAAATCCTGGACGTGGTAATTGCATTTCACTTAGCGCTAATACCCTTGGGAAAGGTATGAATCCTACTCTCCCTCCAGCTATAGGTAAATAGCAGGGCAGACTGGGTTCTTTAACTATGGCTAGGTAACCAGTCTAGAAGGAAAACTGGTAAATATATATATCCTGAACTGGTTGTGGTGAACTAGTTGGATAGAAAAGTGTGTTTCCATTGTGATCCAATCATTAGCAAGCTAGTCTCGCATAAGCATTACTACTGAATAACAAGTTTGATCCTTGCTGGATGCCCCACACTTGTGACCTTGTATCACATCCAACCCGTGGTGAACGGATTAGGTAAATACCGATACTACACCAGCTGATTTTTTTTTTGTGCCTACCTGGAAGGGTCACTTCCAGATTACCTTGTATCATATCCGACCACTGAGGTAGTTAACAAAATAGTTATTTTATGTCACGTGAAGTTTTCTTCTTTCTTTCTTTTCTTTTTTTCATTTCATTGCTCACTATTTTATTCCCCCTTTTCCTTATTGTTTCTTGAGATGTCCTTCCCCCTCTCTAATTCCTCCTTTACTTTCACCCTCAGGCCGTGTACGTCAATGGACCAACCAAATTTACGTAACTACTTAATCATATTGGCACAAAGCCAGAAATAAGGCAGGTCTTGCTTCAATACAGAATGTTCTTCTGGGATGATAATGATGATGATGATGATAGCAGAAATAATACTGATGTTTTGGGAAACAGGCAATTATGATGATAATGGTAGAAATAATACAGATGTTGTGAGATCCTGACAATGATGGTCATGATGATAATGCTGATGCTGGAAATGATGATGATGGTATGTTGGACGAATGCCTCAGCAGCCAATATTATTCCGCTGCAGATAGGAGTAGGAGTAGGAGTAGCAGGAAGAGATCTCAAAGAAGCTTCACTAACAAGAAAAGACCCTTTTACATGAATTCAGAGTTTTCCTTCTCCTAGGCTGGTTTCCATACTGTAGAAGTTATCCTCTAGATATAGAAACAATATGATACTCACCGTCTTGGTGGGGTTCTAACTACCGTCGATTTAGCAGACGAAAACAACAGGCAAGCTGTAACTTAAATACAGTCCTTGCATGCTGCTGGCATAATGCAAAGTAATGGCTAAAGAGTGGGTACTTATCAATGTTCTTACTCACCCTAAAATCCAACAGCCAATCAGAACTCAGGAAATGAACTTGCCTGAGTTCATAATGGAACAATCCAAAGCTCCATATAAGCCACCTACCAAACTCTAGTTTTAGTTTTGTATTCATCTTGTAACAGAGTTGAATACTTTACACAAAATCCAACAGCTAATTCTATCCTATTTACCCATGGTTGGATTCATACCTTTACCAAGGGTATTCGTACAATGTGAAAATACACACAGCCTTGTCCAGGATTTGAACTCAAGTTGCAATGTCCATTTCTTATGGTGATAACTGTTACACCAAAAGTGCCTCCAACAATATGATTACTACCGAGACGAAGCGTCTTATCAACATTTCCTACCAACGAAAAGAATACCCTGTTATCACCATTACTCCAAGTAAATTACTAACTCAGATAAGTCTGGTAACTAATACCATTAAAATTTGCAACAATTTTATGTAATTTTGTCAATACAAGTGTCTGCATTACTTTCGTGTTTGTTCCTTCTTTGTCCGACAATTTGGCTACAACTACGGAGAAATAAGAGCTCCTTTGAAAACCGTAAATACTTAAATGTGCTCCAACAATATGACTAAAACAACCAATATAAGGAGGCTGGTCATAATGAAATGTTGAATGGTAAAAAAGCTTCACCTCAGAAATTCTTTTTGTAAATTAATGGGAAAGAAATGTCATATTTTAGGGGATGCACGAATACCCTCCACCAGGCATCTACCATACTCTGAATGTCTCGCAGCCCTGGGAATGGATTCGCTGAAACTTCGGCGTCTGGCAACTGACCTGGTAAATGCTCATAAGGTCATTAATCATCTTAACAACAGCAACCTTGAGCACCTTTTTGATCTCCATCTTTCCAACACACGTGGGCATGCCTACAAAGTCAGAAAACAGCACTGCTCATGTGACTTTTGGAAACATTTTTTCACGCTCAGAATTGCGGAGATATGGAATAAACTGCCCACGTCTGTTGTAGGCTGCTGAAGCAATGAATCTTTCAAAGCCTCCATGCTTCCTGTAGTCCGCCGACACTATACCTGATGCCACTCTCCACATACATATGCACACATACATGCATATTACTACTGTAAACTGTTCATGTTCCTGATACTAATACATTATTCTGTGTACTTGATATGAGACTTTGATGAATTGTGGTGCACCTGAGCACTGTACACAATAAATTTCATTATCAAAACATTAAACAGTTATTGACTTTGATGTTTGAGTGCTCTTCACTCTTCTCTCCATAAAAAATCCAAACAAAACAACCACAGCAGAGACATCAGATCAGGAAGGATGTGGATATATGACTAAATTTGAATTTACTTGCTGAGGGTGTCTTTGTGGCCAAGTTGGTAAAGTGCTGACCATGTTAAACAGGTTCCTAGTGATATGGCAAGCAAATCCACTTCTTGTTAAAGACAGGCTTGCAATTTAAATTGCCGAAAGTAGTGAGATGGAAGTATAAAAGTATCAAATTTGGGTTAAATCGAACTTAACAAACCTAAATTCCATTATTGTATGTCAACCCGCCAAAAGAAAAAAAAATACCAAAAATCAGGGAATTAACCGAATTTAATTAAATTTTCAGTGTTGATGTATTAATGAATAAAAGATATAATGGATATATCAATGAATTAAAAATATAATGCACCAGTTATTTTATTTAAAAACTTTTATATTTTTTAAGGTCAGTTAACTTTTCACACATATTCTTTGAGGCGTAACACAGATTCTCAAAGATATGTGGTTCAAAGTTAACTGACCTGGAAAAATGTAAAAGTTTTTAAAATATTTTTTTAAATATCTTTTTTTTATATATACATGGAATAACAAGATATAACACTAGTATTGATACACCTGGTAAAATATAATATTAATATTATAATCTGTACATGTGTATATGAAATAAATCTATATATTAATACTTGTGTTCCTTAATTGCACAACTGTTGTTATCTTGCAACACCCCCGGTTAAAAATGAGACCGTCCAAATCATCCAAGATGAAATGCAAAAATGTAAATCCTAATTATCTTGTTTGTTTATCCGTCAAATTCTTATTTCTAATTCTGTTTTTATTAGAAAGGGGAAGAAAAAGAACATACTACAGAAAAAGGCTGGTTTAGCTCAGTCGGTAGAGCGTTCGGCTAGAAACCACAAGGTTCCTAGTTCGATACTGGTCCTCACCAACTCAGTGTATGAGTAGCACAGGGATCTGTGCGGTAAAGGAGCTGATGGTAGGTGTGGCGCTCCACCTCAGAGAACAAAAAACAATCTCCTTGGTCTAGCGCTAATGAAAATGGGATAGACTCCCTCGGCGACTGGCTGATACTGATTTTAGGCTGCCCTGACGACTTTACTACTTACACAGAAAAAAGATAATAAGAAAGAGAGTAGGGGAAAGATAGAGAGTGGGAGTGAGCATGTGGAAGTTATAATGCTAATCCGTTTCAATTAAACATAATGAAAAAATGAAAGGAGAGAGAGAGAGAAAAGAGAGAGGGGGAGAGAGAGAGAGAGGGGGAGAGAGAAAAACACTTAAAAATCATAATTTTTATCTGAGTTTCAGTGATGAGGAATTATTATTGTTACTAGAAGCAGCTACCCTGCATAACCTGGGTAGAGGTAGGGGGCAAAAAAAGAAAGAAAGAAAGTAAGAAGTGTAATAGTTAGCAAGTGAGTCCCACAGATCCATTACTATATGTATATTTTAATTCTTAGATATCTTTGTAAATATGTATCACATCTTTGAACAAAATACAAGAACTGCTGCTATTTTTTGTCGTTCTCCTTTCATCCATAAAAACTCCGATGGAGTAGTGTCCAATTAAAAAAATTAAAAAAAAAAAATGGAACTATGTAGCCTGGGTGGGTTCATATGCAGAATGAGCTGTTGCCCAAGCAGCAAATTCCCCCTCTCCACTGCCACTATGACCCAAAGGAAAGGTAAGAAGCCAATGCAGTTTGTCAGTGGTACTGTCGCAGGAGTTGCTGGGTTGCACTGGATTTCAGCATTACACCATATATTACATATACAGCGCGTGGTGTAATGGTTAAAGTCATGGGAAATGGACTCGTCGCTCCGAGTTCAAATCCTGGATGTGGTAATTGCATTTCACTTAGCACTAATACCCTTGGGAAAGGTATGAATCCACTTCTCCCTCCAGCAATGGATAAATAGTAGGGCAGACTGGGCTCTTTAACCTTGGTTAGGCAACTGGTCTAGGAGAAGGAAAACTCTGAATTCAAACCTGTTGAACTCCGCTTAAGAAATTGACCTTGTGTCCATCCTGCTCGTGTGGAGGGGTTGGGTAAATATATATATTACATATATACATACCATCTGCCCTTTATATATGTATAGATTATGATTTGTGAGTTTTTCATGCCAGCTCTTGCTGATAGTTTTTCACTGAAGTCTGAGTGACAGCAAGTCTCCAGGACTCTTCTAATTATCCTAACCAATTCTAACAATGCTGTGGTCTGGTTACTTTTAATTCTTCTTCTAATCTCTAGTTCTTTCCGAGTCTCCTTTCCAGGTTCTTGGGGAATGTTTCAAAGGGTCCCAACTATATATATGGAGATTAAGCATTATATCATAGTGGTTGATGGAGACATGAGAGGAATAGTAATATTTAAATATAGTGGTGGTGGAGGTTGTGGAGTCCCAACTAAAGTTTCTTAATAAATTGTAGGGTTTTTATTTATGATCTGGAGGAAACAACTAAAGCTGCCTAACTCCTACCTTGTAACCTATTTCTGTGTAATTAATTTCTAAGAAACTTTTGAAATGTATTTACAGTTAGCTTGAAATAGTGAGGGAAGAAAAAAGAAAAACACTGGAAAGCATGAATATGATTTTACTGCATCCTTTTAGATTTTTGTGCATTAGGGATGCCGGATGCATATCTATCAGCATCTCTGCAATGGTCAAAAATGTTTTGACTAATAACTACTAAGATGAGGACAGTAGTCAGAGTATATTCGTGTATAATAATGATAAATAATTATATCAAATATACACTGTCAGGGAGGCTTAGAATATGCTAAATGTATTCCTTGCAGAGGGGTAAGACCTTCACCCACTCAAAGGAGTGGCTTGGGTATGACACTAAACTGCATCTAATGGTTAGGCTTTAGTTCTGAAGCTCTTGCCATTACTACCAGGTTTACTATGATCTGGAGTGATATTAATTTTTAGGGTCCCATCTATGGACCAAATAGGTTTGTTTGAAAATTATTTTTATTCGATAGGAATACTCAATAATATAACTGTGTGCAAAAAACAACCAATAAATGTAATTATAAATATACAATGTATTCAATTTCATAACATCTAAGCATAATATAACCCATGACCAGTTGACATGCCATTAAAATCAATCAATCAGAAATTCAGACTAAAATATATTTTAATTTTAATTTTGTCTGGGTCTTTGAAGTAGCAGTACAAACAAGAAAGACAAAAACAGAAAAAAAGTTAAATGATAAAGAAATAAGAATCTGTAACCTCATAATTATAACCCCCCCTAAAAAACAAACTTGGGAGAATCCCTATGGCATAATATCTAATGTGCTGGACTATGAGATCATAGTGAGTAAGTTTGAACTCAAGTCACGCTATTACATTTACTTTCGGACTAATACCCTTGGGAAAGGTATGAACCTCCTTACCCACCGACCCCAGCTATGGGTTAAATAGTACCACTGCTTTTCTACAAGAACTGCTTTGGTATTAAATAACCCATGAAGGTTGATATACAATTAAACAAAGAAAATAAACCAAACAAAAGAAATAACTTGTAACAGTTTCATAAATAAAGTATAAATGTATATAAACAACGGTTTGCTTACTCTTGAGTGTCAAAATCTGGAATAAAAAAAGAAAAAAAAAGAAAAAGAGATTTTTTTATTTGTTTTTCTTTTTATTGGACTATATAACATTTTTTTCTTCTTTAGAATTCCAACATCAAAAACAATTTTGATTAAATAAAAATGTCCACTTAAAAATGTTCTGACATTTGACAGAATAAAAGTCAAACTCAATCTGACGACGTTGGCTTTGATGAGGAACCATTTTGTACAGAATTTCTTATGAATTTATCACTCAGTTTTTGCACCGACATAAAAAAAAAAAAAATTTAGGAAATGTCCCAAAATTATTTAAACTAACAATTTATAAAGACTACTATATTTTAATATGTCACAAGCCCAGGTAAAATAGGAGGCTTGGGCATGTTGCTAGCAACTCTACCCTGCAAAAACTTATCTGCTACAGAAATCATAAGAGTATTTATCTTAGGGTGAGATGTCCAGAACTGAGTCCTAGCAAGGCAGGTTTGCAGCTCTATGCCCCACAAAGAGACAACAGGTATAAATTAACTCAGATTTTTAGTTTTACCAAATTGAAATATTTTAACTCAGTAGTTTGTATGAACAAACTTTGAGTAAGATTTTGTATGTAATCTGATCATACAAGAAAGATGATAGTTTGGAAAATCAGTTTGATGTGTAAGTAGGTATTTATTTGGCTCACCACAAGGCTAAAATCTGACACAAAGTCAGTTTAGTGTGAGGATATACTGCTGGTACCAAAACTCCCACAGGGTGGCGTGTGGCAAAAATTGCTTAGTTCTGTCTATCAGCATTCCCCCTTCAGGGGTGCCTCGGACACCGAGTAATAAACTCAGCCCTTACCCTTTTTAGATGAGGGGAAGATGCTGCCTGAGAATGGGGGGGGTGCAGTCTCCTGGAACTAAGCTGTTATTAAATTTCACCTACTCTGCATCAGAATGAAAAGGAATTTATTACGAAAAATTAATTTGTAAAAATACAAGTGATAATTTCTGTATGGCGCAAGTGCACTTAAAAAAGTTAACTTTTAACACAAAATTTATCACACTTCTTTCCCTTGCATTGTAAGAATGTTTTTAGTAATAAATTAATTTTCATTTTAAATATGGTTGATTGGTTGGATTTTATGGCATGTCAATCCTTGTTGGGTTATTTTATGCCAAAGATGTTTTGTTTTATTAATTCTTGATAGGTACTCTATTTCTTTTCAAACTTTTCTTTTTAAAACACATTTTTTGCAAACTCATTTTTTGATGTATTTAACCCATAGATGAGACCCTAACAGATACTACCACTCTGGGTCAGAGAGTAGAACTGGTAGTGATGGCAATGAAGAGGTACTCCACACTCCCCAAAGCTCCAAATTGGAACTTCAACATTAGATGCAGTTTAACATCACACCCAGGACACAATTTTGATTATGCAGGACCACGAAAGATACATATCAATTTGATTTTCCAAACTCTCTTCTTTCTTTTGAACACAACTTACAATGACCAACAAATATCCTAGAAATTTATTCTGATCAACGTTAAGTTTAATTATAGTTCTATAGATATTTACTAAAATTAGTCTGGCGCAAGGTCAAGTATGTGTGAGGGAATTTTGTGTAGATAAATTATATTGTGCCAATCTTCTAAATTTAAGAGGATCTGCCTGTATTGAAATCAGGTTTTTGGTCTAGGCTGGAACAATGACCACTGGCACCCGAGGTATATCACACAACTATCTCAGTCACCAAAGTTACAAGTTATATTGTTATCAATTATGTTGTCATTGTAGCATAGAGAAATTTTGTTACCATGAGAAAAATACAATAACCAATCCCACAAATTAGGCAAATCAAGTGTGAAAAAAAAAAAGAAAAAAAAGATTTAGTAAAAGTTATTTTTGGGACAATTTTAGAAATTCTTATCTTTGGCCATAGGCAAAATTTCTTTCACATTTCAATAGATTTAATTTTCAACACAAAGTGCATATCAAAGTTTCACAATATTTTTTCTTCTCTTTAATTCTGTTTGTTGTGACTTCCAAATGGCAATCAATTTCAATAATCAACTTTCCTGTCAGTTTTAGTTATAATAGTTCTAATAGTAGTAATTATATATTATAATCATAATATTTATAATAATAATAATAATAGTATCATCATCATCACCAGTAATTTTCTTTCCCACTCTTCAATCTTCAGCTCTAGGCATTTTTTTTTATCCAGAATAAAAACCAAATTGACAATTATGATTTTTGAATAATACTTAGCAATTCTTTTCCTTCTGGATTCAAGGAACAAATTATTGTCTATTTTTGATATCTACCATTATTTGGTTTAGTAAAAGCATAAAACCAAATGTGAGACAAGGAAGATTGTATTGCATTGATCTCCCTCCTTGAAAATCAGCATTTAAAATCCTGGGTTTTTACCTGGGCTTGAACACTGGCCTTATGGCACTGGTAGGATATGCCAGTCAGGTTCCTCCATTTTGGATATTTCTTACCCAGACTGCATTGCAAGCCAAACTTCCTGTGATAATTACGGTCAATGGAGAAAGTAAAGTAACAATCTTTTATTGTTTTATGAATTCCTAAAATTTAAAAAAAAAATGCCTTTTATTAAAGAAAACATTAAAATTGGTAACTGCTTTTTGTTTCAGTTTAAAAAAAGAAACAATAAAAGAAACAAAAAAAAAAAAGATGACAAGAGATGAAAGAATTTATGGTTGCTGTTAATTGAGTTGTCTGGATCACAAAGAAAATATGATCAAGGTTTTTTTTTTGTTTTTTTGTAAAAAACTTTTTCTTTCTCACCACTTCTGCTCCATCCATTTTCAATAACAGACATTTTAATCGCAAAGGTCTTCTTGTATTTTATTATTTTTCTTTCTTTTTTTTTTTTTTTTTATAATATAACTGTTGTCTAGTCACTTTGTTGTGAGACTTATGTCCTTTGTGCCTCCTAGGACATCATCTAACAACCTGTATGCAAATTTGGAGATTCTCAAATTTTCTGATATGGTCCATTGTGAAAATATTTTGTTCTTACATAAACTATTCCACAATAAAATGCCTGTTTCTGTTCAGAATGCTTTTGCAATTGACTTCACCCATGCTCATGTCACTCGTGCTGACCAATCTGGTTTGTTTAATTTCCCTATCATCAACACTGTTAGTTTTGGGCATAATTCTATTCGTTTTAATGCAATTAATTCTTGGAATACTGTTCAGTCGTTATTTTTTGATAAAGAAAAGATGAAGCTTGTTTCAGTAAATCATTTTGACCTTAAAACACTTTTGAAAAATTATTTTATTGCCTCTTATAAACAACAGATTTGCATTTAGATTCTCACACGGCTAATTTGTCTCATGATATATATGTATATGTTGTGTGTTTCATGTATCATTTCCTGTGAGCGTCCAAGGGTGGTCATGTCCATGGGATTAGCTTCACGCTATTAGGCATGGCCTCCCTTCAATAGTAGTTTAAACCAATAAAGTTTTTCTTTTACTTATATTTTTTTTTAATAATTTGTACTACTATTGATTAATAAATTTCTTATTCTTATTCTTATTATATTGTACAGTCTGAATCTCCAATTCACTTTTTTCTCTCTACTAATGTGCTACTGTGGCAGACATCTTTTAGACAAACAGCACTTTGAAAAAAAAAAAAAAAAAAAAAAAATCCATCAAACAAAAACATCCCTGCATTTTCTCTTCCTTCCTTCCATTGTCCAACTGTACAGGGTAGGGGTGGGGGTGAAAGTCAGGTGGATGGAGAAAGGTCTTCAAGTAATTTTTATTTATATTTTATTTAAATTTTATTTTTAGGTTGGTGGGGAGGGTCAGAGAGTCAAATGGACATACAAATACAAACAAGGGGGGAGGGGGAGATAGAGAGTTGGGAGTGGTGAGGATAGTAGAAGAGATAAGGGTTCTGGTGGGGAAGAGAAGCTGTTGCTGGGCAGAGACTGTTAACTGTTGTCTAGCGGGGGACAGTTTATAGCAGAATTCTCCAGTCTGAAAGAATATTCATACTGAAAAGAGAAAGAAAAAAAATCAATAATCAATAAATAAATCACAACGATAATCAATACAAACTTTAATTTCTGGAAATTGAATGCAATTAAAAAATTTCTGTTAGAGATTAGAGATTATTCTTCAGGTATTTCTTGTCGGACTCGGGAACCTTCTTGTCGTAATTGGGAGCCATCACGGAACTTTGAACCTAACCCTTTATTCAGTCCACGGTTCTCATTCCCTTCTACTTAGTTGCACTATTTTATTACTAAGTTCTATCACTCCGAGTTAGTGTGGACCTGTGAGTAATGACAACAAAGGTGTGACCTCACACTACCCAGAAGCTCACCACCAAATGTAGTTTAGTGTCATATGCAGGGTAATTTAGTTAATAATAAATATCAATTACAAGATACTCAAATATTGCTGACTTCAGGGGAAGGTTATTTTACTTTGTGGATTTATATTTTTATAGAAGCGGGGGGAAATATATGGGGCGAAATAGACCTTCGAATCAACAAGCTCCCACCAAGGGGGAACCAAAAACAAGCGAGTTCTCAGTCTTCTCACAAGTCAGACCCTCTGTTGGTCAACACATTCTTCGTCTAGCAGCTGGAAAATTATTATTATTTGGATTATTCAGACTATTGTCCCCATCTTCATCTTTATCTTTAATAAATCCTACAAAGTAATCTCCAATGAAGGTAAATTTTAATCCTCATTAATTATCCACCACCCCACTATTCCCACAATATATGGACTCCTAAAGACATATAAACCCAACGTCACTTTATGTCTTGTTATTTCTGAAATTTGAACTGCCCCACACAACATAGATAAAATATTAACCCCTCTCTTGGTGACAATCCCTACTATTTCTAGTGATCTAAAAAAAAAATATACATCATAAACATGGAAAATAAACACCTAGCTAGTTTAGATATCCAACCTTTATACATAAACATCCTCGTTAATAAATGCATCCATTTAACTTTTATTTTTTTAGGTGGATGTTTACTCTCCCTTTACCTTAACAAAAAATTAGTCTGTGAATTTTGCATCACTTTTTTTTTTTTTTCAAATATAAATTTGGTCTTCCCATGGGATCTCCTTTAAGTGTACAATGTTTCGGCCGGTGAGTCAATAATCAATAAATAAATCACAGCAATAATCAATGCAAACTTTAATTTCTGGAAATTGAATGCAATTTAAAAATTTCTGTTAGAGATTAATAACTAATAAATTTGCTCATCATTTAAAAACAAAAATAAGGGGGAGGGAGAAGAAAAAAGTATTATTTGGATTATTCAGACTATTGTCCTCATCTTCATTGTTATCTGTACAACATTTCAGACAATGTGCCCTCTGGCCTTCTTCAGGTATTTCTTGTCAGACTCAAGAACTTTCTCGAACTTAGGAACCTTCTTGTCATAATCGGGAGCCATCACGGAACTTTGAACCTAACCCTTTATTCAATCCATGGAGGTATCCTGTTCTCATTCCACTAACCATAGTTGGGGTACAGGTGTTAAGCTGTGTTAATTATTATTCTGTGTTACTGCTGCCCCTGACCAAGATTGAACCTGCAGTCTAGAGATAACTGTCACTTAGAACTGTCTTAAGCTAACTCCTTTATCCACTAGGCTATGTGTCCAATACCAAGAAAAAAAAAAAAAGTTTGAACAGGAGTACCATGAAATACAAGCAGTGATGCTGATAGCTTTTTGATTTAGTGCATCCTGGGATACACATATTTGCTTTGAATGAGTCCCTGGGAAAATCTATGGGTCCCAACTAAAGCTATCTATCTCCAACCTTGTAACCTATCCTGGGTAATTCATTTCTAAGAAACTATTGAAATGTATTTACAATTAGCTTGAAATAATGAGGGAAGAAAAAAGAAAAACACTGGGAAGCATGGATATGATTTTACTGCATTTTTTAAAGATTTTTGTGTGTCAGGGATTCAGGGCGCGTACCTATCAGCATCTCTGTACAAGGAATGGCTGAAAAGTTCACAGGCTGACCAAGATACTTCGAATGTGACAAAATGAGCTTTATTTTTCAACATAGTTCCCTTTGTGATCCATACACTTCTGGAAACTGAACGTGATTTGAAAATTTCTGTTGGTTAAAGATTTGTAACTAGTAATTTTACTGGACCATATGACCTTTAGGCACCCCTTTTTTGATCTCGATTAAGAAAGGACATGTTTTTCATTTACACAGTCAATATCCGGTTGTTTTAACAGACAATTTTTAGATTTCCAGAAGTGTATGGATCACAAAGGGAACTATATTTTAGTCCTGTGCAAAGCTTAATAAATGACTAAAGCTTTTTGTTAATTAATACTAGGTCTGGTCCTCTGAGTGGAATTGGATGATCTGTTTGTATTGCAAACACCAATATAATTCAATGGATATCATTTTCAGGAACAGATTCTGGTTTGTGCATATACCATTTGTCTACATTATACACATTATATGTGTCGTAATAGTGCCCTCATTTTTTAAGTTATTATAGTCACAGTGATTCGGCCATTACACTGTTCAGTCTTCTTCAGGTGCCAGTCAATCTTGGTAATTTTCCTGGTAAGTTTGAACCAAACTTCTTATTCAATTGACAGGGGGTAAAATATTCACATGTCCATGGTTGGAGAAGAACCCACTCAGAAAAGTCATGCATGCATTTATCATGTATATGATTTTGGTAATCTGAACATTAGCTACATAAATGAGAGTAATCTCTCATTTTATTCGTTTCACTTTCAGGAAGCCTTTTTTTTTTGGTCGGCCATTTTCATTTCAACTTGAATCTACACTGAAAATACGAATTTGTTCGAATCAATATAACTGCATGTTTTAACACAAAACTATCATAAAATGTGTTCTTAATAACAATTAAGTTCATTTCAAATAATGCGCAAGCACAATTAAGAACATATTTTATATTTTTGTGTTAAAACATGCAGTTGTATTGATTCAAATAAATTTGTATTTTCAGTGTAGATTTACAGTGAAATAAAAATGGCCGACCAAAATGGCTTCCTGAAAGTGAAGCAAACAAAGGGAGGTTACTCTCATTCATGTAGCTAATGTTCAGATTACCGACTATTTTTCTTTAAACATTCTATTTGTGAGGGACAAATAAACTGAAACGTATAAAAAGAATATTTTAATAACTTTAAAAAGACCAACTTGGGATGATGTAAACATGTTATAAATGATTTTTTGTAAGATGGGTATATGTATAACACAAGGTAAAGAAAAAGAGAAGACCCCCACCCCACCTCAAACAAGTGTTGTACACACTTTCTTTACTTCTATTATTCTTCTGCTCATCTTTGGTATCTTACGTTCTTCTCCTAGCGTCTGGACTTCTATTTCTCTGTTCTTGCTGGTTGGTCGTCCTTGATTCATTTCTTCTTCTAGGTCTGTCTTGTTGCCAAGACATTCATCAACCACAAAACCATATTATTCATCTAAACCTTTATTTACTTAACTAAACATATTTTTCTAACTAAACATAGTGCGTGTGTGCAGTGAGCCCCATCTAAAGCAGATAGGCCTTATCTGTCTGACGACCAAGCTGGAACTGAGAGCCAACCAGGTCCCATGTGACTTCACGTATTTCACGGGCTTTCTGTAATATTCCACGGAAAGTCCCGCCCGTGATATGAAAAGGGGCCATCCCTTCAAAAATAGAGGGGGTTGACAATAATCTATGCATAGATTATGTAACACAAGGCTTTCAAGTTTGATTTAAGCAGAAAAAAAGAAATCCATTTTTTGTATCAATGTGTTCCTTTTCAAGCTGAAAAAACAAAAACAAACCAAGTTTTAATATTTATAAATATAATTTACTCACTTGCTGGTCAAGGTCATACATGGTTTTGCAAATTATTTTTGGAATTGTGATCTGGAAAAGATAAAAGGAAATTATTATTGTTAAAATTAGTCAATTCAATATTTTAAATTACTGTATTTATTTGTACATTAGGAGAAGAACATCTTATCTTATTATAATGGAGATTGTGTGTTTTTCTGCCTGTAACCGAAACTATATCACTACTCAAGTCACAATTCACATAGTTATTTACATAACATTCTCAATGATTTTATTTATATTTAAACCTCAATTATTAATAATATCTACATATTAATAACATGCAATTGTATTTATATATACAACAAAATAGCGGTTTGCAGTGTGAATGGGATGGCTAATTTGCATATTGATATTAAAAATTGGATTTTAACAAATATGTGCTCAGCATTATTGATTTCTAATTGTTTGGTTTTATCTTAATGATTATAAGCAAAAATTTCTTCAATAAATCTTAAAAGAAATCCATTAACAATATAAATAGTAATTCTATTCTTTACTTCCTATTTTAACTAAATAGTTAAATTATGAAAATTTAGCAATGAAAGACGTGAAGAAAAAGCAAGTTTTAGTTGTTGCCCCTGTTTCAAATCTTTTTATCGGCATCTTATTTAGTTTCATTAGCCTTTCTAAGTTAACATAATATTTTATTACATTAAAACTTAAATACTTGCACCCGGAGGGTGCATATATTTGCTACTAGTATATATAATGAAGATTTGGTGTCTGTAACCAAAACTATGTCAGTGCTTATGTCACAATACCTTCAGGAATTGTGAAGGTTTATCAATGAGTATTTAATTTATAGTCAAAATCATTAATATATAGAATAAAGAACAACCCTGTATTATATATACTCAAAAATTAAGTATGCAACATCAAACGGTCCACATTGTTTGTAAAAAGAAGTTTTAATAAATACATCCCTGGTATTATCGATTTATATATAGTTTGTTTTATTTTAATATATATCTAAAGTTATCTAATGTATAGAGTTTTATAAGAAAATTATTTACAAACAAGAAATAGTCACATAATGTTCTTCTACATTAAATCTTATATCTTATTATACCGTGAAAAAAAAAAGTCTGTTGATGTAAAATTTTGTTTTATGACAGATGATAATCAAAACAGATAGTTTTGAGCCCCCACCCCCCAAGAAAAACCTTAAATATCTGAATTAATTTGAATTTAACTGTTAGAAACTTGGTTTTATTAGAAAGAAAACATATGTATTTTAATTTTGACAGTTAAACTATTTTTTATGCCTATAATTAAAAAAAAAAAAAAAAAAAAAAAGATTTCAAAGATCTGTTTACATTTTTTTGTGAAAGAGCATGGCAAAAATTAACTTTTACACTGCCCAGAGAGTATTTTTTTTTTTTGCCAGTAAAAATAATATACTAAAGTGTGGAAATAATTTACATTAATTTGCAAATAGGTCTATTTGACCTAGAGATGGGATCCTAACAGGTACTACCACTCTGGGTCAGTGTGGACTTGAGAATAATGACAATGAAGAAGTACTTATTTGTTAGAGCATTCGGCTAGAAACCACAAGGTTCCTAGTTTGATATCGGTCCTCGCCAACTCAGCACATGAGTAGCACAGGGATCTGTGCAGTAAAGTAAGGAGCTGATGGTAGGTGTGGCACTCCACCTCAGACGCCAAAACAATCTCCTTGGTCTAGCGCTATTGAAAAGGGGATACTCCCTCGCTGATAGGCTGATACCGACATTAGGCCGCCCCGACGACTTTACTTTACTTACATAAAGCCGATTGCATTAAACAAAAATCATTCCATTTGCTTTCTTTATGAATGAGTTCTATCTTATTACTTTTCTTAAAAAAAAATTAAAGTCCTCTCCCTTTTGAATGAGGGGTAGGGGGTAACTTATTTGCCAATTCTAAATTAATTTGGATGAATTAGATATTAATGACCCATTTTAAGTTAAATTTATTTAACTTAAAATTTATTTATTATCAATTTGGATATTAGATATTAATGACCCATTTTAAGTTAAATTTATTTAACTTAAAATTTATCTATTATCAATTTGGATATTAGATATTAATGAGCCATTTTAAGTTAAAATGTTCTTACCAATCGCACTTCAGGTGCCTTTAAAACATAGAAATGTTTTGTGTCTTGATTTGATTTTAAAAGTGACAAGGGAGATAATTGGAGCAGTTTGCATGAGATCTGAAAATTTTTAAAGTTAGGATACTCAAAATGTACCCATAACTTAGTAGCTGAATCAGCTCAAAACTAGTTTCATTTTCACTTCCAGGCAAATCTAGGGCCATAATATAGAAAAGTTTATGCTAAAATGTGCTGTTACAGACACAGAGATTTAATGTAATAGATAGATGGGTGCTCCATATGTCTGGCCTTGTGCCAAACTAAGCTATGCTTATTAAATTATTATATACAATAATTAAAAAAAAAAAAAAAAAAAAAAAAACTAATAAAAAATTTGAAATTCTTTTAACAAGGAATGAATATTAAAAAACATTCAAGTTCTGTTTTTTTTTTTAAATTGAAAAAAAAAAAAAAATTGTTTATAGATCAAATTCTATTTTCATACTTGGGAAAAATCATGAATCCAACACTCCCTACCTTCTGTTTAATACTTGTTTATCTTGACCATGGTCAGAGTCACTGATAAAAATGGTAGATAGCTAGCAATCAGATTAGATTTTTTCTTGTTGCTGGTACCATGTAACCCAACACTACCTGTTGTATGTTATTTGTAGAGAAAATGATAATAGCCAAGTCATTCCTTTTAGTCTGTGATATATTATTAAAAATTTCTGGAGATATGAGGTGTGTGTAGAGTCACCCCATCACTGTCATTACTCCAGAGTCCACTGACCTGGAGTGGTAGTACCTGTTAGGGTGCCATTTATAAGTCTAAGAGATCTGTGGGAGATGTTTAAAATGCTTGTGAAGATAAATTTTTGCAACAAAATCAATTTGATATTTGATTTCTTACAGTACCTACTGTTACTTAAATGGTCCCCATCTAAGTACTGGACAAATTCATCATTGCTTAACTTCAGTGATCTACCGGGAACCAGTGCTTTCAATATGACTTGACCATAAGTTGTAGTAACTGGTCAAGAAGGAAAACAATCTAAACTAGCTTTACTCCATCTAAGAATTGACCTTGCATTACATCCTGACTATAGGAAAAGGGTTGGGTAAATACATTGTCTCTTAAAATATTGATATTGTAACTATGTATGAAATCGGAGGCACTTGTGGTGTAATGGTTATCTTTGTAAGAAGTGAACTTGGCTGAGTTCATATCCTGGACAAAGCTGTTTGCATTTCACATAGTGCTAATATCTTTGGAAAAATTCTCCCTCCAGATATGGGTAAATAGTAAAGCAGACTGAGCTCTTTAACATTGGTATGGTAACTGGTCTAGAAGGAAAACTTTGAATTCAAATCAGACTTGGACAGGGTTGGGCTCTGCCAGGCTATTCCTGCCCAAGACATACTACTAAGTAGCACCACCATGTCCAAACCAGGTTATAGTACAAGTCTTCTTTCTCTATGAACTGTTTACCTGTTTAAAATGCTTGTGAAGATAAATTTTTGTATCATATATAATTTGAAACCATAATTTTGAAATTGACAAGGGTTGATAAGTTGTAAAACTAAACAAGAAATCAATCAACATTGAAAATGTCAGATGCACACAGCCTAGCACATTGAAAACTTCCTCAGCTAAGGGAATGAATTCATGAGTTTCTGTACAAAGGAACTGTTTTATGACCAAAATCAATGACATTTTTTCTGAGAAAAGATTATGCCAGACTGAAGACTGTTTTCCGCTCATTAAAAATTCACCATACACAGCAACAAGTTCATGAAAATTTCTGTTGGTTGACTGCCCATGCATGAACAAATCTTATTTACACCTGGTGAATGTTGCCTAAGTTATTGCATAATCTGAATTCAGACCAGGTATGCTCCACTTAAAAATTGACTTTGTGTTGCATCCTGTTTGTGGTAAATACAACCTTGCAACTCTATATTTGTCCACTGTTTTATGATGATGGCCATTTTTGTTGTGAAGTCACATACACATGTGCTCAATATTAAGGCTATTCTGACTGTTACAAGAAGTATTACATATCCCCACTTACTTTGTGTTTACAGCTTTCATAATGTTTATTTCTAGTTGATTTTTACATCTTATTATAATGGAGATTGTGTGTTTTTCTGTCTGTAACCGAAACTATATTACTACTCAAGTCACAGTTTCCTTAGTTATTAACGACACATTCTCAATGATTCTATTTCTATTTAAACCTCAATTAATAATAAAACTGTTTGACATTATTAATACTGTTGGCCTTACCTAAATACTAATAACATGCAATTGTATTTATATATACAACAAAATACCAGTTTTCAGTGTAAACGTAAAGCTAATTTGCATATTGATATTAAAAAAACTGATTTTAATAAAAATGTGCTTGGTATTATTAATTTCTAATTGTTTGGTTTTATCTTAATGAATATGAGTAAAAATCTCTTCAATAAATCCTAAAAGAAATTCATTAACAAGAAGAAATAACTGTAATTTTATTCTTTACTTCCTATTTTAACTAAATAGTTAAATTAGGAAAATTTAGCATTGAAAAATGGAAGTGATGAAAGAGTAAGTTTCAGTTGTTCTATTTTCCAATTATACCCCCTCCGTTTCAAATCTTTTTATCTGAATTCTTATTTAGTTTCATTAACCTTTCTAATTTAATACGATATTTTATTACATTTAAACTTAAATACTTGCACCCGGAGGGTGCATATATTTGCTAGTATCTGTAACATACATTTCAGATTTTAGACTTCTCTTATATGTCTCTTTCTCTGTGTGTGTGTGTGTGTATATATATATATATATATATATATAAAGAAAGAATTTCGAACAATTGCCACGCGCATGGGAGCAGCCGAGCCGATTTAACATCACGGAAAAAATTTTCAAATATACAGCGTTCCTCAACTTCTTAAACAACAGATGATTACAATATCGCTGTGGGATAAGTACTATAAAAAAACACCTAGTACTTTCAATAACTCTGAGGATGGAATTTTACTTCCGAAAATATTTAGTTTTGAAAAAAAAAAACAAACAAAAGTTAAATAAATATAATTTTCAACACATATTGCATTGTAAATTGCCTTCAAAAATCTTTATATTACATATATATATATATATCCTTACTGTGTTTAAAGTTTTCACTATAAAAAGAGTGAGAGTGTACACATACACACACAAATTTATTTTTCTTATTAAATTTCATATGAAATTTAAGTAGACTTACATTTTGCAAACGAGTTGCTTCTTTCAGTTTAGCATTCAACTGCCATGGAACACCTGACAAAGCTGCAAATAAAAAAAATTTTTTCATTGAATATGATTAATCAACTTAAAAAAAAAGAAGAAGCCATCTTTAATTAAATACACACACACATACATAATATTTTTTATTATTGAAGAAAATGGACATAGCAAACTGAGTTAAAATCCTGGACAAGGTTGTTTGCATTTCACATAGGACTAATACCTTAAGAAAAGGTATACATCTGTAAAAAAGGATTCAAAGTTATATATACTTGAATACAAGACTCCGACAAAGGTTTGATAAACAAAACATTTAATACATATACAGCACATGGATAAAAGGGTACATAATGCATAGGTAAAACAAAGTTACATGTAGAAAGATAAAGACACATTCATGAATGGTACAAGATATACATAAAAGCCACAGACATGAGACTAGGGATAGTCCATGCTGTGTGAAGAACTTACAGTAATGTAAGGGGGAACGAAGCCCCAACGAGAAAGGGTAGACCTTAACTAACCCATGTGTCTCGTAGTATCAGGAACAGAAAAAGAGAAAGAAGCTTTCAAACCAGCCGCTTAAATATCTCAGGCCCCTAGCGGGCACCAGCAAACTAAACGGGCAGACAACTCTCCCAGGCAAATACGAAACTAACGCTACACATCCAACAATTCTACCTCCATCATCATTAGCACGGATATTCATGACAATCTCTCGTGGTGCAGCCATACAGTAGCACTGACACAACCACAGCTTGGAAGAATTGTTGCTTTAACTTGTCAGTGAGATCAGATTTCCGTATGACTGAAAATCTGTTTATAGCTGACCATGCCTTCCCTATTTGAGTATTAATATCGCTTTCTGTGGATGAGATATTACTACCTAGGTATGTGAATTGTTCTACTGACCTTAGAGGCTTTCCGTCGAGTGTGGAGATGTCTCCTTTCTTTTTGAAACACATAAACTCAGTTTTATCGGACTTCACATAGAGGCTAATGTTCTTTGCTGCCTTCACTAAGCTATACAGTAGAGACTCATGGAGATATTCTCCCTCCAGCTATGAGTAAATAGTAAGAAATACTGTAACAATGGTATGGCAACCAGTTTAGGAAAAGGAAAACCAAGTTCAAATCAGACTTGGACAGGGATGGGCTCTGTTATAGGTGATATAGCCTATGGACTTAAATGGAATGCGCCGACGGCTACTATAACTAAGTAAAGTAAGTAAAGTCGTCGGGGCGGCCTAAAGTCGGTATCAGCCAGTCAGCGAGGGAGTCTATCCCCTTTTCAATAGCGCTAGACCAAGGAGATTGTTTTAGCATCTGAGGTGGAGCGCCACACCTACCATCAGCTCCTTACTTTACCGCACAGATCCCTGTGCTACTCATACGCTGAGTTGGCGGGGACCGGTATCGAACTAGAAACCTTGTGGTTTCTAGCCGAACGCTCTACCGACTGAGCTAACCCGGCCCCTAAATACTACTATAACTAATAGGAACAATTGTGGCTTGACACGAAGCAAATGCGAGTCAGCTCGTAACTGTATTGGTCGGACGCAATCTCCACTTTCTTTGCTGTAACTTTCTACTCCTTTTGTTCAATACATTTGTATACATTGTTACCAGTCGTTTGTCTTATTTTTGACCCTTAAGACCCCACAACAGGCTCTGCCAGGGCATTCCTGCCCAAGAAATACTACAAAGTAGTGCCACCATGAGAAATTGACCTTGTGTAGCATCCTACATGTGTGGAGGGGTTGGGTAAATACATATATAAAAGTGGATAAAACTTACGTGATTTTGTGACACCGACAAGTCTGTTAACAAGTTGTGGTTGATTGGACTCTGAAGAAAGGTTAGTAGTTGATCCTCCAACTGTTGGATTTAGAGAATAAGGTAAAGCATTCCCAACTGAAGACCTAAAATAAAATATAAAAGAGGGAAAAAATAATAAAAAAGATTATATAGACAAACACACAAGATATTCAACCAGCTGTAAGTAATGCTAACATTGTGTGTGTATGTTTGTGACATAAGGGCAATAGTGTGTGTGTGTGTGTGTGTGTAGTGGTAAAATATGGTAATAAATGTACAGATAACAATAAAGATGAGAACAATAGTCCAAATAATCCAAATAATACTAATCCATTCTTCAGCTGCATAATCCATCAGGAAAGATAAGGATCTCTTCTTTTTTTTTTTTTAAGGAGAAGGAAGCACATGGTTAGTATATTAGCTATCATTTCCTGTATACTACCTGTGTTCTGTTAAAAATCGAAACCCAACTATTTCTTTATGAACTGTAAACAAAAAGTACAAACAGAAGCTTTTAAATTTAAATATAGAAGGTGAAGAGAGTCGAGGTTAGGGGCTGCCACTTCCTATTGCATGTCTCCTCAGTTGATGAATAGAGGAGAGAGCCTCCCAGGAGGTTAGCTACAAATCAAATAAACGGTTGTAAACCTGCAATGGCAAGTGTGGCATAGCATATGTGTGTGCAAGAAAGTCCTTTCTGATTGGTTGCAAGTTACATCAAACCTGTACAACCGATTCTCGAGATATTCAACAGAATTTGTTAGATATGTTCCAGACAGATCATGTACGGTTGAAGAAATTACCAGAGATTAAAACAAAATTGGCATCTAAGGGGAGGTAACTGAAGATTTATACAGTTTGCCTTCCATATTTAGTGGGTTATGGGGAAATAACTCTTCAAGTGGAAAGTGGAAAACAGATATATAGCTCTTCAATATTGTTTGACCAAAAGTAAAACAATGCAGCTCACTGCAACAATATTTTTATGAATTTAGAATTACGGTATCAATAATGTAGGCTGGTTGGTTGGTTGGTTGGATTTTATGGCAAGTCAATCCTTGAGTTATTTTATGCCAAAGACGTTTATTCATTTTGTTGGGTATATAAGCCTTCAAAGACAAAGTGGAAAGTAGAAAACAGATATTTTTAGCTCTTCAAATCTTAATATTTGATATTGTTTCAACAGCAGCTTAAAATGGCATTGTTTTTTTTTTTTTTTTTTGTGAATGTTAAAAAAAACCCCCAACTATTTCTTTATGAACTGTAATCAAAAAGTACAAACAGAAGCTTTTGAATTTAAATGAAGACTCGTACCCAGTTGAATAACTTATATAATAAAGTGATAGTATCTGGGCATAAAAACTTCATCTATATGAGATTGATTGATGTTAACCTGTCTAGGGTTATTTTATGCTTAGAGGTTAGGGAATTGCATTCATTGTATGTTCATATTTACATCTTTTTGTGTATTTGTTTAAGAGCGTTTTTATTTATTATTAATTTTTTTTTTTTTTTTGCACACAGTCCTACTGAATATGAATCTTAAAACAGATCTATTTCATTCATAGATTTCATTGGTTGTCTATTTTAGTTCCGGCTTAGAGGCTTTCAGCTGTTATCGCGCGGAGGCAGCTTGACACCACTGCTCATTCAAGCGAGCACGCAAACTGGACAGGATACACATGCCGATCGGTAGGATAAAACTAACCTGTCTCACGACGGGTCTAAGCTGGGGGGTGAGATTTTCATACCTTACCCAAGAGTATTAGTCCAAAAAGGAACACAATAGCACTGGAGCTTGAAATTGCTTACTGTCACAGTCCAGCATGTAACTACTGAACCACAAGGACTTTTCCTTTTATGTGAACTAACTTTATAAAATATCACCTTTCTTTACTTCATATCATTTTTTTTTTTGTTCATATGAGTACGAATACTTTCTGTAGTGTGTTTAATTTAAGAATATATTCTTTCTTATGTAAAAATAGAAAAAGTTTGGTTTGGTTTGTTTGTTTTGTTTTACGGCATATCAACCTCAGTGGGTCATTTAATGCCGATAAAGTTTTAAAATAAATCAATTCTTAATGGATAATACAATTTTTTATAAATACATTTTTCTATTTAACCCATAGATGGAACCCTAACAGGTACTACCACTCCGAGTCAGAGTGGACCAGGGAGCAATGGTGATGAAGGGGTGTTCCACATTCCCCAAACCTCCAGAACTGGAACCTCACCATCAGATAGAGTTTAACATCATTCCCAGGACATGTAGACCCTCAGTAACCGCCTTCTAGCACCCATATGATATAAAGGGATTGGGGCTTGCCATAAGAGCAATAGTGTGTGTGTGTGTAGTGGTAAAATATGGTAATTAATCCGACGAGATGTAGAAATGTAAATAAGAACAAAGTATTCCAAAAGATAATTTATTTGTAGATGGTGAAGTAGTCAAGGTTAGGGGCTGCCACTTCCTATTGCATGTCTCCTCAGTTGATGAATAGAGGAGAGAGCCTCCCAGGAGGTTAGCTGCAAATCAAATAAACGGCTGTAAACCTGCAATGGCCCTCAGTCACCGCCTTCTAGCACCTATATGATAAAATAGAAAAAGTGTTTTTTTAAAAAGAACTTACATGCTTAACCTTGATTCGGCTGTCCTTGAGGACGGCGTGTTTTGTGAGCAAAGGTCATCTGCTCCCATATTAGTGGATTTGGACAAACCGACCATTTTGAAGCAAAGAAGCATGTTATTTACATCACTGAAATGAGAAAGAAAAAAAATGAGTTTACGAAAAAGAAAAAGAAAAACGATAATCAACTTAATCATTTGGGTGCATAATTTTAGGGATAGTTCTTTTGAATTTTCAGAAATCTTAACATGATATACAGAAATATAGCTCAGTTAATAGAGCATCCACCCAGGAATTGTAAGGTTCCAAGTTTGATACTGGCCCTTGCCTTGAGTCAGATTCTTGCCCAGATGAGCTAGTAAGCAAAACTATTAGTAGGTATATCTGACTCATTAGGTTTAACTTTATTATTTGCCAAAGTGATTTTCTGAATAAACAAATAAATAAATAAACAAACAAATAAATAAAAAATAAATAAAAAAATAAATAAATAAACAAACAGAAATTTGAGGTGTGAAAAATGTTACAAGAAATTTAGTATGTCCTCCAAATTCACTGGAAAAGCATGTCATTTTTTTTCCAGTAAATACTCTAGAAATCTGGCCTTGTGCCACATGGAAATAATGTAAGCCATTGTAATCAAAGATTCAACTCTTTTGTAGGCAGATAATTTTTTTAGATCCTTATAGTAAGTAAGTCATCAGGGTGACCTAAAGTCGGTATCAGCCAGGGAGTCTATTCCCTTTTCAATAGCGCTAGACCAAGGAGATTGTTTTGGCATCTGAGGTGGAGCGCCACACTTACCATCAGCTCCTTACTTTATTGCACAAATCCTTATGCTACTCATACGCTGAGTTGGCAAGGACCGGTATCGAACTAGGAACCTTGTGGTTTCTAGCTGAACGCTCTACCGACTGAGCTAACCCGGCCCTTATAGACAAGGTGAATTATTTTAAGAAAATGTACAAAATAGAAGGTATGTTCAAACAAGTCAATTAATCATTATATATATAAAGTTAAACTTAATGAGTCGGATATACCTATTAATAGTTTTGCTTACTAGCTCATTCAGGCAAGAATCTGACTCAGATTCTTGCCCGGATGAGCTAGTAAGCAAAACTTTTAGTAGGTATATCTGACTCATTAGGTTTAACTTTATTATTTGCTCTACTTAGGTATTGAGCACTTTTTACATTTTAGCTTTAGACAATCCTAGCAATATATATATATATATATATATATAATATTTTTTTCTTTTGGCCAAGTGTTATAGTATGTATCAATTATTTACAGCGAGCATGAGCCTCTTGGTCTTTTCTTCTCTTTTCAAAATTTTTTTTCCCCAGGTGTAGTTTGGTAGTATAATTTTACTATCAAACTATTTGCTGTTTTTTTTTTCTTACCGCAAGGGTTTATCAATAAGTTTAGTATATTATTATATATATATATATATATATATATATAATCCAAAAGTCCAGAGAAGAAATCTTCCTTACGACACAAGAGTTTTATTTAAAAAACATGTCGCAGTTTGAGAGCTCAATGTGTGCTCTTAATGTTAGAGTCACAGAGCAAATATATATGTAAAGAAATAACAAAAGGCTTAGAGATTTAGCATTATAGTCTATTTCAGGGAGCTTATATATATATATATATATATATATATATATTATATAACTAAAACTGTTTTTTTTTCTTACCGCAAGGGTTTATCAATAAGTTTAGTATATTATATATATATAAAAACTGTTTTTTTTTCTTACCGCAAGGGTTTATCAATAAGTTTAGTATATATATATATGTATATATTATATATTATATATATATATAAAACTGTTTTTTTCTTACCGCAATGGTTTATCAATAAGTTTAGTATATTATATATATATATATAATATATATATATAATTATAAACTGTTTTTTTTCTTACGCAAGGGTTTATCAATAAGTTTAGTATATTATATATATATATATATATATATATATATATATATATAAAAACTGTTTTTTTTCTTACCGCAAGGGTTTATCAATAAGTTTAGTATATTATAATATATATATATATATATATATATATAAACTGTTTTTTTTCTTACGCAAGGGTTTATCAGTAAGTTTAGTATATTATATATATATATATTATATATATATAAACTAAAACTGTTTTTTTTTTTACCGCAAGGGTTTATCAATAAGTTTAGTATATCATTATATATATATATATATATATATATATATATATAACTAAAAAAAGAAAGAAAAATGATAATTTCATCAACAGTTGTGTATCCTAGTATAAGAGCATTTAATTATGATATTTTGCAAAACAACCTTTACACAAAAATCCTACACCACAGTCTTTGCATCAGGTAGTTATGTGCGTACCCTGTTTGTATACAATGGTTCAACGAGCAGCTAAGACAAAAATACCTTACATTGAGCTACTGATATAAATTGTGCAAATAGCTTTTGGTACTACTATTTATTAATTTTACTCTTATTTCTTATTGAATTCCTTTCATATTTCCAGACATCTGACCACAAAACAATGAAAAATACAAATTTTTTTTTTTAGAATGATTTCATATTTCATGAAATAATAAAATAATAAATTTGATGAAACTAATTGTTCCTTATTAACAATCATACAAAGTACAAAAATGTATCAATTAAACTTCAAAAATGTGATACCACAGTTTAAAAAAAAAAAAAATAAAATAAAAAAAAGAGTTGCCTCCCTTGAACCTTTGATTGGTAATATTATTTTAAGCGCATTCAAGCGAGACCACCGAAAGAAAAGACCCGTTCATTGAGTGTGTGACGTCACAAAAGTAGGCCCAACTTAGAGCAAGCGAAATAGATACCGTTGTCTCGTAAAGACAGTAAATAAACAAGTGTTATGTTTCATTAAACTTTAATAACTGAAATTCGTTCATAATTTTATTTATTTCAAATTTGAAAACAATTTTTATAAATAATAACAAACATTGTTTTGATTTGCATGTTTTTTTTATTTTAATTTTAAAAAACCTGTAAAGGCAACGTTGAGGTACATAAAAAAAACAAATACCATTACATTAAACTTTAATAACTGAAATTCGTTCATAATATATATATTTTTTTAAATTGAAAACATTTCCAGTGGCCTCGGTTCAAGTCATAACAAAAGTCTTTTTCTAATCGGTAAAATCTTCCCTATGAATACACACACACACACACACACACACACACACACACACACACACACACACACACACAAGCATAATAGTACCTTAATTTACAAGTGCCCTGATTCACAAGCTGTCATATTTTGCTTTGTGTTGTGAGCTACCATCTGAGATATGAGCGAGCTTCAGATAGACTTATGTTAATAAGTTCACTAAAAACATCCAAGTTTCCAAATTTATAATATAAAGATAAATATTATTCATTAAAAAATATTACACCACATAATTCATTACATCTTATTCTATTATGTTTTTATACAATACAATGCTATTTTTTTTTAATTAAAATATTTAAAAAATGTATCAATTGTACTAGAATGCCTACTAAACATTCTTTGAAGTTTTCAGTACAGTACAAAAATGCTTAACCCCTAAAAAAAAACAACAAAAAAAGAAACACTAACCCAATAATATCTTATTATAATGGAGATTGTGTGGTTTTCTGTCTGTAACCGAAACTATATTCCTACTCAAGTCACAATTCTCTTAGTTATTGACACCCCATTCTCCATGATTTTACTTTTATCTAAACCTCAATTATTAATAAAATTGTCTTACATTATTAATCCTGTTAACTATGTCTACATACTAACAACATGCAATTATATTTATATATACAACAAAATAGCGGTTTACAGTGTGAACGGGAAGGCTAATTTGCATATTAATATTTAAAAAATCGAATTTAATAAATATGTGCTTAGTATTATTGATTTCTAATTGTTTGGTTTTATTTTAATGAATATAAGCAAAAATCTCTTCAATGAATCTTAAATGAAATCCATTAACAAGATAAAATAACTGTCATTTTATTATTTACTTCCTCTATAACTAAATACTTAATTAGAAAAAATAACAATGAAAGAGAAGTGATGAAGAGTAGTTTCAGTTGTTCATTTTTTATTATACTCCCTCTTGTTTCAAATTTTATTTCTCCCTCTGTTTCAAATCTTTTATCTGTTATCTTATTTAGTTTCATTAGCCTTTCTAATTTAATACAATATTTTATTACATTAAAACTTAAATACTTGCACCCTACGGAGGTTGCATATATTTGCTAGTACAGATAAATATTATTCATTAAAAAATATTACACCACATAATTCATTACATCTTATTCTATTATGTTTTTATACAATACAATGCTATTTTTTTTTATTAAAAAAATTTATCTATTGTATTAGAATGCCTACTAAACATTCTTTGAAGTTTTCAGTACAGTACAAAAATGCTTAACCCCTAAAAAACAACAACAAAAAACAAACACTAACCCAATAATGGTAAATCCAGTTGGAGGTCTTCGCATTGCCTTACTAAGAAGAATCAGCTTTGAAATAGCAGCATTGGTCAACCGGTAACTCATCCAACGAAAGCACAAACTTTTCTTCTTGAGAGACTTTTCACCTAAAAAGAAACACCAAATAGTCATTTATAAGGACATTGGATATATAAATATGAAGAGCAAACTACAGGTTGTTTTTAAGAAATTGATATCATTTCAGATATACACAGTGTTTTAGAAAAATGTATGATTTTGTAATCTACTAACTTGACCAATTCTCATTCAAATGAGCTTAAATTTTAACAACACGCATAGAAACAACTCAAAATTATGTTTAACTCTTAACATCCTATACAACCTCATTCCACCTGGCCGGAAGTTACATTCGTTTTCCTAATCCACCCCAAACGATAGCCTTTGTTTAAATATGATATTAAACATATTTAGAGGTCTTTATTTTAAGGTAAATAACAGGTAACTTTAAATGAAAAGGAAATGTTTAGCCATTTTTGATAGATCCTTATAGGAATGGGACTCTGGACTTAGAAAATTATTAACAGGATGTTAAGAGTTAAACATCTTTTCTTTTTCAGTGAATGGCATTTATATACCTGCAAAGAAAAATAACATAAAACATTAAACATAGAATTTTGAATTGTTTCTATAAATGCTGTTAAAATTTGAGATCATCTGAACAAAAATTAGTAAAGTTATTAGATTATGAAATGATATCAATTTTTCTGAAACACTATATATTATTACAAATAAACAGGTTAAGAGTGTTAAGAAATAATCCAATTGGAAGATTATTATCATTTTAGATATACAGACATGTAATTATATATACTAGCAAATATATGCACCCTCCGGGTGCAAGTATTTAAGTTTTAATGTAATAAAATATTGTATTAAATCAGAAAGGCCAATGAAACTAAATAAGAATGCAGATAAAAAGATTTGAAACAGAGGGAGTATAATAAAAACTAGAACAACTGAAACTTACTCTTCCATCACTCTCGCCTTTCATTGTTATTTTTTTCTAATTTAAGTATTTAGTTAAAAGAGGAAGTAAATAATAAAATGACAGTTATTTTATCTTGTTAATGGATTTCATTTAAGATTCATTGAAGAGATTTTTCATTAAAATAAAACCAAACAGTTAGAAATCAATAATACTAAGCACATATTTATTAAATTCGATTTTTTAATATTAATATGAAAATTAGCCTTCCCGTTCACACTGTAAACCGCTATTTTGTTGTATATATAAATATAATAGCATGTTGTCAGTATGTAGACATGGTTAACAGTATTAATAATGTAAAATAATTTTATTAATAATTGAGGTTTGAATAAAAATAAAATCATGGAGAATGTGATGTAAATAACTAAGGGAATTGTGACTTGAGTAGGAATATAGTTTCGGTTACAGACAGAAAAACACACAATCTCCATTATAATAAGATATATATATATATATATATATATTGGTTTGGGGTTGATTTTGAAGGCTATCACAATGCAGGTATATATAAGAGAGTTTTATAATTTGCTTGAAGCATTGTGTATGTATTGATTTGGGGGTTGATTTTGTAGGCTATCACAATGTAGGTGTAAAGAAAAAATAATAATAAGGTAACAATGGTGTTGTGTGTTAACCTGTATTTTATTCTTGAATTTTCAAGATAAAATCTCTTTTTCAAAAGATCACCGGAACTGAAGTCGTCTTGTTATGGCATTTCTAGTTAATTTTAGTTTAACTAGATCAAAATCAACCCCCAAACCAATATATACACAATGCTTCAAGCAAATTATGAAACTCTCTTATATATATATATATATATATATATATATATATATATATATATATATATCTTCGGTGACACATTTTCATGTGCAACTTCCTACTATCAATCAGACCTTGACAGCCAATGAAACAACAAACCAAGGGTGTCCCTACATGATTACTTATATTATCAATTTTTACAAACAAAAAATAAATACTGTAATCCCACCTTCTATAATAAACTAATTAAGGAGAGAAAGGGTTGTTGTGAAAGCTGAAAGTTTGTTATACCCAGTATATAATCTTTTCAAGCTAGGATTAAAGTGTTATATCTGTTGGATTATCTTGGTTTGTTTGTTTTGTTTTGTGGCATATCAACCATGGTGGGTCATTTAATGCTGGCAAAGTTTGAAAGATTCATAACGATAGTTTGGAAGAAAATTTTTAACTCATTTTTTTTTTTGTAAACAAATTTTCTATTTAATCAATAGATGGGACCCTAACAGGTACTACTACTCTGGATCAAAGTGGACCTGGGAGCAATGATGATGAAGGGATGCTTCACATTCTCCAGACCTCCAGAACTGAAACTCACAATCAGTTGGAGTTTAACGTCATACCCTTCTAGCACCTATATGATAAAAAGGGTTGGGGCTTGCCATAAGAGCAATAGGGTTGGGACAATCATATAGGTGCTAGGGCTTGACGTGACCAGCTGATTGATCGGAGGAGGCCTCTTCGACCGCTCGTCTAACCTAAGTAAGGGCCAGAAACTATGTCACTGCTTATGTCACACTGCCTCAAATCATCATAAATAGAATACACTCAAAATTTGAGCATGCAATATTAGACAGTCCTCATTGGTTTTTTTTAAACAAGTTTTAATAAATACATACCTGGTATTATCTATCTATATATAGTTTATTTAAAAAAATATATATATTTAAAGTTATCAGAACTAAGTTTCCATTTCAGTTTTTTTATTTTTTACTCCTTTAATACATTTATTTTATTTTTTACTCTTTTAATAAATTTGATAATTTTACTTTACAAACTCTCTGATATTAAATTTTCAACTCCCATCCCTTCAGGCAATATTTATTTTACGTCGCCCAGAGGGCGTTTTTTTATTTTGCTAGTAAAGATAATGAATGGGTCACAGCTGTGAAGATGCACAAAGGATAACAGTTAAGAATCGGGGAATCAAAGGTTTTTTTTTTGGGGGGGGGGGGGGTCAACACATCAAAGGAAGATGTGATTTGACATTCTAAGATAAGGCTATCATCAGCCTTGCAATTAATAATTATTTTTTACACACCAGACTCACAATGATCTCAATGGTAACACATACACAAATATCATACACATAAATACCTATATACATACACACACTTCCATATACACATACACAAATATCATACACATAAATACCTATATACGTACACACAGTTCCATATATACATACATATACATGAATACATATACACATACACATGAATATATATATACTTACATATACACATACATACATTCACAAATACATACACATGAATATATATATATACATACACACCCTTACATATACACAAATACATGTACATGAATATGTATATATACATACACCACCCTTACATGTACACAAATACATGTACATGAATATATATATATACATGTACACAAATACATGTACAGGAATATATATATACATACACACCCTTATATGTACACAAATACAGGTACATGAATATATATATTCATACACACCCTTACATGTACACAATACAGGTACATGAATATATATATTCATACACACCCTTACATGTACACAAATACATGTACATGAATATAATAATTACATACACACCCTTACATGTACACAAACACATGTACATGATATATATTACATGTACATGAATATATATATATATATATACATACACACACTTACATGTACATGAATAATATATATATATATATACATACACACATTTACATGTACATGAATATTATTATATATATATTACACACTTACATGTACATGAATAAATATATATATATATATACATACACACATTTACATGTACATGAATATATAATATAATATATATACACACTTACATGTACACATGAATATATATATATACATACACACACTTTACATGTACATGAATATATATATATACATACACACACTACATATACATGAATTATATATATATACACACACTTACATATACATGAATATTATACATTACTATCATACATATCTTACATATACAAGAAGCATTATATATAATATCATAATACCATACTCTACATCATACAAATGAATATACATATTATACCTATACATACTACATATAACAATGAAATTAGTAAAAATATCATATACATACTTACAATAACACCTGACAGATATACTCATATAATACATACATACCTTAAATACTACAAATGAATATAATAACATAAATACTATATATACATATCTTACATATACATCCGAAGTAGCTACTATATATATATACATACTATAACAAAATATAACATGAAGTAACATATACTATACTATACATACTTACATAACAATGCGACAATAGTACAGTTATAAATAAACAAGACATACTATACATATAACATTACATATTACATGAATACTATATATATAATACTTACATAACAATGCAAGGTAAGAATATAATATAATAAATATACATACTTAACATATACATGAAATCATATATATATAACAAAGCCCTAAATACTGTACAATATACGACTGGAATTATACGGATGAATATAATATACACAGTATACTACATATACATGATAAAATATATAGTATACTATAACAACAATACAATGCAATATATAACTATACTTACACAGAATACATGCAATATATATATAACTACATACACACACACCCTTACATATCCAGATAATATATATAGATACATACACCTATACTTACTATTACGATGACAATATACTATATAGTATGACAACAGTACACAATACTTACAATAAACATCGAAACATACATTATATATATATACATACACCATACTCTACATATAACTGAAAATATACTATATATATCACTATCACATCAACTTAACATTATACATCATGAATAACAATCATCATGTATCATTTCATATACTCCACATACCTTACATATACATGAATACACAACAACAATTTATAAAATACATATACACTCACATAACCTGACAGCAATTACATTATACATGAACTAATCATATACATCCACATACCTACATATACATGGAAAATATACGCACCACACTATATATATATATATATATACTAACATACACAACCTATACAAGCAAATCATCACATGACAAAGCTATATTCAATCCACAGCTATAATAATATATAATATAAATATAACATACACACACTGTACAAGCTATACATTGCAATAATTATATATCTTATATATATTATATATATATACAACACCACACATACATACCGTACATGCAAAAAATATCATATAATATATATTATATTACCAACGATACACTCATAAATATACATACATACGAATACACCACACTTAAAAATAGCACTATACATACTGAAACTAGAGTATATAATATATATATACATCTAGTATATATACTTAATACATACATACACACACTACCATATACCACTCGAACATATATAGAATATACTATAGATATATATATATATATATATATATACATACATACACTATACACAGCTTAATAAACATCGAATATACAATATACAATACTATATATATATATACTATATAATATAACGTATACACTATACAACACTTAACATATACATGAATGGAATATATTCATATATATATATATATAATATATATTATACTATACATAACATACATACACACCACATGCTATACAATAAACACAATGCAAATACATAGAACTTACAGTTACTAGTGAATATATATAATATATAACATATATACATATCACCCACACCACTACATATTCACATGATAACTACCAATAATAATAGATAATAGGATCACTATACCTAGTCACATTAACATATCACACACCGTACATATACAATGAATATATATATAATATAGATATACATATACACACACTTACATAACATGAATATATATATAATATATATATATATATTACTATATAATATATATACGATGAATATTATATAACTAGTAATTTATACATGAAATATTATTATATATTATAATACTACATAGTACATGAAAAATATATATTATTATAAACGGGAACACGGCTCGAAAAGAGAAACGGAACACACAAAAAAAACAAAAGAATATACCATATACATGAATATAATATATATATATATATACATATACTATGATTAATATATCTATAATATATATATACTATACAGTGAATATATATACTATATAATACATATACATGATTATATATTATATATATATAATATATTACATTGAATATTATATATATATAATTATACATGAATATATATATATATATACATATACATGAATATATATATTATATATACACTATACATGAATATATATATATATATACATATACATGAATATATATATATATTACATATACCATGGAAATAATATTATATATGATACATTATACATGAATATATATATAATATACATAATACATTGAATATATATATATATATACATATACATGAATATATATATATATATATACATATACTGATGACAAACTAACTAATAACATATAAACTATAGGAAGTCTATACAATCAATACATGAATATACTATACTATATAACAATATATTATATATAATATACATATACATGAATATATATTATATATATATATATATATACATAACATGAATAATATATATATATATATTATATATATATACACAATCAGAAAATGCAAGCACAGCGAACATAAAACTCAACACTAATAATAACTCACTAACTAAATATCAATTGTTCATATATCACCATTATACAAATGACATCAGTTAAAACTTATACAATATATACTATACAAATAATACATGAAAATATAAAGAAATAAATACATGAATACATAATAGAGTAGCATTAATCCAAACAATTCACCGATAATATACATATCACCCTAACCAGATGAATAGTAAAGTACTATCACTCTAACTATATAAAAATACAATATAACTATACAGATGAATACAGTAATAACATAACAAATCAACATACCTACTACTATACATATACATAGAATATATAAAAAATATAGAAAGGCATAGAAACCGATAATAAATGAAATACTATCATAATAACTATGAATAATATAATAATAGTTATACTAACATATATATACATGAAAATATAATACTTATTAAAAGAGAACATCATAGCTACATCATAACGATAACCCTAATCAAGAAATGAATAATATACAGTGTAATAAGGACAACTAGCTACTATACTATATATATATAAATATATAATATAATGAACATAAATATAAAGATAGAAAAGCGTATCTAGCAACCGCCTATTATAAATCAGAATAGTTCATATAGCTATAATTATAACTATACATGATAATATATATATATAGTATATAGTATATTATATATATATAATACATGAATATATATATATATATATATATAATATTATATATATATAGTATACATGAAATATATATTATACATATATATATACATATATATACATGCAATATATATATATATAAATATATATTACATATTATACTGAAATATAGTATATATATATATACATATATATATATATATATATATATATATATATATATATATAACATAAATATATATATTATATATGAATATACAATATATACATGAATATATTATATATATAGTATATATACATATATATATATATTATAATATATATATATTATATATACATGAATTATATATATATATATATATATATATACATTGAAATATATATATATATATATACATGAATATATATATATATATATATAATATATACATGTAATATATACTATATAATATATATATATACATGAATATATAATAATATATATACATGAAATATATATATATAATATACATGAATATTATTATATAATATATACATGAATATATTATATATATATATATATACATGAATATATATATATATATATATAATACATGAATATAAATATATATATATATAATAATACATATACATGATATAATAATATTATATATAATATATAATACATATATATACATATACATGAATATATATATATATTATATATATATATATACTATACATATACATGAATATATTAATATTATATAATAATATATATATATATATTATAGAATATATAATAATATATATATATACTATATATACATGAATAATATATATATATATATATACATACACATACTACATACACATGAATATATATATATATATATATAATTATACATACCACAACCACTTAATATACATGAATATATATATATAAATAATATTATATACATTACACACACTTACATTATACATGGATGTAATATATATATATATATATAACATCACACACACTGACATATACTATGAATCTATAATATATTACTATATATATATATACACATACATACATACACCACACCTTACATATTACATGAACTATATATATATATATTATATATACACAACATACATACACACACTTACATATCATTGGAATTATAATTTATATATATATATAATATATATATATATACATATACATTGAATATATATATATAATATAATTAAATATATATACATATACATGAATATATATATATATATATATAATAATATACATATACATGAATATATTATATATATTATATATATATATTAACAATATACATTGAATATATATTAATAATATAAATTATAATATACATTAGACAAATTATACATTGCAAATATAGACATAATATATATATATATATATATATATTATATATACATGAAATATATATATATATATATATATATATATACAATACATGAATATATATATATATATATATATATAATACATATACATGAATATAATATATATATTATATATATATATATGAAATATATTATATATATATACATGAATATATATATATATATATAACATGAAATAAATATATATTATACATGAATATATATATATATATACATATACATGAATATATATACTTATTATATACATGAATATATATATATATACATATACATGAATATAATATTATACATAACAGGAATAATATATATACATATACATGAAATATATATATATATATACATATACATGAATATATATATATATATATTATATATATATACATGAATATTATATTATATATATATATATACATATTACATGAAATATAATATATATATATATATATACATCATATACATGAATATATATATATACATATACATGGAAATATATATATATATAATTAATATATATTACACATATACATGAATATAATATATATATATATATATACACATATACATATGAATTATATATATATATATATATATATATTATATATACATATACATTGAATATTATATATAATATATAATATATATATACATGAATATATATATTATATATATATATATATACATGAATATATATATATATATAATAATACATGAATTATATATATATATATATATATATAATTGAAATATATATAAATATTATTATATATACAGATATATATATATATATATATACATGAATATATATATATATATATATATACATTGAATATATATATATATATATATTATATATACATGAATATATATATATATATATATACATGAATATTTATATATATATATATAACATGAATATATATATATATAGTATATATATAACATGAATATTATAATTATATATATATATATTATATATACATGAATATATATATATATATATATTATACATGATATATATATATATATATAACATGAATTATAATTATATATATATACATGAATACTTTATATATATATATATACATGAATATATATATATATAATATATACATGAATATATATATATATATAATATATATTACATGAATATATATATATATATATAATAGTATATATACATGAATATACTTAATATATATATATATATATATAACATGAATAATATATATATATATATATATATATACATGAATATTTATATATATACAACACATACTTACATACACATGAATATATATATATTTATATATATATACATACACACACTTAACATATACATGAATTATATATATATATATATATATATTACATACCACACACTTACATTACATAATATAATATATATATATATATATATTATAATGATATATACACATACATACATACACACACTTACATATACATGAAATATATATATTATATAGATATATATATATTATACATATTACACACACTTACATATTACATGAATAGTATATATATATAATATATATATATATATATATACATATACATGAATATATATATTATATATTATTATATACATTTATACATATACATGAATATTATATATACTATATATATATAATACATATACATAATATATATATATTATATACATAATACTGAATATATATAATATATATATACTTGAAAATATATTATAATACATATACATGAAGTATATGTATATATATATATACATGAATAATAAAATAATATTAATAATTATAACAATATAACATGAATATATATATATATATAGACATGAATATATATATAATATATACGATGAATATAAATATATATAATATACATAATCATGAATATATATTAATATATACATGATATATATATATATATATACATATACATGAATAATATATATATATATATACTGAATATATTATAATATAGATACATATACATGAATATTATATTATATACATATACATGAATATATTATATATTATATATACATATACATGAATATATATAATATATATATATATACATATACATGATATATTATATATATATATATACATTATACATATGAATATATATTATATATATATATATACAATATACATGGAATATATATATATTATATAATATTATATATATATACATTATACATGAATATATATAATATATTATATATATAATACATATACATGAATATATATATAATATATATATATATATACATAACATGATATATATATATATATATATATAATACATATACATGAATATATATATATATATATATATATATATACATGAATAATATATATATATATATATATATACATATAACATGAATATATATAATATATATATATATAACTATAACATGATATATATTATATTTATATATATATATATATATACATATACATGAT
>CM042165.1:16898413-17015913 GCA_023376005.1 Doryteuthis pealeii | reverse complement strand
TATATATATACTATACATGAATATATATATATATATATATACATATACATGAATATATATATATATATATATACATTATACATGGATATATATATATATATATATATATACATATACATGATATACATATATATATATATATATACATATACATGTATATATATATATATATATACATATACATATATATATATATATATATATATACATATACATGAATATATAATATATATATATATATACATATATATATATATATATATATATATATAATATACATATACATGAATATATATATATATATATATACATATACATGAATATATTATATATATATATATTACATTATACATGATATATATATATATATATATATACATATACATATATATATATATATATATATATATATATATACATATATACATGAATATATATATATATATATATATATATACATTATACATATATATATATATATATATATATATATACATATACATGAATATTATATATATATATATATACATATACATATATATATATATATATATATATACATACACACACTTACATATACATGAATATAATATATATATATATATATATATACATACACACACTTACATATACATGAATATATATATATATTACATACACACACTTACAATATACATATATTTACATATATGCATACACAAACACATACATATATATATATATATAATATATATATATACACACACACAAATCCATATATACATACATACACAAATACACATATACATGCATACATGCATACACACACACATATATGTATGTGTGTATAGACATTATGCCTTTATGTATGTAGATTATATTTTTGCTTGTTTGAGGATCTCAGAAAAAACAAACTAATGTCCACTTTTAATTTAAAAACAATCAGCTAGAAGTGAGATCATTTTTCTTGTAGTTATAATTGTTTAGCACATTATTCTATCATTTCTTTAAAAACAAAAATCAAAAACCAAACTTTCCAATATTTAAAATTAGTTAAAATCTTTATTTACTTTTAATATGGTGTGTGTCTGAAATACTCACGTGTATCCTCTGTCTGTTCGAGTACTGTGAAACCAGCTGGTACTGTATCTTTCTCATTTATAATAGCAACATCTACAAGTACGTCTTCATCCTAGAAAAAAAAACAAAAAACAAATGTGATAGATGAGAAACTTGTGGTGGTTTTTTTTTGTTTTTTTGTGGAGGAGGGAACAGGGGTAATGGAAGAGATTTTCTTTAGATTATATCAAGAGGGGGAGACTTTCAAAATAAATTTACAAATTATTAAACAACCGTAGATACGTGGTGAACGATTTGGATAAATACATTAATTCTATTAATTTGATTTAATTTATATTTTCAAAATTTTTTTCACGCTCAGAATTGCTGAGGCATGGAATAAACTGCCTGCATCCGTTCTAGGCTGCCGAAACCCTGCATCTTTCAAAGCCTCCATGCTTCTTGTAATCTGCCAACACTATACCTGATACCCCCTCCACACACATATACACGCACGCACACATACATGTATATTATTACTGAATGCTATTCATGTTTCTGACATTAGTACATTGTTCTATGTACTAGATATGAGACTTTGATGAGTTGTGGTGCACCTGAGCACTGTACGCAATAAATTTCATTATTATTACTAGCAAATATATGCACCCTTCGGGTGCAAGTATTTAGGTTTTGATGTAATAAAATATTGTATCAAATTATAAACTATTTAGAAAATGATAAACTGAGGGGTATAATCGAAAAATAGAACAGCTTTAGATTTAACTCTTCCATCATTTGCTTTCACTCCCGTCTTTCATTTTTCCTAATTTATCTATTTAGTTAGATTATGAAGTATTTAATAAAATTACAGTTCTTTCGTCTTGTTTATGGATTTCTTTTAAGATTTATCCCCGAGATTTTTGCTCAGATTCGTTAAGAGAAAACCAAACAATTAGAAATCAATAATACTAAGTATATATTTATTAAAATTAAATTTTAGATATCAATATGCAAATTAGCCTTCCCATTCACACTGTAAACCGCTATTTTGTTGTATATATAAATACAATTACATGTTATTAGTACGAAGATATGGTCAACAGTATTAATAAGGTATAACAATTTTATCAATAATTGAGGTTTAAATAAAAATAAATTCATGGAGAATGTGACGTAAATAACTAAGGGAATTGTGACTTGAGTAGTAATATAGTTTCGGTTACAGACAGAAAAACACACAATCTCCATTATAATAAGATTATTATTAAGATACAGATAATAATAATCTGTACGCAAATGCACTCACATAAAAATACCTGCACTTACACTAGGACCGTTGAATTTGTACATTAAACCTCTCACTATCTTCCTGCTGTCTGACTCCTTCACAAACAATTAATTATCTTAATCATTTGTTATGCACTCACATACAAAATCCTTTTCATCTTCATTTAATGGTCTTTACAGTATGTCAACACTTGTTGGGTTATTTTATGCCAAAGTGTTGTACTGGCCGTTCCTACAGTGGAGAACATGCACCGGTTCTCACTATAAATAGTGAGACACCGAGTGGAAAGGGAGCACTGTTCCCGTTAACGACAAGCTAGTCGTACATGTACCATTAATTGTAAATACACTTGTCTTATTTTACCCCATCTCGACTTGACTTCTTTTACTGTTGGGACTAACATCACAACACAAAGTCAGTTTCTCAATTATGGTCTATAATTATATTTACCCAACCCTTCCACTCGATCAGGATGTGATGCAAGATCAATTTTTAAGAAGAGTTTAACAGGCAGATTGCAATACCAAAGTTAAAGAGTCCAATCTGCCCTACTAGTCACCCATAGCTGGAGGGAGAATAGTTGGGTAGATACCTTTCCCAAGGGTGTTAGTACTATGTAAAATACAAACAAACTCATCCAGGATTTGAACTCAGTTTGCTACGTCCATTTCCTATGACGGTAACTACCATAAACACCCCCCTCCAATTATATAAGGGACAGAAATATAACTTTCACAATAATTTTAAACAGGTAAACATTTTATGTAGCACCTATATGATTTTCCCAACCCTATTACCCTCATGGCAAGCCCCAACCCCTTTTTATCATATGGGTGCTAGAAGGCGGTGGCTGCGGGTCTACATATTCTGGGAATGATGTTAAACTCTATCTGATGGTGAAGTTCTATTTTTGGAGGTTTGGGGAATGTGGAGCACCCCATTCATCACCATTGCTCCCTGGTCCACTCTGACCCGGAGTGGTAGTACTTGTTAGGGTCCCATCTATGGGTTAAATAGAAAAATGTATTTATAAAAAAATTGTATTATCCATTAAGAATTGATTTATTTCAAAACTTTATTGACATTAAATGACCCACTGAGGTTGATATGCCGTAAAACAAAACAAACCAAACCAAACATTTTATACTTAGATGCAATATCAATGTTTTAAGAGCCAATGTATTAATATGGTTCACAATCATTTTAAACAGATAAACCCTTCTACTATTGTCCCTATCTTCATTGTTTTCTGTACAATGTTTCGGCCGGTGAGTCCTCCGGCCTTCTTCAGGTATTTCTTGTCGGACTTGGGAACTTTCTTGGACTCGGGAACCTTCTTGTCGTAATTGGGAGCTATCACGGAACTTTGAACCTAACCCTAAATTCAGTCCATGGTTCTCATTCCCTTCTACTTAGTTGCACTATTTTATTACTAGTTCTATCACTCTGGGTTAGTGTGGACCTGTGAGTAATGACAATAAAGGTGTGACTTCACACTCCCCAAAAGCTCACCACCAAATGTAGTTTAGTGTCATACCCAGGGTAATTTAGTTAATAATAAATATTAATAACAAGATACTCAAATATTGCTGACTTCAGGGGAAGGTTATTTTACTTTGTGGATTTATATTTTTTTTATAAATATTACAAATATTCTATAGATGGAGAATGTAAACATTACATTTTTCTCTATATACTTTTTCTACCTTAAGGCAGAAATAGAAATTTTTATCAGTGGACTATTCTGGACAAACATCCCCCTCACCCCACCTTTTCTTACTTAACATCTGACTTTGGAACAATAGATGTATTTACCCATTATCTTGATTGGCTGATTGGTTTCTATGATGTTATGAGTCTTCATAAATACCCTGGCATTTTGCAGTAGTATTACAGCAAGATAGATTTGTATTCAGTTACGACTACTTGTTGCCTTGTCTTACCAATTCGACGGTAATTGGAACTAATATGAATATTCTACAGTAAACACTTCATACTTGATGCAATATTAACGTTTAAGAACCCAATGTATTGATAAGGTTACTGATATTAGCACTATGAAAATGCAATATTAACGTTTAAGAACCAATGTATTGATAAGGTTACTGATATTAGCACTATGAGAATGCAATATTAATGTTTAAGAACCAATGTATTGATAAGGTTACTGATATTAGCACTTGAAAAATGCAATATTAACGTTTAAGAACCAATGTATTGATAAGGTTACTGATATTAGCACTATGAAATGCAATATTAAACTGATATTAGCACTATGAGAAATGCCAATATTAATGTTTAAGAAACCAATGTATTGATAAGGTTACTGATATTAGCACTATGAAAAATGCAAACAGGTTTGTCCAGAAATTGAACTAGGGTTGCCGTGTCCATTTCCTAAAGGATAACCATTACACAACGAGTGACTTTTACTTTGGAATAATATGTCATATCACCAATATACTGAATAAAATATTTGAATACATATATCTTTTCTCTGCGTGTGTGTATGTGTGCAAAGAGAAAAGTGCATTTCAGAGGTTAGTAAATAGGCCTGTGCATCTGTGAACAGGAAGTGGTGACTAAGTACAATTCAATGCATCTCATTTTTTTCTTTTTGTGAGAGAGAGACAGAGAGAGAGAGAGAGACAGACAGACAGATATATAACTCAAGTAGCTTAAATAGGTAATAAGATAAAGAATTGAACTGGATAAGGAAGAGATATGTAAAAGTCTTTCTATCCAGACGTTCAATACCAACCTTATTATTTTTGAATTAAAGGAAAAAATGTAACTAGAATACAGCAAGGCAAATGTAATAGGGAGAAAAAAAAAAAGTGAAAAATCAAGAAAGAAAGAAAGAAAGAAAGAAAGAAAAAAAAAAAATGAAAGACCCCTCCCCCCACACATACAAAAAATAGGCAGACTGGTCTTGTTTGAGATTTTTTTAAATAAAATAAGGGGTTGGTAAAAAGTAAAAACTAACAATAAAAAAACAGAGACAATATTCTAATTTTGTACCATAATAGTTTTTACATTTAGCATATGAAATTGGGTGACCAATTGTAACAGTGGTCCATGATGATATTGATGCTTCTATTTAGGAATGAGTGAAGGATTCTAATTAGCATATCATAGTTAACAGCTGTCCATGATGATATTGATGCTTCCATTTAGGAATGAGTGATGGATTCTAATTAGCATATCATAGTTAACAGCTGTCCATGATGATATTGATGCTTCTATTTAGGAATGAGTGAAGGATTCTAATTAGCATATCTAGAAATTGATTGATTTTTGTTTGATTATTGAATTATATGACCTTACTAGTAAAAATCAAAAAAACAAATTTTCTACATGTCTTAATTATAAACATATTAAGGTGTATGCAACATTTCAATGCTGAACTATATTTCTTTTCTGAGTCATAAGATGACACACAAGTACAATGACATTCCTTTATATACACACACACACATTCTTATATATATATATATATATATATATATATATATATATATATATATATATATATAGAGAGAGAGAGAGAGAGAGAGAGAGAGAGAGAGTTGACAGGCTCCTGTAGTCTTCATGGCACAGTGGAATTAATGAAGCAGAAAAGAATGAAGAGAGTCACCCCCACCATTAAAAAAAAAAAAAAACTAATGTAAAAGATATAAACAAACTTACTGGCTTAGGAGTTGCTTTCTTGTAGCATAAGTATCTATAGCAACGACGTCCAAATATACTGTCTCTCCACAGATCAGCATCTTCTTTGCCATCCTCTGTTCGAGTAAGCTGGAATAGAAAGAAAAAAAAAAAAGAAGGATTTAAAGCCTAAAATCTTTAGTCATTTTATAAAAAATATATTTTGAAAATCTGAACATTTATCTTTCCTTTTGACCTTTCTAAATGGAGACCAAAGCTGTTTTCACCCAGCCCCTCTACAGAATATTACACTATTTTTAAGCAAAATATAGATGAATTCAGAGTTTTCTTTCTCAACAGGTTGTTTTACCAAAACTACACAGCCCAATCTGTCTAATTATTTACCTATAGCTGAAGGAAGAATATATACATCATCATTTTTTCTCAATTTTTGCGCGCAGGTCACGCGCAAATCGCACGCAAATATTGAAAAGAATAACGTAGCGTTCAACCGTTATTAAACAACCATAACAGAAAAATTACAGAAACACGCACAACCTAATATATATATATATATATATATATATATATATATATATATATGTATGTATGTATATCAATATATGTATTGATCAAAGCCTGAAGAAGATACCAGAATATCTGAAACACGTGTTGCGTATGTGAAATAAAAAGAATAAAACATTTTTTCTGAGAACGATACATTTTGCGGACCTTCTTCTTTTTTTATAAAATATTACATTTTCTCCCGTTGGAACCAGAACAACATTTTATATATATATATATATATGAAAGGTAAAATGGATATGAATCTGACAATATGTGTAGAAAGTTTGTAGAAAAAACAAGATGTTAATAGTTTTGCAGACAGAAATCTGTTTCGACCATATGAAACAAAATTGGAATTGTTTTAATTATATCACCGGAGGCTAAAATTTTCGAATATGATAAGGATCCCGACACTACGAATTTGTCATCATTACAGATTCTTGAAATTTTCCATCTTCATCAATTGTACTGTTGGACTTATTATATTTTTAAAACTTTCTTTTGCAGCCAGAACATTTTCCTGAACATTTTGATATTTATATACACTTTTACTTCAAACTCTTTTGAGCTTTTTTAATGATAAAAATGCTTATAAGTTTTTAAAATAAAATTTATTTTATTTTTAACATAGAATACGCATTTCTAAAAACAATTTGAAAATTCTGGCCCTGATCGAGAGCGTTCTGTGCCTCATGATTAACGATATATTTATTTTGTCTTTCCTTTTACACATAGTTGCTTTGATAAACACACACATATATATTTGAGATGTATTTTTGTATCTGTATCCGTTGTTGGAAATACATATACCAGGTTTGGGCATAGGTGTGAAGCATTAACATACTATATTATGCTAATGTTGTTACCATAATATGTTAGTCAAGGAATAAATATCAGAAAACTATATATATATATATATATATATAATTAATGTTGATATTATGATTTCACACTCATAACTTCAAGTTTCTTGGTAGTCCAATCATCAGATGAGAAGTGGTTGAGATGTAAAAAACCAGTCGTGAAATGGTAAAAATCAAATTTGTAAAAATCAAACTTGAAGTTATGAGTGTGAAATCATAATATCAACATTAATTATAAAACTGCTCTGCTTTATTAGCATTGAGCACCTTTCATGCAAATACTTTTCTCATTTTTTCATTCACTATTCATTATATATTATATATATAATATATATATATATATATTATCACACCATGTGGTTAAAATTGGTAGAATCCAACTAACTAAATATTTTCTGAAAGTCGTTTCCTCTATCCTTCCCAGAATTAAGGGTAAAGATATACAAACTTGGCAAAATGAATCATAGATATACAAAATAGCTACCATGTGACTGAGTGAAAAGCATAATTTCCAACTGTGGAACCATTTCTCCTCAACTTTTGCATAAATTCATTCCTTGGGAGAGTTGCTTTGTTGTACAAGAGATGATAATGGTTACTACTGTTAATAATTGTACACAGTGAATACGTTTATGCAATTGACATAGTTTACTCAATGGACACAATTAGATATGTGGATGAAATTGGTGTAATAAACACTAACACTTTGAGTTACACTCTGAAATAAGACTTTACGCTCACAATCATCTGTCTCTCATTCTGGACAGGGTTAATGTGACATTCAAGCTAACAGAATTATCTTTTATATATATATATATAATTTTTTTACTTCTAAACTCTACCGGTGTGGACCCCCCCCCAGATAACTCAGTTTTTCAAAATAAAAGTTTTTCAAACTTACATCTGGGGGAAAAAAAAAGAACCAATCGGGTGAAACTTAGGTAGATAGTGTCCGACTCATGTAGGTCCTTATATATATATATACTAGCAAATATATGCACCCTCCGGGTGCAAGTATTTAAGTTTTAATGTAATAAAATATTTTATTAAATTAGAAAGGCTAATTAAACTAAATAAGAATGCAGATAAAAAGATTTGAAACAGAGGGAGTATAATCAAAAAATAGAACAACTGAAACTTACTCTTCCACCACTCTCGTCTTTCATTGTTATTTTTTCTAATTTAAGTATTTAGTTAAAAGAGGAAGTAAAGAATAAATGACAGTTATTTTTTCTTGTTAATGGATTTCATTTAAGATTTATTGAAGAGATTTTTGCTTATATTCATTAAAATAAAACCAAACAATTAGAAATCAATAAAACTGAGCACATATTTATTAAATTCGATTTTTTAATATCAATATGCGAATTAGCCTTACCGTTCACACTGTAAACCGCTATTTTGTTGTATATATAAATATAATTGCACATTGTTAGTATGTAGATATGGTTAACAGTAAGAATAATGTAAAACAATTTTATTAATAATTGAGGTTAAAATAAAAATAAAATCATGGAGAATGTGATGTCAATAACTAAGGGAATTGTGACTGGAGTAGTAACATAGTTTCGGTTACAGACAGAAAAACACACAATCTCCATTATAATAAGATATATGTGGGGAAAAGTAGACAAACACGGGATGTTATGGAAACTGGATGTTTATTGTCGACAATGCAACATTTCGGTCATTTAGACCATCATCAAGACCAAGGCCCAGTTCTAGCTTCAATGAAGGACATTTTCAGAATGGTGAAAAACAGTAGGTTGTCAGTAGGGGCAGGGGTAGCTGGGGGGGGATGGATAGTGGCTTTTCTTCCCTCTAAATGGGGAGTGTTATATGGAGATGCAGGTGTTTGATCAGAATGTTGGATGATAAGGGGTGGGTCAAAATGAGTGGGTATGTGTATGTGTGTTTGGGAGCTGGATTTGTCATATATATATATATATATATATATAAGTGGATGATATCAAGTGTTACTTTGATAGGATTCAACCAAAATTGAGAACTCAAACATACATATAAAAATTTGCATATATATTCTTACATATAGGGAGTATTATAATTAAATAAATGGATATATACCTTGTTCAGGATATAAATTTATTTCGACATATTGTCTCTTCAGTCCTATCTTTATTGTTTTTGTTTTGTTTTTCAGACTTCACACCCAGTCTCACTGGAGGGATTTTACCGTGAAAAATCTCACCAGTGAGACTGGGTGTGAAGTCTCGAAAATAACAACAAAGATAGGACTGAAGAGACAATATTTCAAAATAAAATTTTATCGTCCTAAACAAGTATATATCCGATATCTCTCTCCNTCTTCTCTCCTCTATTATATATATGATATAAATAAAGGATATGAAAACAACACAATATGCTGTTAAAGTGAAAAAGATTTTATATCATATTCACTTTAACAGCATATTGTTTGTTTTTCTATCCTTTTAATCTATACTCATACCGTCAGATTCATTTCCTTTCTCTTAACTATATATATATATATATAAGTTAAGAGAAGGAAATGAATCTGACGGTATGAGTATAGATAAAAAGGATATGAAAACAACACAATATGCTGTTAAAGTGAATATGATATAAAATCTTTTCACTTTAACAGCAATTGTGTTGTTTTCATATCCTTTATTTATACTCATATATGTATATAAAGAGAAAGAGAGAGATATAATAAATAAATGGATATATACCTTGTTAGGATATAAATTTATTTTGACATATTGTCTATATATATATATATATATATATGTGAAGAAAGTAGTGAATCCGATGGTTAGTAGTATATTAAGAGAAAATGAAAACACAGTTTAAATGGTTAAGTGGTGAGTTTATTGGCCGACGCTGCAGTCTCCTTTTTCAAACCTCAAAAATTTTTAAAACAGACTGAATGACAAGGATTACCACTCGGCTTTTCTCGTTATTCTGTGATAAATAATTTCTTATTCTTATGCCTGAAGATGATCTACTTAATAGATCGAACACTGCAGTCGTCGGCCAATAAACTCACCACCTTAACCCATTTAAACCTGTGTTTTTTCATTTTTCTCAATATACTACATTATATATATATATAATATATATAATTATATATATATAATAAACCTACTATCTGTAGAGAGAGGTACTACTGTTTCAATGAACACAAGTGTCTGTCTGTAACTAAAAGATCTCAAAAATAAGATTATTTTTGTTGTGGAGACTATTTAGACAGTCATCTCTCAATACTGAGGCAACTTAATGATTAACTGTTTATTGCATTAGTTGCTTACTCAACCGTTCACGCATATTCTTTAGAAATAAACTACATCTTATTTTCTTAATGTGTATCAACCTTACTTATTTCACAAACACAACAATTTTATATATTTTTTTTAGGTATAAACATTTTTAATCATTTAAAATAAAAATGTTGTTAACCATCATTTATCAGTTGCACTGACAGCAATGAATTCCCATGACTCTCTCTCACCACTAGAGACTGAAAGACAGTCAAGTCTTCTCAGATCTATTATTATTATTATTATTATCACGTGACTTTCGGAAACATTTTTCACGCTCGTAATTGCGGAGACATGAATAAACTGCCTGCATCTGTTGTTAGGCTGCTGGAGCACTGAATCTTTCAAAGCCTCCATGCTTCCTGTAGTCCGCAACACTATAACCTGATGCCACCTCCACATACAATGCACACACATACACATGCACACACATACATGCAATATTACTACTGTGACTGTTCATGTTCCTGACACAAACATTATTCTGTCTGTACTTTGACATGAGACTTTGATGAGTTGTGGTGCACCTGAGCACTGTACACAATAATTACATTATTATTATTACATTATTATTATTTACTCTTTTTGAGTTTTCACATCGTGTTAGCTGATGGTGCTTTCACTGGAGTCTGAGTGACAGCAAAGTCTCCTCAGGTTCTCCAGGACTCTTCTGAGTATTCTGGCAGATGCAGCAGTGCAGTGTTCTGAATGGTTTCAATCCTTCCTCTGATATCCAAACCCTTTTCTAATCCTTTTGGGACTGTTCCAAGTGCACCAACTACAATTGGTATCACTTTCACTTTCATATTCCATAACTTTTTCAGTTCTCTGGCAAGGTCAGATATTTGTCCCATTTTTCATTTCCTTTAAACTTCACCCTGTGATCTGCTGGCACTGCAAATCACCAGTTGACAAGTTCTTTCTTTTTTGATTATCAACACTAGGTCTGGCTCTTGCTGGGATAAGGTGATCCGTTATTATTATTATTATTATATGCTGTATTTAATATTCAGCTTTAATTTTGCTTTCTTATAAACCTTCACCAGGTCTTTAACCAAGACCTAGGGTGAGGAAAGATAGTTAATATATTGTATTTTATGTATTAATATTTTTTCTCTGATAGTTTGAGATGAGGCTTGATGATTAGTATTATCTGCATTATTCAGACTATTGTCCTAATCTTCATCGTTATCGTACAACGTTTCAGCCGATATACCCTCCGGCCTTCTTCGGGTATTTTCTTCTCAGACTTGGGAACCTTCTTTTCGACTTGGGAACTTCTTGTCGTCATCGGGAACCCTCTTGTCATATATCGATACCTAACCTTTTATTCAGTCCATGGGGGTATCCTGTTCCATTCCGCTAAACCATAGCTGGGGTAGGAGCTGTTATATATTTTTCTATGTAACTGCTGCCTGTCAGGATTGAACTAGGAATCCAGAGATAATTGTCACTTAGAAACTGTCTTACCTAACTACCTTATCCACTAGGCCAGCGTGTCCAATTGTTTAATATTTTGTTGTTATTATTTTTTTCCTGCTTTTTTTTGTATTATTGTCTATTGAAGTCAGTTAGTCTACTGTTGGGTTTAATAACAGCAGCTTACTAAGTACCTTAGAGGGGCCGGGTTAGCTCAGTCGGCTAGAGCGTTTGGCTAGGAAAACACAAGGTTCCAGTTCGATACCAGTCCTCGCCAACTCAGCGTTATGAGTAGCACAGGTTTATCTGGTGCGGTGAATAAGGAGCTGATGGTAGGTGTGGCGCTCCACCTCAGACGGCAAGAGAATAATACCTTGGTCTAGCGCTATTGAAAAGGGGATGATCTCCCTCGCTGACTGGCTGATACCGACTTTTAGGCGGACCCCGAGACTTTTACTTTTTATTTTTACTAAGACCACTCAAGCAAGTTCCAAGACAGTTGGATAAATAGAATCAGAATGGATCCATCCATGGATCGGTGATTTCGGTGATTCCACCCTTGAGTTCATGATTGGCTGCTTGACTCGTGATACTTTCTTTAGAAATGACATTGGTTGGGTCTATATATATACTTTGTCATTTTGCCAGTGGAACTTTGTAGGCATTCGACGTTTGTATTTGATTACAACCGTTTGGTTGCCTTGTCTGGCCCAGTTCGACATTAATTGGAACATTAATTATTCTTTCAAGAAAAGTTGATTGCTTTTGTATTTCAAGAAAAAGAAAAGAAAAAAAAAATCAAGCACTGCCACGAGCAATTTAATAACAACTTGATTATAATAAACCTCTTTCCAACCAGTTATTTTTTTTAACATCATTACATTATGATTTGATTCATGTTTAATGGCTTATTAATAGCAAATATTTTAGTTCTTTGTATATAAGAATTTGTAAGCAAATAGTTGTGTAGGTAAATTTATTTTCGTTTTGAATTGTTAGAGCGTGAGGACAATGGTTAGTTGGTTATTTTATTAAGTGGTTATGATCAATTCTTGTGGGTTATCTAATGCTAATCTTATGTTTGTATATATTATTTTATTTAATGTATAATCAATTATTATTTGATTTATTGTATCGATATTTATTATTGTATATTATTTATATTATTATTATTGATTTATTATTATTATAATTATTATTGTATATTATTTTTAGTTATTATCATTTATTTGTTATATTTATTGTATCATATATAATTTATTAATGTAGTAGTCAATTCTTGTGGGTTATCTAATGCTAATATCAAGCGTTTGTATATATGATTTAAGGTATTTGCTCTCATCCCACTTAATGAAGGGCTGGACAACAAGTACTCGTTTTTACATGGGCACATAACAATTGCAACGATCTGGGGGCATGGCCCCTTGATCGATGCTATTATTGTACTTCACAGGTCAGAGGCCGAAGCCACTGGAACCCCCAGCCGATGGCCGGGTATATAGAAGGTAAAGAAGTGTCAAAGCATAGAATCGGGAACAGATACTACACTTGATCCTCCCGTTCTCATCAGCGTAAACAAGATTTGTAATAACTAGTTTAGATAAAGGTTAATGCTCATTTTAAATTATATCTGTATATTAAAAATTGTAAATTATTGAAATTAATTTCTTGCTTTTTTTTTTATATGTAATGTCAATTCCCTTTACTGAGGAAAAAAATTACTAAGCGTCTCACAGGTTCTTCCTTATGTGGGGATTTTTATGGAATCCAGCGAGGATCAACTCCGCGATAAGAAATATTGGATCTGCGAGACACTACCCTCTACCAAGCAACAATAAATTAAAGAACACGAATAAAATATCAAACAAATTACAAGATCTGTTTTTTTCAGAGGTCACTTAATTTTGACCCCTTCCTTATGTTGGGGGCGTAACATTTTTATTTTTAATAGTTTACTAATTACATAATAAATAAAGAGGACTGACTTCTGATTTAGGTCGTGAAATTCTTGGTGGTATCTAATGCTAATTCTGTATGTTTGTATATATGATTTGTAAGTAATAGTTTGTTAGATTAATATTTTTGGTTGGTTTTTCTAAGAATACTTACAAGAACACCAATATCAACAAATTACAAGCATTTCTGTTGATTGAAATTAAATATTACCATATGTTGTTTAGGCAGTCCCAAATGTGTGTAGTGGTAATGTGCATGAATTGCAAATATAAAATTCAATGTGTGAAATTTATTGTTTTGATTGTTTTCAAATTTAAGTTAAATATTTGTGTGTACTAGGAAAACATTGTTATTGTAGTCAAATCCAGTTATAAACTATCGAGATAGATGCTTACATATATTTTTTTGTATTAATCTATACATCTTACTTATAATGAGGATTGAGTGTTTTCTGTCTGTAACCGAAACTATTACTACCAAGTCAGAATTCCCTTTTGTTATTGACAATCACAAATCCTCAAATGATTTATTTTTATTTAAATCTCAATTATTAATAAATTGTTTTACATTATTAATCTGGATTGACCATATCGAGATATTAATAACATGAAATATTCTATATATAACAACAAAAATAAACGGTTTACAGTGGAACGGAAGGCTAATTTGCATATTGATATTTAAATGTGATTTTATAAATAATGTGTTTAGTACTATTGATTTCTAATTCTTTGGTTTTATCTTAAGTGAATATCAGCAAAAACTCTTCATAAATCTAATGAATCCATTAACAAGAAAAAAAAACTGTCATTTTTATTCTTTACTTCTCTGGTTTAAACTAAATACTTAAATTAGAAAAAATAACAATGAATGACGAGAGTGAGTGGAAGTGGGAGTTTCAGTTGTTCTATTGTTTGATTTATACCCCCACTGTTTCAAATCTCTTTATCTGCTTCTTATTTAGTTTCATTAAGTCTTTCTATTTAATACAATATTTTATTAACATTCAAACTAAATACTTGCATCCCGGAGGGGTGCTATAATTTGCTAGTATTGTTAAATATAGAATTGTCTGTGAGATTGTAAAGTTTCTATGTAACTTATGGTTTCTGTGTAGAATATCCATATCATGAAAAAATTTAATCAAATCGATGGTGTAAGTGGCTAATGTGCTGGACTGACAATATCATAGTAAGAGAGTTTGAACTGCAGCGTGTTATGTTCATTTTGGACTTAATACTGTTGGGAAGAGGTATTAACCCCGTCAACCACCACAAGCTATGGATATATACCACTAGACTATTCTTCTATGGAGCAAGATATGCTGCTTGGGCATTAAATTAACCTTCATTAAAGGCTGACATATATCATAATATAATTAAACTAAACCAGATGATCTAATGTTACACTTAACCCCTATTTGCTCCACTGCGGCACCAATGATCCAGTTTGATTTCTTTCATTGTTAACTCCCTTAAATCAAAGCATAATTTTGTATATCCAAAACAAAAACAAACTTGGATAGAAGAAAGGGGTTAATAAAGCAAGATTCGCCTTTTGTTTTAAATTTTTTCAGTTTTTTTTCTTTTGTTTTCTATTGAAGCTGAAAAAGCGATTTGATACAAATAACAAAAAGTTATAAAATTTTTTTTCAGAGTAAGGTTTCAATCAAACAAAAAATTTCAGATTCATGGACTCATTTAATTGATTGATTGCTGTTCTTGTTTTTCATAATGACACACATTTATTATATATATATAGTATATACTATAACAGTTCAAAAATACTAAAACACTTCCGAAATCTAAACAAGTGAAATCAACCATAGCTTCAGTCACAGCTCATGACCAGTTTGTCTTAGCGTCAAAATCAATTTTGATGCCGAAAAATGAATTTAATTCATTTTTACGATCAAAGCACTATACATTAATATATATTATATTATATAATATATAAAAATATATATATTATACTATTATAAAAAAAAAATAAAAATCAAAAAATAAAATAAAAACAAAACATTTAAATAAAAAAAAAAAAAAAAAAAATATTATATAAGTAATATATATAATTATATATATAGTATTATATAAAGTAAGTGGAAAGTCAACGGGGCCAGCTTAAAGTCGGATCAACCAGTCGCGAGGGGTACATCCCCTTTTCAAATAGCGCTAGACCAAGGAGATTGTCCTTTAGCTTCTGAGGTGGAGCGCCACACCCTACACATCAGCTTCTTACTTTAACCACCAGCCAGATTTCCTGTGCTACTCTAACGCTTAGTTGGCGGAGTGACGCGGTATCGAACTAGGAACGCTTGTTGGTTTTTCTAGCCGAGACGCATCTACCCGACTGAAGCCTAAGTATAATCTTTGTTAATTATTATTGAGATTGATTATGAGAAGTGCTCAATTACCTATCTGTAAGAGTGTTATTTATTTATTTGAGAAAAAGTGAACGTTTCTGATTGACACGGAATAATCGACCAGGAAGTGATGTTCCGAAACCATTTGTAAAACGGACTTTAAATGTATTGGGTTGACTATAAATAATAAATATATATAGATATATATAACTAATGAGATAATTTGAAAAAAATAGATTGACATGTCAATTTCAATTTGGTTTATTTCTTTTTCTCATTAATATATATATATAATATATATATATTGAACGCGAATTCATATAACTGTTATGCAACATTTTCTACATATTTCCCAAACTCAACACATTTCAAAACATCCATCATCTTTAACAACAAAAAAACTTTTTCACTTTACTTGTTTCTTATTTTCCTGAAGAAGTTTCTATAAATAACTGAAACGTTTGAACATCGACATTAACGAACTCAATAGAATATAATTCCATGCCCGTGCTTTGTCTACATTTCTTTCATAATATATATTATATATATATATAATAGTAAATAGAAGACAGTAACATCACAACCATCCCTCATCCATTTTTTTTCTTCTCATACTGGTTTTTTCTATGTTTGAATTTGATTTTCAGGGAAGTTACAAAAGAAGAATGAGAGAAAAAAAAAAAAAAAAAAAGAAAAGAAAAAAAGGTTAGTAAAGTTAATTCATTAACATAATTACTTTTGTATCTCAGTTAATAGAGTTTGCCACTTTTAGTTTGTTCTTGTGTGTCAATTTTTTTTTTTTAAACAACTAATGCAGTTCTGCTGTACCTAAACTTATATATATTCATATAATATTAGTATTTATGTGTGTGGTTGTGTGTAAGTTTCTAATTGGTCTAATTAAGTGTTTTCCATTTATTTTTACAAACTTAAACATTCAACAAATTTTTAAGGTTACATTTGATGCATTTATCAAGTATAATTATATTTACCAATACCGAACCAGGCATGAGCACTCTTATTGAGCATATTTTACTGCTTGTCAAATTTTTTTAAAACAAAAGTACTTTTGCCATTTTATTTAGTATTATACTGTGTAAACACATGCCATTGTCAATTTCTCTTGCTTAATTAAGGTGTTTTATTTATTTTTCAACTTAAATTTTTGTTAGAACAATTATTTGTAATTTAACTGTTAGAAACAAGAATAAGTGTGTTAGTTGTGTGTGTGTGATTCTTCTTGTAACGATGTGCCAGAATGATAGGCGATGCAAAAGCAATGTCATTTTTTAATGAGATCTTCAAAAAGTACTTCGATGCCTGGTCTGATCAAACAGTCAAAACTATTAAAAATGATTTACCAGTTTGCGGTCCATTACTATACACGGATACTACAGAGAAGATCTGAGGAATGAACTGGAGGATACAGTTGTGTTGTATACATACCACAATTAAAGAATAAATATAAAATTATTCACATTCAAGCCCATCTAGAAAATACAGACATAATAAAATCTGACAGTATATAAACAAATAATGAAGAACAAAGAAATTATAATATATAATTTATATGAATATATATATTATATATGAGAGTAAGTAATAAACAAGATGGTTTATTTGATATAGGCTTTTTAGCCGACATTTTTGGAGGCATATTGTGCCTTAACGTTGAATCCATACCTAATTAATGAAAATTAATTAGGTTAATAATAATGAATTTAGGTCAGGCAATATATGTTCAATGAAGGCTAAGCAAATTGAGAAAATGTCATCCCTGAATGTAAACATTTCGACCTTGCTCTGATGGAGACTAATTAGGCCAAATGTTACATCAGGGATTTGAACATTTTCTCGATTTGTTTAGCCTTATTCATTTGACATATTATGGCACTGCCTTAAATTCTATTAATTTTCAAATTTAGGTACATTAATTAGCCATATCTCAAAAAAAAAAAAAAAAATAAACAATATATATTATATATTCAGAGAATGTTTATTTATAAATCATAATATGCAATGTTTAATGTTTTTGGTTAAACGATTCTTAGGTTTTGATTTGTTTATTAATCCTCCTCTGAAACATCATACTATTTATCATCTTATCGAATGAGAATCTAATAGAATACAAGCCTTTTCAACAATTAATTTTTAAATAATAAATACTTTCTTAAGGCGACCGTTAGACACTTCACACTTGTTGAAAAGTGGAAAAGGATCCTGGGATTAGCATGTAGATCCCACTTTGAAGGGGGATGAAAGGCACCATGCCCTAGGTAGGCATCTTCCATTTAAATATAATTAGCTGGGGATACTTCCAGCAGACCTTATATATCTTATATAATGGAGATTTGTGTTTTTCTGTCTGTAACCGAAACTATATTTAACTACTCAAGCACAATCCCTTTGTTATTTACACACATCTCCATGATTTTCATTTTTTATTTAAACCTCATTGATTAGTAATAATTTGTTTTACATCATTAAGACCTGTTAAAAACAATTATCTACATACTAATAACATGCAATTATATTCTATATATTCAATGAAATAGCGGTTACAGTGTGAATGGGAAGGCTCAATTTGGATATTTGATCTTCAAGAAAATTTGATTTTAAATAAATATATGCAGTCATATTCTGATTTCTAATTTGTTGGTCTTATCTTAATAAATATGAGCAAAATAATCTGCGGGATAAAATCTTAACAGAAATCTATTCAACATAAAACAAAATAACTGTAATTTTATTCTTTTTTCTTCTATTTTTATTTTAAAACCTAAATTAGTTAAATTAGGGAAAATTTTACCACTGAAAGACGGGGAGTAAGGGAAAATGGGTGGAACAGTTAGTTCAAAGTTGTTCTATTTTCCGATTATATCCCCTCAGTTTCAAATTATTTTACTGAAATTTCGTATTCAGTTTCATTAGCCTTTTCTAATTAAACAATGATATTATTATATTTAAAACTAAATACTTGCACCCGGAGGTGCATATATTTGCTAGTTCTAATTAAAACTGTTAAAGAATAAAAAAAAAAAAAGATGTTGAATATATTGTTGAAAGAAGGACAAAAATTTAAATAAAATGTTAACATTCCTCCTCCCTGCTATACCACCCTATACATGGTGAAATGTTACCAAATATACTGTAAAAAATATTCCTTGCACAATTCATGATTATTAATATCACATACACATAGAAAAAACAACACAAAACAATATCAATTTAACTGGAATATAAAAGCTAATTTATTGTTACAATGAATTTTCATTTGTAATTCTACAAACTGATTGTAATAGAGAAAGAAAGGTGGTGGTGGTTGGTGGTGGCTAGTATGTTTGACGGGTCGTGTTAATGGTTGGCTGGGGTCAAGGTTTAAATACAAAACACAATAAATGACAATTAATAACTATTGATACCTGTTCATCTTTGATATGGATAATCCCTTGAGTTGGTGCATGGGAAAAACATGCCCCCCATCCTCACCCCCAGCGACCTTGTGTTGGCAGAAAGCAATAACGCATGTCCTGATGCTGCACTGAAACTCTATATGAAAGCAGGAGTAAGAAAAAAAAAAAAAAACGCGTTCGGAAGTAAAGTGTTGAAATCAATATTGTTTATTTGATTTACGGGCAATATCAACCTCAGTGGCGTTCATTTAATGCCGATTAAAGTTGAAATAAATTCAATTCTTAATGGATAATTACAATTTTTTTATAAACTCATCGTTTTCTATTTAACCATAGATTGGGACCCTAACAGGTACTACCCACCCGCACGCAGAAGTGGACCAGGAGCAATGTGATGAAGGGTGTTCCCACATTCTCCCAAACTCCAAAACTGGAACCTCACCATCAGATAGTTATTTAACGTTCATTCCCAGGACATTGTAGACCCTCAGCACACTGCCTTCTAGCACCCAATGATAAGGATTGGGGTTGCCATAAGGGTAATAGGGTTGGAAAAATCACTATAGGTAACTAGGGCTTGACGTGGCCAGCCGACTTGATCGGAGGGGGTCTGTCTGACCACCTGTCTAGCCCCAAGAAAAGCTAAAGTGGAATATTTGCAAGTTCCTGGACTGCTCATCACCTGGTCTATCCTTAAAGCATCACAGTCCGCCACCCCACAGCCGACAGCCACATTGGGGGAGTCTTACCCCTCTTGCAGAGTGCAGTTGCTGCATTTCTAAACGCCCCCAAGCTGACAGGCGGGTAGCATCATTAGGAGTAATAAGATAGTTCCCAGCATGATTATTCTTCCCTTCAGAGAGTGAATCAGCCTCCTGAAATTGAAAGCTACTGAACTTAGAATAACTTCAAGCAAACCTTCTCATGTGCAAATTTAGAAGGGTATGGGTCAAGGAAATGCCTAATGGCCAGGTGTGAAACGTCCTAGGGCATTTATTCCAAACCTATCTGTGTGGAGTCAACAACATAAAAAGACCTGTGGGAGAATAGAATAAGAATAAGAAATTTATTAATCAATAGTAGTACCGAAATTATTAAAAAAATACTAAGTAAAAGAAAAACTATGGTTTAAACTACTATGAAGGGAGGCCATGCCTAATAGCATGAAGCTAATCCCATGGGAACATGACCACCTTGGACGCTTCACAGGAAACAATACATGAAACACACAACGTAAAACAGCCTATACACTATATATCCATGAGACAAATTAGCCGTGTGAGAATCTAAATTTGCAAAATCTGTTGTTATAAGAGGGCAATAAAATTTGATTTTTCAAAAAGTGTTTTTAAGGACAAAATAATTACTGAAAAAGCTTCATCTTTTCTTTATCAAAAAATAACGACTGAACAGTATTCCAAGAATTAATTGCCATTTAAACACGAAATCGATTATTGCCCAAAACAACAGTGGATGATTAGGGAAAATAAAGCAAACCAGATTTCAGCACGAGTACATGAGCATGGGTGAATTCAACTGCAAAAGCATTCTGGAACAGAAACAGGCATTTTATTATTTATTTAGTTAGAGAGAGAGAGTAAAAACACTACCGAGTAGATGTGTCTGTGATTGTAATTTGTCTGTCTGTGTAACGCAATAGGGCTAGAATGACTGATCTGATAGCACATTATCGACCATTTTTCTGTGGCCATTTTCTTGAGGGAATAATATATATCTGCACCTTTTTGTATCGATTATACACCTTGATAAAGGTAGAAGAATTAAGTACTGCACGACTTCAAGAACACAAAAGTGTTCAACTTATTCAAATTTTACTTAGCACCTGTAAAGTAGGAGACATTGCTTGACAGTGGGGTCAAAAGGTAACTCCATGTGAGAGCCTGAAAAATATATGAATTTTAATAGAAAGCTTCAAGTTGCTTGTTGATAGATGTCCTTGGTGAAACACAAAGAAAGTGGCAGGAAAAAGTAACTTTAAATTTTTGGTGAGTTGTTTTTTTTAGATACAAAAGAAAACATTATTTAGTTAAATTTTCAAAATTTTTGCTTGAAATTCAGCGTTTATGAAATTGTTTCTGGATGTGAGTCTCAGGGTAGAAAATGTTGTGAAGCGAAAATAGAAAAAATGTTATAGCGTGAAGGCAAAAGGGAAAGGCAATTTGAAAAAATGAAGTCAGTTAGCCTACTGTTGTTTGAATAAACAGCAGCTAAGAAACAACTCAAGCTGTGTCCAAGCAGCTTGGTATATAATAGGACCTCAAGAATGATCCATTCCATGAATCTGGTGATTCCATTCCTTGAGTCTGATTGCGCTGCTTGACTGCGCTTGATTTGAATGACATCTGTGGAATCTTTATTATACTCTTGTCATTTTGCAGTGGACTTTGTAGCTTTGCGGATTGTATTGAGTTATAACCATTTGCTGCCCTTGTCTTCCCAGTTCGACGGTAAAAATGGACTTTAAATTATTCTTCAAACAAAAGAAAAATATGTTAAAGGATTGTAAAAGGAATTACGTGAATTTTTTTTGAAAAAAAAAGAAGGGAAAAAAACAAAGATATTATAAAAAACAATTTTAAACCCCGTTATGTATCATTTCACATAACTACGATATTAATTGTTTTTTTTTTTTTATTTTTTTATTTTTGGTGAAAACCCGTTTTCCAAAATGTTATTTGGTTGAGTCAATTATATAAAAAATATTAAATGTTTCCTGTTTATTGATTGTTCCATAGTGTGTCATTGTGACTTAAACTTCTTGTTTGCCCCCGAAAACAATAGTTATAGAAGCCACAATATGAGGGTGGAGGGAAATTTTAAAAGAGTTTATCCTCCTTTCTGAAGTAAGAGTTTGGAACATAAACCCACTATTCAGAACTGGCTTGGAAAAAGAAAACACCAAAAGATAAAATGGAAATATAAAACTTAAATATACTCTCCCTCCAGCTATGGATAAATAGTAGGCAGACTGGGTTCTTAACCTATGGCTAGGTAACCAGTCTAGAAGAAGGAAACTCTAATTCAAACCTGTTGAACTCCACTTAAGAAATTGACCTTGTGTCACATCCTGCTCGTGCGGGAGTTGGTAAATATATATTTACCAATTCCTGCAAAAAGGTCATTTTTAAGCGGATTTTAACAGGTTTGAATTCAAACTTCCCCTTCTTCTAAATTACTTGCCTATTTCAAGGTTAAAAGCCCCAGAGCCTTACTATTTACCATATAACTGGAGGCAAATTAGTTGGATGCATACCTTCCCAAGGGTATTAGCACTATGTGAAAATCTTTCCTATTTTAACTCTTAACATCCTGTTGAGAATTTTCTTAAGTCCAGAGCATTCCTATAATGATATATAAAAAAGAAAAATCTAAAAATGACTTTTTGCATCTAAAGTTACCTGTTATTTCCCTTAAATGAAAGACTTTCTAAATATGTTTATATTACATTTAAACAAAGTCCAGAGACCCATTCCTATAAGGATTTATCAAAAAAATGGCCTTTTTCATTTAAAGTTACCTGTTATTTCCCTTAAAATGAAAGACTTCTAAATATGTTTAATATTACATGTTAACAAAGGCTATCGTTTGGGGTGGATTTAGGAAACGAATTGAAACTTCCGGCCGGTGGAATGAGGTGTTATAGGACCTTAAGAGTTAACCATAGATGGGACCCTAACATGTACTACCACTCAGAGTTTAGAGTGGATCTGGGAGTAATGGTAATGAAGTAGTTCATTCCAGAATTGGAACTTCACTATAAATGCAGTTTAATGTCATACCCAGGACACTCAGACCTCAGCCACCGCCTTCAAGCACATATATGCCAAAAAGGGTTGGAGCTTGCCATAAGGGCAATATGGTAGGGACAATCATATAGGTGTTAGGCTTGACAGACAACTGAATAATCAGAGAGGGCCTCTGACCACCCGTTTAGCCTAAGTAAGGCTAAAGTGGAGTGTTGCAGTCATGGACTGCCTCAGCCACCAGGGTTCCATCCTTATGGATTTGAACTTGGGATATTGTGTTCATTTCCTACAACAATAACCTTATATTACATAACTTAATTATATAATTTGTCAATTCCTTAACATTCTATTGATTGAAATAAAAAGGGTTTGGTTTGAAGTTCCGTGAAAACTCCACGATTATGACATGAAGGCTCGTGGGTCGACAAGCAATACCTGAAGAAGGCTGGAGGGACACATCAGCTGAAACATTGTTGTATATTGCAATGAAGAGGAGGACAACAGTCCAAATAATACAAGGACTTTAACAGGTTTAAATTTTAAAATTTTCTTTCTCCAAGAACCGGTTTCACATTACAAAGGTTAAAGACGAATCTGTCCTACTATTTACCCTAGCTGGAGAGGAGAATAGTGGATGCATACCTTATCCAAGGGTATCTGAAAATGCAACTAGCCAAGTACCAGAAACTGAACTAGAGTCACTGTGTCCATTCCATGACGATAACCATTACACGACAAGCACTTAGTGCATAGTACAGACACAAAATTTGATTGCTTTAAAAAAATCTCATTTCCCATATTGTTTCTTTTTTTCTTTTTTTAAGTCTACTAAGAAAACTAGAAGAAACTTTTTTTTACATCAGCTGAGCCTTCCTGGCACAACGATCCGAATCATTTTCCGGATCAAAACTGACAGCGTAAAATCTAGGGCAGGATCTTCAATCTTTGAAGTTCACATCACCTTAAAAAATGATCTAATGGGCAGAAATTGGGGGCTTGAGATTTTAATTGTGCACAAATAAGAATGCTTGAAAATATCTAAGAAAACACCTCATCAGAATCACAAGACCACATGCATACACATAAGAATACATACACATATAATTTATGTAGGGAAGAAATAGTAATGAATCCGACAGTAGTTGGAAAAGTAATAAATAAAAGTGTGACAAATTTAGGAGATGTGAGGATATTTTATGGATATTCGAAAAATATGATGTCGATGTTTAAATATTTTGATTGATATGTATTAATTAAATACTTATCTATAATTAAAATATATATCAAATATGTATCTCCAATCTCAAGAAGATTGCAGATACATATTTAATTACTAGAAGTGGCTACCTGGCGTTGACCTGGGTAGATGGGTGTGTTAAAAAAATTAGTCTTCGCAGATTCATTATTGTTTAATAGTGAGTTTGATCCTTATGTAAAAAAGGACCCTGCATTGATCTAGAGACTCTGAAAAGAAAAATTAATGTCCTCTATTTGAAATAATAAATGCAAAAAAATTTCCGTGCTTTATCATTTAAATTCTATTTTTAATTATGTTCATGAATATAAAATATAATTTTCATTATTTTTATCAAAAAGCAAGATCTGGTGATAGTGAATGTGTATATATATTTACTTTGTCATTAATTGTTTTATTTTCTTATGTTTGTTTGTTTGTTTATTGATTTTGACGGCATATCAAACCTGTCCGGGGTTATTCATTTTCTTAGTTTCCTCCAGACATGCATACATACATACACACTGCCTTTATATACAGTCCAATAAATTGGATATCTGTGACTCAAAATTATCTTGAAAATTTTTTAAAAGGATACGCATGAAAAACGTTGAAGAAAAAAAAAAGAAAGATGAAAATGAAAATGAAGCAGCATCAAATTACTGATTGCAAAAATAAAAATGCTTTTTTTTTCCCCCCCAATGGACGAGCCTTTCATGATACCCTTATAAGGGTATCATGAAATATTCATTATACCATTATATAAGATAAATAGAAACAACATGCTTCATTTGTTTTTCTGTTATTTTTCTACAGCCACTCCTTTGAAGATGGCGATCTGAGGTGATTCTCTCATGTAATAGAAACCATATTTCTCTCTTTGAATTTGTCAAAGAAAAAAAAAGGAAAATTACAGTGATCATTACTTTTGGGATGGGTAGTTTAGAAGTCTTTTTTTTTTTTCTTAATTTTCTTTTTTTTTTTTAAATATCTGTTGACTATCTTGATCTCTTTGTTTCTTCCTGATCCAATCTGAGGTTGACATTGGAGAATTTTTATCAATAAAAGAAAAAAGCAACTAAAAATGAATTTTGATCTTAGATCTTTTGATTGATCATTTCAATGTCTTTGTTCCGATATTTAACCTGTAAATTTTTTTTACAATAAGTTCAACATACCCGTTTCAGATTCTTCAGATGTTTTTTTTTGTTTTATTTTCTTATTAAACATTTATTCAACAGTTTTTTTTGTTTTTTTTTAGATCACAAACAGTATTAGTTAATAGTACTCAAATTAAAAATACCATATATAATTGTGCATATGTATTTTTTCAACCTCTCCGCAAAAGCAGTATGTTTGACGCATACCTTTCTCTTGGTATAAGAAGCGGAAATTCAAACCTGTTATTCAATCCGATGAAAAATTGACCTTGTATCAAATCCTGCTCTTGGAGAGGGTTGGAAAATGCATATACACAAGTATATATAGTATTTCTTGTGAAATTTCAGTGATATTAAAAAAAACTGTGAAATAAATAATTAAAATATATATATATAAGTTGAAAATGGAAGCGAATCCAACAGTATATTGAAATGAAAAATAAAGGTAATATATACATACATGCACACACACACACACACACACACACACATATATATATATATGTGTGTACAAAGAAAAAAATCATTGCTTACTTACCAGGAAATAATCTTGAGGACAATGAACACGGTCAGAAACGACGCAGACCGCTACAATTGTTGGTCTGTGCTATCGTCAGTCATTGAAAGTCTCTTAACCTGAAATAGACAAAAAATAAATAAATTAAAAAAAATTATTTTAAAAAAATGAAAAACTTTTTTGTGAAACAAAATTAAAAAAAAAATCAAATATTACTGCAAAACTTTTGGTTGGTTCATTTAATGGCATATCAACTCCTTTATGGGTTATTTAATGCTTTATTCATTTGTAAATGTTTGCAGAAATGCTGATAGGTACGTGTCCTGCTCCCTGACAAGAACAAAGGATGCAGTTAAATCATATCCATGCATCCCAGTGTTTTCTTTTTTATTCCCCACAATTTCAAACTAACTGTAAATACATTTCAATATTTTCTTATAAATGAATTACACAGGATGGGTTAGTTGGACGGCTTTAGTTGGGACCCATAAATTTTCCTGGGGACTTCATTTCAAAACCAAATATGTGTGTCCCAGGATGCACTAAATCAAAAAGCTATCAGCATCACTGTGTGTTTAATTATAGTCATAAGTATCTATATTTTCACAACAATCCATTTGTAACTTTTCATATTTTTTTAAATTGACCTTTTTTTTTATTACACTATAACCATGTTTGTACAGTTATACGATTTGCAGAATTTCTATTTATTACAAATAATCTACACAATTATATGGTAAAAATTACAATTCATAATCAATAAGTCATTTATTTGGACACAGTTACATGGTTTCCATGGTTTAAGGGGCCCGGTTAGTTCAGTTGTAGAGCGTTCGGATAGAAACCACAAGGTTCCTAGTTCGATTCCGGTCCTCGCCAAACTCAACGTATGAGTAGGCACAGGATCTGGCGGTAAAGTAAGGGCTATGTAGGTGTGGCGCTCCACATCACGATCCAAAACAATCTCCTTGGTCTAGCGCTAGTGAAAAGTGGATAAACTCCCTCAATTGATTGGGCTGATACCAACTTTAGGCTTGCCCCGACGACTTTACCTGGTTCCAAGTATTCCTATCTGACACCAATAATTTGCAAGAAATAATATGATTTCAAGTAGCATGGTCTAATGGTTAGAGTCGTAGGAAATGGACTCATCGACCTGAGTTCAATTCTTGGACAAAGCTGTTTGCATTTCACATGTGCTAATACCCTTAGGAAAGGTATGATCCAAATCCTCGTCCTGCTATGGTAAAGACTGGGCTCTTTAACCATGGCAGGTAACCAGTCTAGAAGGAAAACTCTGAATTCAACCCGTAAACTTCCACTTAAGAAATTGACGTGTGTCGCATCCTGCTCGTGCGGAGGGAGTGGTAAAATATATAATAATCCTTAGTAAGCAATAGTAGTTCAAGTAATATTCTTAATACAATTTGTACACATGTGGTATCAATTTTCCTAGTACATATAATTTGAGATAGATCTACTTGACCATGAAGATACTACAATCTGGGTCAAAGTGGACCCTGAGTAATTGGAATGAAGGGTAATTTTCTACACTTCCCAGAAGTCCAGTTGTAGTTTAGTGTAATACCCAGGATACCCCTCTGCAGAGTGTACAGTTGCATATCTAACAGGGTGATGAGAAGGATTGAAATGCAGTTGATTTAAGATGAGCAAATTAACCCATTAAGACTCTACATTAATGACTGAAACAAAAAAAATGCATAAACAATTATTTTGTTGCTAGTGGTATACATTCAATCAAAACAAAAAAAAAAATTAGCAAAGTATGAATTTTTTCATGTTCTTAAGTTAGCATTATTGAATAATTAATTCATAACAACTCGGTGCAAAACATTCAAAATGTCACATGCAACATTTAGGCTATTTAAAGGATTGTGTTTTCAAAATGCTTTAAAAAAAAGAAAAAAATCTTGAGGGTGAAAAAGAAAAAATCTTGGGGTGAAAAAGAAAAGAAAAAATTCTCCAAAGAGTGGAAAAAAATCTTTGGCAAATTAAGAACGAACGTTTTTTTTTTAATTCTTAAAAAGTTCGGAAAAAAAAAAAAAATAAAAAAAAAAGGTTTGGGTTGGGACCTTGCAACCAGAAAGAAAAAGAAAGAAAAAAGGAAAATAAAAGGTGAAAAAAAAAAAAAGAATAAGGAACGGAAGAAAAGAGAAAAAACATCAAAAGAGAAAAAAAAAGGACGTAAAGAACGGGAAAGAAGAAAAAAAAAAAAAAAAAGAGAGAAAAAAAAAGATACGAAAGACGAGGAAAAAAGAGAGAAAGAACAGAAAAAGAAGGAAATAAACAAGAAACAAAAGATAAAAAAAAGAAAAGAAAGAAAACAAAAACTAGGAACGAATGAAAAAAAAAAAAAGAGAAAGATGAAAAAAAAGCAGGGGAACAACAGAAAAAAAAGGAAAAAAAACGAGAAAGAGAAGAAAAAAAGGAAGAAGGGAGGAGCGAAGAAAACGGGAAATAAGGAAGAAGAAAAAAAAAAAAAAAAGATCAAAAGATGAAGAAAAAGAAAAAGAAGGGGAAAAGAAGCGGAGAGAACAGAGACAAAAATAAGAAACGGTATACGACAAAAATTGAAATAAAAAAAAAGAGGAAGAAGAAAAAAATATGAGGGCAAGGAAAAGAAAAAAAAAGAAGAGGGAAAAGAGAAAAAGAGAAAAACGGCACAAAGAGCAGAGAAAAAAAAAGCGAGGAGAACGCGGAAAAAAAAAAAAGAAAGGGAAAAGGGAAAGGAGGAAAAAGGAAAAAAAAGAAAGAAAAAGAACAAAATAAAAAAGAGAGCAGGAGAAAAAAGAGGGAGAAAAGAAAAAAGAGGGAAGAAAAAAGAGAGGGAAGGAAAAAGAAGGGACGCAAAAAATGAAAGGAAGGTGGAAAAAAAAAGGAAAATAAGCGGGGAGCATGAGAGGAAAAATAAGTAAAACAGGGAGTGAGCGTAGGAAGGAAGAGAAAAGAAGAGGAGGTAGAAGATAAAAAAAAAAACGAAAAAAAATGACAAAGAACAAGCGTTAAAAGAATGAGTGAAAATGAAAAAGAAAAAAAAAGGGAAAGAGGATAAAAGAGAGGGAGAGAAGAAAAGAAAATGAAAAAAAAGGAAGGAAAGGGAAAAAGACAAAAAGAAGAAGAACGGAGACGGAAGAAAAAAAAGGATGACGAGGAAAGAAATCAGAGGGGAGGAGGAAAAAACAGGAAAAAAGAGGGCGAAAAAGAAAAGACAAAGAAAAAAAAAAAAAAAGAAGAAAAAAAGAAAGGAAGAGGGCGGGTGGCGAAGAGAAAAGAAGAAAAAATATCCTGACATAGTTTCATAAAAAAAAAAAAAAAAAAAAAAAAAAAAAAAAAAAAGGAAGTACCCATAGCAATTATAAAATACAAAAATCATGAAAACTAGAATATATGTAAGGTGTGTGTACAAGAGTTATCACATTGTATTCACAGTCTTAAGTTTTCATACAAGGAAGATGCTGGGAATTTTGCACACATGTATTAAATACAATAAAAAATGGACAATTGGGAAAATCAAATGAACAGATATATTTATAGCAAAATATGTACATTTTATTTTCTATATCGTCTCCTTTATTATTGGATTTCATTTCTGAAAACTATATATATAATATATATATATATTGATTATTTTATGGATTATATGGTGCTATAATTTCCAAGCGATAGTGCTCAATATCATTGATAGAATGTATAATATGAGTTAGGTATCATGGACATAGATCAACACCTGGTTACTGACAGTTTCTCACCTTTGCGATCTTCATACAAATGGGGAAAATTTGATTTGGTGTTTGTGGTTATGGCTCCTTTACTGGGGAGGGAGTCATGAGTGGAATGGATTTTGATTGTTATGTAAGCATAAAGTTTACCGATTTTAATTGGTCAATTGTTATTGTAGCATGAGTTACCGGATACAGTTATCATTTAAGCAGGGTGGTCTCTTATCTTACTCTCTCTCTCTCTACGTATATATATATATATACAATAGTATACCATACATACAATGCTTCCAATAATCTATAAAAAAACACTTATTCACCACTCCGAGCGAGGCTTATTTATAGTTATAAAGAAGAAAAAAAAGAATAAATGAATTTCGAATATCAGCACGAATTGCATATACAACAGTCCGACCATGCCATCACGGAAATCCCGACATTTCAAAATATCGGCGGGTTCCTCCACTTAATTAACAACAGAAGATTTACGCCGGCTCGGTGCTTTAAAAAAAACCAAAACACGATGCTCTGCCTCTGAAGATGAGACTTTCTCGCAAAATATTTAGGTAAATTAAACATCATTTAACACCTTAACATTGCATTGTAAATTGCCTTTCAAATTTATATTTCACACACACCATCATCATCATCATCATTGTGTGGTATTAAGCAGCACCATTTTCCAACCATTTTAGAGAACAAGGAAAACCTGAATAATTAATCCTTGTCTGTTATAAAACATGAAACTTTATAAAATAAATAAACATACAGGATTTTTGTATCAAGATAAACTTTGTAATAAGGAAACACCTTAAAATTAAACATAAAATATGGCCTGGAAAAATAAAATGATTTGAAACCTTCAGAAAATCTGTCTTGAACCCCATTCGGGGGAAGATTAGCAAATCATGTGCCCCCTAGCATGAAATCAAAATTCAAAGAAAAAAAAACCACAAGCAGAAAGAAAGAGAAAAAGAATAGAGGGACGAAAACTTAAGGGCCCTTCAACCATTGCTTTTTCAAAAAGAAAAAAAAAAAAAAATATTTACCAACCCATTCACTATGGGGTAGCGATTTGATAACAAGGCCCAAGTATGGGAATCCAGCGAGATCGAATTCACTTTTCATTGTAATCGCTGCAAGACTAGCTTGCTTCACCATTGTAATTGTGAGCCAAAGCTAGTCTTGCAGATCTTAAAAACAGATATCTCCTAATGTTTTCAAAGATAAATTAATAAACATACTTATGTTAGTAGTAGTTTGTTATAATATTCTTAGAGATCACAGTGTATGCTTTTTTTTTTGCTTGCTTTTTATTAAAAATCTTGGATTAGTTCATAGAACTATGGCCTGAAACTTGACTTTTCCTTTCGAATAAATAATAAACAACTTACTGTTAATAGTAAGTAAAAATCGTCGGGGCAGCTAAAGTCGGTATCAGCCAGTCAAGTGAGGGAGTCTATTCCCTTTTCAATAGCGCTAGATCAAGGAAGATTGGCTTTTTTTTGCATCTGAGTTGCGAGCACCACACCTACCATCAGCTCCTTACTTTACCCCACAGATCCCTGTGCTACTCATACGCTGAGTTGGCAAGGACCGGTATCGACTAAAGAACCTTGTGGTTTCTAGCGAACGCTCTACTGACTGAGCTAACCCGGCCCTTATATTCCTTAGCAAGATCACAGTGTTATCTTCTTTGTTTTTTTTTTGGTTTAAAAAAAAAAAAATCATTTTGGATTTAGTTCATGGAACTATGGCTGAAACGACAGTCTCCTTTGAATAAAATAATAAACAAACTTACTGTTTTAGCATAGTAGCTTGTTATAATATTCTTTTTAGGAAGATACAGTGTTATGCTTTTTTTTTTTTTTTGCTTTTTAAAAAAAAATCTTTTTGATTTAGTTCATGGAACTTATGGCTGATAACAGACTTTCCTTCGATTAAAATAATAAACCAACTTACTGTTTAACTACATATAACTGCTAGTTTGTTTAACTACATACACTGTAGTTTGTACAATATTTCCTTAGAAATGACAGTGTTTATGCTTCTTTTTTTTTTTTTCCTTTTTTTTAAAAAATCTTTTTGGATTTAGTTACCATGGAACTATGGCTGAAACAGACTTTCTTCGATTAAATAATAAACAACTTACTGTTTAACTACATATAACTGTAGTTTGTTTAACTACATACAACTTAGTTTGTTACAATATTCCTTAGAAGATCGACAGTGTATGCTTTTTTTTTTGCTTTTTTTTTAAAAAAATCTTTTTGGATTTAGTTTCATGGAACTATGGGCTGAATTTCCTCCCAAAAAAGTGGAAAAAAAAAAAAAAAAATGCATGAGAATCGTGCATTTAAACAGCACAGTTACATGTCAACAACGAAGCACATCAAATGTGCAAACTTGGATGAAATTCCCTTTTTTTTTTCTTTCTTTTTTAAAATTTTTTTCCCTATTATTATTGGAAGTCCAAAGCAAAATTCCTGGATTACCTTCCAAGATGGAAGGAGGCCCTGTCATGTCCACTGCTAACCATTTGGAGTCATAATAATAAAATGAATTAAAATACTTAATCACCAACCACAAAAACACTCACAGCTGTAATGAATGATACTCTTCAAAATGCCACAACTTGAAACAAATGAAATAATGTACACCCCCCCCTACCAAAAAAGAAAAACAACCAAATTACTGTTATAGAAAGTAATAAAAACTGATTTTAGAGTCATAAAAGAGATGTTAAAAATTTTAAAAAAATCCTATTAGGTTAAATAAATGACATATTGTTAAACTATAAAGTTAAAAAACAAAAGATCTATAGCTACTGCATATACAAGGTTCTTCTGCTCACTCATTTTCTTATGATGCAGTGCCCAACACATGGAAGTTCTCATATGGTGTAAGGTTAGAAAAACTAGACTGCAAAAGAGATTTTTAAAATAAAAAAAACCTATTATGTTTATAATTATTGTTGGCCACAATTTGAGACCACTACGAACCGAGGGATTCGCTCTTTTATAGGAATCCCCCGAGTTACCGTGCTTTGCCTACCGGTGTTCCCTCTAAACGACGTCCTCATCTCCACAATAATAACTGACATTATTGTAAACCAAATCGACTATAAAGTAAGAAAAAATACAAAGAAAAAACATATATAAGTTGGTTGCCGTTGGATTTTTATGGCATGTCAAACCCTTGGGTTATTTTTATGCCAAAGATATTATATTTGATTTCATTCTTGTTTGGCTTATATATTTTAAAACTCAATTTTTAAACTCAATTCTTTAAAATCATTTTTTGATTTTTAACCCAGTTCCTAACAGGTAACCACTCCTGCGGTCAGAATGGACCGTTAGATCAATGGTGAGTAAGGGCAGTACTTCCACCCCCTAGATCTTTAAAACTGGAACCCCACAGGTTTAGCTCATATCCAGCGACACTAAGACCCTAAGATGGAAGGGGCCACTTCAACACCCCATCTAGCCTAAGAAAGTGGAATGTTCCATGTCATGGACTATACAGCCACCAGGACTCTATCCTTAAGATCATGGGTCACACCCACGGCAACAATGAACTTCATTGGGGGAATTTTACCCCTCTGCAGTGGGTATTCTACCGCAGACAGGGCCCTCAGGAGCATATATTAGGTTCTTCTGACAATCGTATTGATTGCCCAACGTTCAGATAGCACCAGCTAAAGGTTAAACAGTACCACTACTGTTCTTCTACAGGATGGTTTTGGCATTTGATAACTCCCAGGTCTACTCTAAACCCAGAATTAGGATTCCATCTATGACAATCTATAGGACACCCAGTGAGAATCAAATTCACAGCAATGGTTTACTCTACATGAGACACCCATGTGTAAGCAGTATAACAGTTCACATTTCTAACTGAACGGTTTCTTTATTTAATTGTATATCAACTTTTGGGAGTTATCAAATGCCCAAAACCATCCTTGTAGAAGAACAGTAGTGGTACTGTTTAACCCTTAGCTGGGCTATCTGAACTGGTTGGGCATCAATCATACACCATGTGTGTCAGAAGAACCTTATATATGCTCTGCCCTGTCTGCGGTAGAATACACCAACTGCAGAGGGGTAAAATTCCCCCAATGAGGTCATCTGTTGGCCGTGGGTGGTGACCCATGATGCTTAAGGATAGAGTCCTGGTGGCTGTATAGTCCATGACATGGAACATTCCACTTTTACTTAGGCTAGATGGGGTGTTGGAGTGGCCCCTTCCATCTTAGGGTCTTAGTGTCCTGGATATGATGCTAAACTGTGGGGTTCCAGTTTTAAAGATCTAGGGGGTGTGAAGTACCCCTTAATCACCATTGATCCTAGGTCCATTCTGACCCGGAGTGGTACCTGTTAGGATTGGGTTAAAAAAATCAAAAATGATTTTAAAGAATTGAGTTTAAAAAATTGAGTTTAAGAATATGAATACCCAACAAGAATGAATCAAATATAATATCTTTGGCATAAAATAACCCAAGGGTTGACATGCCATAAAATCCAACCAACCAACTTATATATGTGTTTTTCTTTTTGTATTTTTTTCTTACTTTATAGTCGATTTGGTTTAACAATATGTCAGTTATTATTGTGGAGATAGAGGACGTCCGTTTAGAGGGACACCGGTAGCAAAGCACAGGTAACTCGGGGGATCCTATAAAGAGCGAATCCCTCGTTCGTAGTGGTCTCATTGTGGCCAACAATATAATTATAAACATAATAGGTTTTTTATTTTTCAAAATCTCTTTTGCAAGTCTAGTTTTCTAACCATTACACCATATGAGACTTCCATGTGTTGGGCACTCATCATAGAAAAATGCGTGACAGAAGAACCTTGTATATGCAGTACTAAATAGATCTTTGTTTTACTTATAGTTTAACAATATGTCATTTATTATAACATAATAGGATTTTTTAAAATTTTTTAACATCTCTTTTATGACTCTAAAATCAGTTTTTATTACTTCTATAACAGTAATTGGTTGTTTTTCTTTTTTGGGTAGGGGGGGGTGTAACATTATTTCAATTTGTTTCAAGTGTGCATTTGAAGAGTTATCATTCATTACAGCTGTGAGTGTTTTTGTGGTTTGTGATTAAAGTATTTTAATTCATTTTATTATTATGCTCCAAATGTTACAGTGCCATGACAGGGCCTCCTTCCATCTTGGAAGTAATCCAGGAATATTGCTTTGGAACTTCCAATAATAATAGGGAAAAAAATTTTAAAAAGAAAGAAAAAAAAAAGGAATTTCATCCAAGTTTGCACATTTGATGTGCTTCTTGTGACATGTAACTGTGCTGTTTAAATGCACCGATTCTCATGCATTTTTTTTTTTTTTCCAACTTTTTTGGGAAGGAAATTCAGCCATAGTTCCATGAACTAAATCCAAAAAGATTTTTTAAAAAAAGCAAAAAAAAAGCATAACACTGTGATCTTCTAAGGAATATTGTAACAAACTACAGTTGTATGTAGTTAAACAAACTACAGTTATATGTAGTTAAACAGTAAGTTGTTTATATTTAATCGAAGGAAAGTCTGTTCAGCCATAGTTCCATGAACTAAATCCAAAAGATTTTTAAAAAAGAAAAAAAAAAAAAAAAGCATAACACTGTCATCTTCTAAGGAATATTGTAACAAACACAGTTGTATGTAGTTAAACAAACTACAGTTATATGTAGTTAAACAGTAAGTTGTTTATTATTAATCGAAGGAAAGTCTGTTTCAGCCATAGTTCCATGAACTAAATCCAAAAAGATTTTTTTTAAAAAAGCAAAAAAAAAAAAAAAAAAAAAAGCATAACACTGTCATCTTCTAAAGAATATTATAACAAGCTACTACTAACAGTAAGTGTTTATTATTTATTCAAAGGAAAGTCTGTTTCAGCCATAGTTCCATGAACTAAATCCAAAATGATTTTTTTTTTTTAAACCAAAAAAAAAAAAGAAGCATAACACTGTGATCTTCTAAGGAATATAAGGGGCCGGGTTTAGCTCAGTCAGTAGAGCGTTCGGCTAGAAACCACAAGGTTCTTAGTTCGATACCGGTCCTTGCCAACTCAGCGTATGAGTAGCACAGGGATCTGGGGTAAAGTAAGGAGCTGATGGTAGGTGTGGTGCTCCACCTCAGATGCCAAAAAAACCAATCTCCTTGATCTAGCGCTATTGAAAAGGAAAGACTCCCTCACTGACTGGCTGATACCGACTTTAGGCTCCCCGACGATTTTACTTACTATTAACAGTAAGTTGTTTATTATTTATTCGAAGGAAAGTCAGTTTCAGCCATAGTTCTATGAAACTAAATCCAAAAAGATTTTTTAAAAAAGCAGCAAAAAAAAAGCATAACACTGTGATCTTCTAAGGAATATATAAACAAAACTACTACTAACAGTAAGTTGTTATTATTTATCTTTGAAACATTAGGAGATATCCTGTTTTAGATCTGCAAGACTAGCTTGCTCACCATTACAATGGTGAGCAAGCTAGTCTTGCAGCGATTACAACTGAAAAGTGAATTCGATCCTCGCTGGATTCCCCATACTTGCGGCCTTGTATCAAATCCTACCCATAGTGAATGGGTTGTGTAAATATTTTTTTTTTTTTTCCTTTTGAAAAAGCACTGGTTGAAAGGGCCCTTAAGTTTCGTCCTCTATTCTTTTTCTCTTTCTTTCTGCTTGGTGGTTTTTTCTTTGAATTTTGATTCATGCTAGGGGGCACATGAGATTTGCTAATCTTCCCCGAATGGGGTTCAAGACAGATTTCTGAAGGTTTCAATCAATTTTATTTTTCCAGCATATTTTATGTTTAATTTAAGGTGTTCTTATATACAAGTTTATCTTTGATATCAAAACATCCCCTGTATGTTTATTTATTTATAAATGTTTCATTTATTATAACAGACAAGGATTAATTATTCAGGTTTTCCTTGTTCTCTAAATGGTTGAAAATGTGCTGCTTAAATACACAATGATGATGATGATGATGGTGTGTGTGAAATATAAATTTGAAGGCAAATTACAATGCAATGTAATAGGTGTTAAATGATGTTTATTTACCTAAATATTTTTCGAGAAAGTCTCATCTTCAGAGGCAGAAGCATCCGTGTTTTGTTTTTTTTAAGCACCGAGCCGGCGTAATCTTCTGTTGTTATTAAGTTGGAGGAACGCCAGATATTTGAAATGTTCGCGGATTTTCCGTGATGGCATGTCGGACTGTTGTATATGCATTCGTGCTGAATATTCGAAATTCTTTTAGTTCTTTTTTTTCTTCTTTATAACTATAAAATAAGCCTCGCTCGGGCGTGGTGAAATAAGTGTTTTTTTTATAGATTATTGGAAGCATTGTATGTATGTATATATTGTATATATATATATATATAGAGAGAGAGAGAGTAGATAAGAGACCACCCTGCTTAAATGAATAACTGTATCCGGGTAACCTCATGCTACAATAACAATTGACCAATTAAAATCCCGGTAAACTTTATGCTTTACATAACAATCAAAATCCATTCCACTCATGACTCCCTCCCTCAGTAAAGGACCAAACCACAAACATCCAAATCAATTTCCCCATTTGGTATGAAGATCGCAAAGGTGAGAAACTGTCAGTAACCAGGTGTTGACTCTATGTCCATGATACCTTAACTCAAATATTAACATTCTATCAATGATATTGAGCACTATCTGCTTGGAAATATAGCACCCATATAATCCATAAAATATCAATATATATATATATATATATATATAGTTCAGAATGAAATCCAATAATAAAAGGAAGACGATATAGAAAATAAAATGTACATATTTTGCTATAAATATATCCTGTTCATTTGATTTTCCCAATTGTCCATTTTTTATTTGTATATACATACTATGTGTGCAAAAATTCCCAGCATCTTCTTGTATGAAAACTTAAGACTGTGAATACATGTTGATAACTCTTGTACACACACCTTACATATATTCTAGTTTTCATGATTTTGTGTATTTTATAAATTGCTATGGTACTTCCCTTTTTTTTTTTTTTTTTTTTTTTTTTTTTTTTATGAAACTATGTCAGGATATTTTTCTTCTTTCCCCCACCCAAACTTTTTTTTATTTTTTTTTTTTTTTTTCCGAACTTTTTTAAGAATTTAAAAAAAAACGTTCTCTCTAATTTGCCAAAGGATTTTTTTCCAACTCTTTTGAGAATTTTTTCTTTTCTTTTTCACCCTCAAGATTTTTTTTTTTCATTTTTCTTTTTTTAAAGCATTTTTGAACACAATACCTTTAAATAGCCTAAATGTTGCATGTGCATCATTTTGAATTTTGTACCGATGTTGTTATGAATTAATTATTACAATAATGCATAACTTAAGAACATGAAAAAATTCATACTTTGCTAATTTTTTTTTTGTTTTGATTGAATGTAACCAAACTACAACAAATAATTGTTAATACATTTTTTTGTTTCAGTCATTAATGTAGAGTCTTAATGGTTAATTTCTCATCTTAAATCAACTGCATTTCAATCCTTCTCATCACCCTGTTAGAATATGCCAACTGTACACTCTGCAGAGGGGTATCCTGGGTATTGACACTAAACTACAACTGGACTTCTGGGAAGTGTAAAATTACCCCTTCATTGCCATTACTCCCAGGTCCACTTTGACCCAGAGTTGTAGTATCTTCATGGGTCAAGTAGATCTATCTCAAAATTATATGTACTAGGAAAATTTGATACCACATGTGTACAAATTGTATTAAGAATAGTTACTTGAAACTACTATTGCTTACTAAGGATTATTATATATTTACCACTCCCTCCGCACGAGCAGGATGCGACACAAGGTCAATTTCTTAAGTGGAGTTTAACGGGTTTGAATTCAGAGTTTTCCTTCTAGACTGGTTACCTAGCCATGGTTAAAGAGCCCAGTCTATTTACCCATAGCAGGACGAGGATTTGGACTCATACCTTTCCTAAGGGTATTAGCACCATGTGAAATGCAAACAGCTTTGTCCAAGAATTGAACTCAGGTCGATGAGTCCATTTCCTACGACTCTAACCATTAGACCATGCTACTTGAAATCATATTATTTCTTGCAAATTATTGGTGTCAGATAGGAATACTTGGAACCATGTAAAGTCGTCGGGGCAGCCTAAAGTTGGTATCAGCCAATCATTGAGGGAGTCTATCCACTTTTCACTAGCGCTAGACCAAGGAGATTGTTTTGGCATCTGATGTGGAGCGCCACACCTACCATCAGCTCCTTACTTTACCGCACAGATCCCTGTGCTACTCATACGTTGAGTTGGCGAGGACCGGAATCGAACTAGGAACCTTGTGGTTTCTATCCGAACGCTCTACCAACTGAACTAACCCGGCCCCTTAAACCATGGAAACCATGTAACTGTGTCCAAATAAATGACTTATTGATTATGAATTGTAATTTTTACCATATAATTGTGTAGATTATTTGTAATAAATAGAAATTCTGCAAATCGTATAACTGTACAAACATGGTTATAGTGTAATAAAAAAAAAGGTCAATTTAAAAAATATGAAAAGTTACAATGGATTGTTGAAAATATAGATACTTATGACTATAATTAAACACAGTGATGCTGATAGCTTTTTGATTTAGTGCATCCTGGGACACACATATTTGGTTTGAATGAGTCCCCAGGAAAATTTATGGGTCCCAACTAAAGCCGTCCAACTAACCCATCCTGTGTAATTCATTTATAAGAAAATATTGAAATGTATTTACAGTTAGTTTGAAATTGTGTGGGAATAAAAAAGAAAAACACTGGGATGCATGGATATGATTTTACTGCATCCTTTGTTCTTGTCAGGGACGCAGGACACGTACCTATCAGCATTTCTGCAAACATTTACAAATGAATAAAGCATTAAATAACCCATAAAGGAGTTGATATGCCATTAAATGAACCAAACCAAAAGTTTTGCAGTAATATTTGATTTTTTTTTAAAATTTTGTTTCACAAAAAAGTTTTTCATTTTTTTAAATAAATTTTTTTTTAATTTATTTATTTTTTGTCTATTTCAGGTTAAGAGACTTTCAATGACTGACGATAGCACAGACCAACCAATTGTAGCGGTCTGCGTCGTTTCTGACCGTGTTCATTGTCCTCAAGATTATTTCCTGGTAAGTAAGCAATGATTTTTTTCTTTGTACACATATATATATATATATGTGTGTGTGTGTGTGTGTGTGTGTGTGTGCATGTATGTATATATTACCTTTATTTTTCATTTCAATATACTGTTGGATTCGCTTCCATTTTTCAACTTATATATATATATGTTTAATTATTTATTTTCACAGTTTTTTTTAATATCACTGAAATTTCACAAGAAATACTATATATACTTGTGTATATGCATTTTTCCCAACCCCTCTCCAAGAGCAGGATTTGATACAAGGTCAATTTTTCATCGGATTGATAACAGGTTTGAATTTCCGCTTCTCATACCAAGAGAAAGGTATGCGTCAAACATACTGCTTTTGCGGAGAGGTTGAAAAATACATATGCACAATTATATATGGTATTTTTAATTTGAGTACTATTAACTAATACTGTTTGTGATCTAAAAAAAAAACAAAAAAAACTGTTGAATAAATGTTAAATAAAGAAAATAAAACAAAAAAAAACATCTGAAGAATCTGAAACGGGTATGTTGAACTTATTGTAAAAAAAATTTACAGGTTAAATATCGGAACAAAGACATTGAAATGATCCAATCAAAAGATCTAAGATCAAAATTCATTTTTAGTTGCTTTTTTCTTTTATTGATAAAATTCTCCAATGTCAACCTCAGATTGGATCAGGAAGAAACAAAGAGATCAAGATAGTCAACAGATATTTAAAAAAAAAAAGAAAATTAAAGAAAAAAAAAAAGACTTCTAAACTACCCATCCCCAAAAGTAATGATCACTGTATTTTCCTTTTTTTTTCTTTGACAAATTCAAAAGAGAAATATGGTTTCTATTACATGAGAGAATCACCTCAGATCGCCCATCTTCAAAGGAGTGGCTGTAGAAAAATAAACAGAAAAACAAATGAAGCATGTTGTTTCTATTTATCTTATATAATGGTATAATGAATATTTCATGATACCCTTATAAGGGTATCATGAAAGGCTCGTCCATTGGGGGGGAAAAAAAAAGCATTTTTATTTTTGCAATCAGTAATTGATGCTGCTTCATTTTCATTTTCATCTTTTCTTTTTTTTTCTTCAACGTTTTTCATGCGTATCCTTTTAAAAAATTTTCAAGATAATTTTGAGTCACAGATATCCAATTTATTGGACTGATATATAAAGTGCAGTGTGTATGTATGTATGCATGTCTGGAGGAAACTAAGAAAATGAATAACCCCGGACAGGTTGATATGCCGTCAAAATCAATAAACAAACAAACAAACATAAGAAAATAAAACAATTAATGACAAAGTAAATATATATACACATTCACTATCACCAGATCTTGCTTTTTGATAAAAAATAATGAAAATATATTTTATATTCATGAACATAATTAAAAAATAGAATTTAAATGATAACAGCACGGAAATTTTTTTTGCATTTATTATTTCAAATAGAGGACATTAATTTTTCTTTTCAGAGTCTCTAGATCAATGCAGGGTCCTTTTTTACATAAGGATCCAACTCACTATTAAACAATAATGAATCTGCGAGACTAATTTTTTTACACACCCATCTACCCAGGTCAACGCCAGGTAGCCACTTCTAGTAATTAAATATGTATCTGCAATCTTCTTGAGATTGGAGATACATATTTGATATATATTTAATTATAGATAAGTATTTAATTAATACATATCAATCAAAATATTAAACATCGACATCATATTTTTCGAATATCCATAAATCATCCTCACATCTCCTATTTGTCACTTTTATTTATTACTTTTCCACATACTGTCGGATTCATTACTATTTCTTCCCTACATAAATATATGTGTATGTATTCTTATGTGTATGCATGTGGTCTTGTGATTTCTGATGAGGTGTTCTTAGATATTTTCAAGCATTCTTATTTGTGCACAATTAAATCTCAAGCCCCCAATTTCTGCTCATTAGATCATTTTTAAGTGGATGTGAACTTCAAAGATTGAAGATCCTGCCCTAGATTTTACCGCTGTCAGTTTGATCCGGAAAATGATCTCGGGATCAGTTGTGCCAGGAAGGCTCAGCTGATGTAAAAAAAAGTTTCTTCTAGTTTCTTTAGTAGACTTAAAAAGAAAAAAAGAAAACAATATGGAAATGAGATTTTTTTTAAAGGCAATCAATTTTTGTCTGTACTATGCACTAAAGTGCTTGTCGTGTAATGGTTATCGTCATAGGAAATGGACACAGTGACTCTAGTTCAGTTTCTGGACTTGGCTAGTTGCATTTCAGATACCCTTGGATAAGGTATGCATCCAACTATTCTCTCTCCAGCTATGGGTAAATAGTAGGACAGATTCGGCTCTTTAACCTTTGTATGGAAACCGGTCTTGGAGAAAGAAAATTTAAATTTAAACCTGTTAAAGTCCTTGTATTATTTGGACTGTTGTCCTCCTCTTCATTGTCATATACACAATGTTTCAGCTGATGTGTCCTCCAGCCTTCTTCAGGTATTGCTTGTCGAACCCACGAGCCTTCATGTCATAATCGGGAGTTTTCACGGAACTTCAAACCAAACCCTTTATTCAATCCATAGAATGTAAGGAAATTGACAAATATATATTTAAGTTATGTAATATAATGGTTATTGTTGTAGGAAATGAACACAATATCCCAAGTTCAAATCCATAAGGATGGAACCCTGGTGGCTGAGCAGTCCATGACCTGCAACACTCCACTTTAGCCCTTACTTAGGCTAAACGGGTGGTCAGAGGCCCTCTCTGATTATTCAGTTGGTCCTGTCAAGCCCTAACACCTATATGATTGTCCCTACCATATTGCCCTTATGGCAAGCTCCAACCCTTTTTGCATATATGTGCTTGAAGGCGGTGGCTGAGGGTCTCAGTGTCCTGGGTATGACATTAAACTGCATTTTATAGTGAAGTTCCAATTCTGGAATGAACTACTTCATTACCATTACTCCCAGATCCACTCTAACTCTGAGTGGTAGTACATGTTAGGGTCCCATCTATGGGTTAACTCTTAACGTCCTATACCACCTCATTCCACCCGGCCGGAAGTTTCATTCGTTTTCCTAATCCACCCCAAACGATAGCCTTTGTTTAAATGTAATATTAAACATATTTAGAAGTCTTTCATTTTAAGGGAAATAACAGGTAACTTTAAATGAAAAGGCCATTTTTTGATAAATCCTTATAGGAATGGGTCTCTGGACTTTGTTTAAATGTAATATTAAACATATTTAGAAGTCTTTCATTTAAGGGAAATAACAGGTAACTTTAGATGCAAAAGTCATTTTTAGCCATTTTTTTTTTATATATCATTATAGGAATGCTCTGGACTTAGAAAATTCTCAACAGGATGTTAAGAGTTAAATAGGAAAAGATTTTCACATAGTGCTAATACCCTTGGGGAAGGTATGCATCCAACTAATTTGCCTCCAGCTATAGGTAAATAGTAAGGCTAACTGGGCTCTTTAACCTTGAATAGGCAAGTAATTTAGAAGAAGGGAAGCTTTGAATTCAAACCTGTTAAAATCCGCTTAAAAATTGACCTTTTTGCAGGAATTGGTAAATATATATTTACCAACTCCCCCGCACGAGCAGGATGTGACACAAGGTCAATTTCTTAAGTGGAGTTCAACAGGTTTGAATTCAGAGTTTTCCTTCTTCTAGACTGGTTACCTAGCCATGGTTAAAGAACCCAGTCTGCCCTACTATTTATCCATAGCTGGAGGGAGATATTTAAGTTTTATATTTCCACTTTTATCTTTTGGTGTTTTCTTTTTCCAAGCCAGTTCTGAATAGTGGGTTATGTTTCCAAACTCTTACTTCAGAAAGGAGGATAAACTCTTTTAAAATTTCCCTCCACCCTCCATATTGTGCTCTCTATAACTATTGTTTTCGGGGGCAACAAAGAAGTTAAGTCACAATGACACACTATGGACAATCATAAACAGGAAAACATTTAATATTTTTTATAATTGACCAACCAAATAACATTTTGGAAAACGAGTTTTTCACCAAAAAAAAAAAAAAAAAAAAACAATTTTAAATCTTGTTATGTGAAATGATACATAACGGGGTTTAAAATTGTTTTTTTAATATCCTTTTTTTTTTCCCTTCTTTTTTTTTCAAAAGAATTTCACGTAATTCCTTTTACAATCCTTTACATATTTTTCTTTTGTTTGAAGAATAATTAAAGTCCAATTACCGTCGAACTGGGAAGACAAGGCAGCAAATGGTTATAACTCAATACAATCCCGAAAGCTACAAAGTCCACTGCAAAATGACAGAGTATATATAAGATTCCACAATGTCATTCAAATCAAGCAGTCAAGCAGCCAATCAGAACTCAAGGAATGGAATCACCCAGATTCATGGATGGATCATTCTTGAGTCCTATTTATACCAGCTGTCTTGGACACTGCTTGAGTTGTTCTTAGCTGCTGTTATTCAAACCAACAGTAGGCTAACTGACTTCAATTTTTCAATTGCCTTTCCCTTTTCCCTTCACGCTATAACATTTTTCTATTTTGCTTCACAACATTTTCTACCCTGAGACTACACATCCAGAAACAATTTCATAACCTAATTTCAAGCAAAAATTTTGAAAATTTAACTAAATAAATGTTTTCTTTTGTATCTAAAAAAACAACTCACCAAAATTTAAAGTTACTTTTTCCTGCCACTTTCTGTGTTTCACCAAGTGACATCTATCAACAAGCCAACTTGAAGCTTTCTATTAAAATTCATATATTATTCAGCTCTCACACTGGAGTATCACCTTTTGACCCCACTGTCAAACAATGTCTCCCTAACTTTACAGGTGCTAAGTAAATTTGAATAATTGAAACACTTTTGTGTTCTTGAAGTCGTCCAGCTTATTCTTCTACCTTTATCAGGTGTATAATCGATACAAAAAGGTGCAGATTATATTATTTCCCTCAGAAAATGGCCACAGAAAAATGGTCGATAATGTGCTAATCAGATCAGTCCATTCTAGCCATATGCGTTACACAGACAGACCAATTACAATCACACATCTACTCAGGTAGTGTTTACTCTCTCTCTCTAACTAAATAATAATAAAATGCCTGTTTCTGTTCAGAATGCTTTTGCAGTTGACTTCACCCATGCTCATGTCACTCGTGCTGACCAATCTGGTTTGCTTAATTTCCCTATCATCAACACTGTTAGTTTTGGCATAATTCGATTCGTTTTAATGCAATTAATTCTTGGAATACTGTTCAGTCGTTATTTTTGATAAAGAAAAGATGAAGCTTGTTTCAGTTAATTATTTTGTCCTTAAAACACTTTTGAAAAATCATTTTATTGCCTCTTATAAACAACAGATTTGCATTTAGATTCTCACACGGCTAATTTGTCTCATGATATATATGTATATGTTTACGTTGTGTGTTTCATGTATTGTTTCCTGTGAGCGTCCAAGGGTGGTCATGTCCATGGGATTAGCTTCATGCTATTAGGCATGGCCTCCCTTCAATAGTAGTTTAAACCAATAAAGTTTTTCTTTTACTTATATTTTTTTAATAATTTGTACTACTATTGATTAATAAATTTCTTATTCTTATTCTATTCTCCCACAGGTCTTTTTAATGTTGTAGACTCCACACAGATACGGGTTTGAGAATAAAAATTGCCTAGGACGTTTCACACCTGCCATTAGGCATTTCCTTGACCCTACCCTTCTAAATGCAATGAGAAGGTGCTTGAGTTATTCTAAGTATCAGGCTCAATTTCAGGAGGCTGATTCACTCTCTGAAGGGAAGAATAATCTCTGGGAACTTAATCTTATACTCCTAATGATGCTACCGCCCTGTCAGCTGGGGCGTTAGAATGCACCAACTGCACCTCTGCAGAGGGGTAAGACTCCCCCAATGTGGCTGTCGGCTGTGGGTGGCGACCTGTGATGCTTAAGGATAGAACCCAGGTGACTGAGCAGTCCAGGACTTGCAATATTCCACTTTAGGCTTTTCTTGGGCTAGACAGGTGGTCAGACAGACCCCCTCCGATCAATCGGCTGGCCACGTCAAGCCCTAGTACCTATATGATTTTTCCAACCCTATTACCCTTATGGCAACCCCCAATCCTTATCATATGGGTGCTAGAAGGCAGTGGCTGAGGGTCTACATGTCCTGGGAATGACGTTAAACTATCTGATGGTGAGGTTCCAGTTTTGGAGGTTTGGAGAATGTGGAACACCCCTTCATCACCATTGCTCCCTGGTCCACTCTGACGCGGAGTGGTAGTACCTGTTAGGGTCCCATCTATGGGTTAAATAGAAAACATGAGTTTATAAAAAAAATTGTATTATCCATTAAGAATTGATTTATTTCAAAACTTTATCGGCATTAAATGACCCACTGAGGTTGATATGCCGTAAAACAAAATAAACAAATATTGATTTCAACACTTTCTTCGAACCGTTTTTTTTTTTTTTTCTTACTCCTGCTTTCATAAAGAGTTCAGTGCACATCAGGACATCTTATTCTTCTGCCAACAAAAGGTCCTGGGGGTGAGGATGGGGGGCATGTTTTCCCATCACCAACTCAAGGGATTATCCATTCAAAGATGAAACAGGTAATCAATAGTTATTAATTGTCATTTATTGTGTTTGTAATTTGAACCTGACCCCCACCACCATTAACACGACCCTCAACCATACTCCACCACCACCACCACCACCTTTCTTTCTATTCAATCAGTTTGTAGAATTACCAAATGAAAATTACCAATTTGTAAAAGCAATAAATTAGCTTTTATATTCCAAGTTAAATTTGATATTGTTTTTTGTTGTTTTTTTCTATGTGTATGTGATATTAATAATCATGAATTGTGCAAGGAATATTTTTACAGTATAGTAACATTTCACCATGTATAGGGTGTATAGCAGGGAGGGGAAATGTTAACATTTTATTTCCAAATTTTGTCTTTCTTTCAACAATTAACATATTCAACATCTTTTTTTTTTATTCTTTAACAGTTTTAATTAGAACTAGCAAATATATGCACCCTCCGGGTGCAAGTATTTAAGTTTTAATATAATAAAATATCATGTTAAATTAGAAAGGCTAATGAAACTGAATAAGAATTCAGATAAAAATATTTGGAACTGAGGGGATATAATCGGAAAATAGAACAACTTTGAAACTAACTGTTCCACCATTTTCCCTTACTCCCGTCTTTCAGTGGTAAATTTCCCTAATTTAACTATTTAGTTAAAATAGGAAGAAAAGAATAAAATTACAGTTATTTTTTTATGTTAATAGATTTCTGTTAAGATTTATCCCCGAGATTTTTGCTCATATTTATTAAGATAAAACCAAACAATTAGAAATCAATAATACTAAGCATATATTTATTAAAATCAAATTTTTTAAGATCAATATGCAAATTAGCCTTCCCATTCACACTGTAAACCGCTATTTCATTGAATATATAAATATAATTGCATGTTATTAGTATGTAGATATTGTTAACAGTCTTAATGATGTAAAACAATTTTACTAATAATTGAGGTTTAAATAAAAAATGAAATCATGGAGAATGTGTGTAAATAACAAAGGGAATTGTGACTTGAGTAGTAATATAGTTTCGGTTACAGACAGAAAAACACACAATCTCCATTATAATAAGATATATAAGGTCTGCCTGGAAGATATCCAGCTAATTAATATTAATGGAAGAATAGCCTACCTAGGGCAATGGTGCCTTCATCCCCCTTCAAAGTGGGATCTCACATGCTAATCCCAGGATCCTTTCCACTTTTCAAAACAATGTGTGAAGTGTCTAACGGTCTGCCTAGAAAGTATATTATTATTTAAAAATAGCCTACCTAGGGCGATGGTGCCTTAGTCCCCTTCAAAGTACTCCCTATGGGATCTCACACATTTATCCCAGGATCATTTTCATTTTTAAGAATAGTCTCTAAAGATCCGCCCGGAAAGTATTCAGCCATTTAATATTAATAATGAAAAAATAATTTAAAAAATAGCCTACCTAAGATAATGGTGCTATACTCGCTTTGGGACCTGATACATTTATCACAGGATCTCTTCCACTTTAAAAAAAAAAAAAAAAAATCTGCAAAGTCCTCTTTTGGGATCACCATCAGCTGCTTCATTATGTTCTCCTTAACCTGATCCATAATCTGGAAATCTTTCAACAGTGATTTTTGCTTTGAAATGAGCAAGAAGTTATGAGGAGCCAAATCTGTTGGGGGTGACAAACTCTGGTTATTTTACCGAATAATTGTATACAATGTGAAGAAGGGGCAAGCGCATTGTCACAAAGAACCTGCTAGTCACCAATTGCTCAGAACCATTTTTTTCTGACTTTTAATTAGTTTTAATTTTTTTTTTCAATTTCTTTTTTAAGAATTTCTAAATATATATCTGTGACGGAGAACAAGAAAGGAAAGGGAGCAAGACATTGTCTTGCCTGCCGGGATCGAACCCGCATCCTCCCGCATGCGAAAACAGATGTGATGTAGGAACTGGAAGGACGCGAGGTGTGACTGACGTGCCCGGATGTTTGGCTAATATGCCCATAAGATAACAAGTGAGTGAAGCGCTGGGCAGTCAGCAGAAGCAGTCGACGACGACGAAGCGCTTTTCAGTAAAGAAATGGATTTTAGTCGAACAGAAACAAAACTAAATAGGAAATGTGATTTTAAACTGCTAAAGATTATTTCGACTACGACGCCGGAATTTCCAGCTGCTAGACGAAGAATGTGTTGACCAACAGAGGGTCTGACTTGTGAGATAACTGAGAACTCACTTGTTTTTGGTTCCCCCTTGGCGGGAGCTTGTTAATTCGAAGGTCTATTTCGCCCCATATATCCCCCCCCCTTCTATAATATCTTACCTAACCTCTGCATGAGCAGGATGTGACATAAGGTTGGGGGTTTTTTTTGGGGGGGGGTAAGTGGAGTTTAACAGGATTGAATTTAGAGTTTTCTTTACCCTACTATTTTACCCATAACTGAAGGGAAAATATTTAGATTAATACTTTTCCTTAGGGTATTAGTGCTATGTGAAATGCAAATAGCCTCATCCCAAATTTGAACTCAGGACTCAGCATGTCTGTTTCCTATGACAATAACCATTACACTACAAGTGCCTCCTCCTGAAATAAGAATATCTCATCATAATGTAATGGTTAACAAACTACTCTTGCAGATCAGTGGATGGAAACGCATTTAGCATAATGATTATGATTGTAAGAAATGGAATGAGTTACTGCTTATATAGGTGTATCTGAAAAAATGGACTCTCTTGTCGATTTTGACGCATGAGGGTTCATCCAATGAACAACCCACACAGTGGTTTTGTTTATAATGGTGATGGCTTGTGTTGGACCATCCGCACTTTTTGGCACAGTGCACAAGGAATGCCACAAACCCAATCAACAACTGACCTCAGGTTTTTCAAATTCAGAGTTTTCCTTATCCTAGACTGGTTACCTATCCAAGGTTAAAGAACCCAGTCTGCCCTACTATTTTACCCATAGCTGGAGGGAGAATATATGGATTCATACCTTTCCCAAGGGTATTAGCGCTATGTGAAATGCAAACAGTCTTGTCTATGATTTGAACTCGGGTCGACGAGTCCATTTCCTACAACTCTAACCATTATGCTACACGCCTCCATATAGGTGTATCTAATTTACATATGTTACTACACCTCAATGAACCTGAGAGGCCATATACCCAGGGTTGTTCTTGTACTTCTGATTATTCTTGAGGATTTGTGTTTTTCTTTGTATTTTTCTTGGTTTCATCTTGTCAGTGATCTAAGTCTGATTTCATTTTCTTTGTCAGTCTCTTCTATTGGTTCATTATCACTTTTTTCCATACCCTGCTCTGTTTCAACGTCGAAATCATAGAGCTCTTCCCGCTCTTCATTACCCAATTCTGGCTCCATTAGATTTTTTGTCTTTTAATTTCTTAACCCTTGCCAACACCGTGAAAAATCTGATCCTTGTTTCTATATGCTGAAGATATCTATGAAAATGGTTAGCAGTGATGCTGGGATGCACATATTTGCTTTGAATGAGTCCCTGGGAAATTTTATGGGTCCCAACTAAAGTCGTCTAACTACCTTGTAACCTATCCTGTGTAATTCATTTCTAAGAAACTATTGAAATGTATTTACAATTAGCTTGAAATAATGAGGGAAGAAAAAAGAAAAACACTGGGAAGCATGGATACGATTTTACTGCATTTTTTTAGATTATTGTGTGTCAGGGATTCAGGGCGCGTGCCTATCAGCATCTGATAGGCACACAAGGAATGGCTGAAAAGTTCACAGGCTGACTAAGATACTCACATCGAATGTGACGAAATGAGGTTTATTTTTTAACATAGTTCCCTTTGTGATCCATTCACTTCTGGAAACTGAATGTGATTTGAAAATTTTTGTTGGTTAAAGATTTGTAACTAGTAGATTTACTGGACCATATGACCTTTAGACACCCCTTTTTGATCTCTATTAAGAAAGGACATGTTTTTCATTTACACCGTCAATATCCGGTTGTTTTAACAGACAATTTCAAGATTTTTAAAAAATTATAAAACTAACCCCTAACAAACAACTGGATATTGACAGTGTAAATGAAAAACATGTCCTTTCTTAATCGAGATCAAAAAGGGGTGCCTAAAGGTAATATGGTCCAATTTACTAATCATCTAAAAACAAAAATTAGAGAGGGTTTTCTATGCAAAGTTGACATATCTGGTAAGGTAATATTTACTTACATACTATTTATTGTGCATACTAATTGCACTTAACACTTTTTTGATCTCGATTACAATTAGCTTGAAATGGTGGGTGAAGAAAAAAGAAAAACTGTGGGACACATGGATACGATTTTACTGCGTCCTTTTAGATTTTTGTGCATCAGGGACGCAGGACATATCAGCATCTTTGGGTTAGAAATAGTTTTTTTTAGAGGGGGGGGGGTAAGTCTTACTCCTATGCGGGGAATACAGCCAGCCTCACAGAAAATGTATACACTCTATGCAAACCAAAATATCCAAGGACTTTAAAGCCACAATCTTGAATAATAACAAAAATGATATCTATTGATTTTATTCATTAAGTTTATTTCCTGTCAGGTTGTTGTCTACCCTCCTCCTCCTCACCCACCTAACATATCTAAAAAGGTGTTACACTTTTTGTAAACCTATTACTGCTTGGTTGGTTTATAAGAACGTGTAATCAAATTCTGATCTGTGTTTGGACATTTTAATTAGATTGATATGACATTTAATTGATATCAAGACATGACTGATTATTAAATAATTAATGTTCTTCTTCTTCTTTTATGGTAAAGTGGAAAAGACAAAAATTATTCTATATCTCCTGTCTGCTTAGATGATATTATAAAGACTCTTATTTCTTTCTTTTTTTTTCTTTTATTCCTTATTGTGTAAGGCTTTATTTTTATACTGATATTGACTTTTTTAAATATTTATAAATACTGAATTAAACTCTCAGTTCAGATGTAACTAAATCATTGGAAGGTGTTCGATTTTTTTTTTTTAAACACATTATGTAATGTGAATTGGAAAAAAAAAAAAGCCAAGATTTTTACAAAAATAAAAACAAATTTCTTAGAGTGTGTCATGTCATATAGAAATAGGTGTGTGTGTGTGTGTGTGTGTTAGCATTATTTATATTTAGAATGTTTCAAAATATTAAATAAATACTAAAAATTGTTGTGTATTCAATCTTATATCACAAGAACATTGCTATAATTTTAAGCTTTCTTGTTCTAATGTTGCTTAAAACATCTTTTACTCCCACTTTCTCTTTATCCTTTTCCCTCATCCTCTCTCCAATTACCTCTCCCTTCTTCCTCTCTCCAATTACCTCTCCCCTTCCTCTCCTTCTCCTTACCTCTCCTTCTTCCTCTCTCCAATCACCCTCTTCCTCTCTCTCAATCACCTCTCCCTTCTTCCTCTCTCTCCAATCACCTCTCTCTCCTCTTCTCTCTCTTCCTCTCTCTTCACCTCTCCCTTATTTTTCTTTCAAATTATCTTCATCTCTCTCTCCAATGATCTATCCCTATTCTCCTTCCCCAATTATATCTTCCTTCTCTCTCTCTCTCTCCTCCTACTATTCTCTCTTTCTATTATTATCACTTTTTTTCTCTCTCTTCCTTTTATATTATCACTCCCTTGTTTTCTCTCTCTCTCTCTCTCATTATCACTTCTTTTTTTTTTCTCACTCTCCCATTATCACTTCTTTTTTTCTCACTCTCCCATTATCACTTCTTTTTTTTCTCACCTCCCCTCCCTATTACCCTCTCTCTCTCTCTCCTTCTCTATTGTCACTCCCTTTTATCTCTTTCCTTTCCTATTATCACCTCTTTTTCTCTTTCCATCTCTTATTACATCTCTCTTCTCTCTCTCTCTCCTCTCTCTCTCTCTCTCTCTTTCTTCTCTTCTCTCCTCTCTTCTTCTCTCTTCTCTCTCCTCTCTCTTTCTCTCTTCTCCTCTCTCCTCTCTTCTTCTCTCTCCCTCTCTCTCCTCTTTCTTCTCTCTCTCTCTCCTCTCTCTCTTTCTCTCTCTCTCTCTTTCTCTTCTCTCTCTCTTTCTTCTCTTTCTCTCTCTCTTTCTCTTCTCTCTCTCTCTCTCTTCTCTCTCTCTCTCTTCTCTTCTTCTTCTCTTCTCTCTTCTCTCTCTCTCTCTCTCTTTCTCTCTCTTCTCTCTCTCTCTTCTTCTCTCTCTCTCTCTCTTCTTTCTTCTCTTCTTTCCTCTCTCTCTTCTTTTCTTCTCTCTCTTCTCTCTCTCTCTCTTCTTCTTCTCCTCTCCTCTCTCTCTCTCTTCTTCTCTTCTCCTCTCTCTCTCCTCTCTTCTTCTTCTTCTCCTCTCTCTCTCTCTCTCTCTCTTCTTCTTCTCCTCTCCTCCCTCTCTTCTTCTTCTTCTCTCTCTCTCTTCTCCTCTTCTCCTCTCTCCTCTCTTCTCCTTCTCCCTCTCTCTTTCCCTTCTCCTCTCCCTCTCTCTTTCCTCTTCTCCTCTCCTCTCTCTTTCCTCTTCTCCTCTCCCTCTCTCTTTCCTCTCCTCTCTCTTTCCTCTCCTCTCTCTTTCCTCCTCTCCCTTCCTCACCTCTCCTCTCTCTTCTCTCCTCTCTCTCCTCTCCTCTCCCTTCTCTCTTCCTCTTCCTCTCCCTCTCCCTTTCTTCTCCTCTCCCTCTCCCTTTCTTCTCCTCTTCCTCTCTCCCTCTCCCTCTCTTTCTCCTCTCCTCTCCCTCTCTTTCTTCTCCTCTCCTCTCCCTCTCCCTCTTTCTTCTCCTCTCCCCTCTCCCCTCTCCTCTCCTCTCCTCTCCTCTTCCCTCTCCCTCTCCCTCTTCTCCCTCTCCTCTCCTCTTCTCCCTCTCCTCTCCCTCTCTCTCCTCTTCCCTTTCTTCTCCTCTCCTCTCCCTCTCCCTTTTCTCTAGTATTAGATCCAATATTTTCCCCACACTGCACTTATGCCTGCAAGAACTTTTATATATTAAGAACCCATAAAGAACAAATGGCTACCCACTGAGAGAGACATCAAGAATCAGCCCTTGGCCATACATTCTACATCAAGTGGCCAACTTTTCTCTCTCTCTCAACTTACACTTTCTTACTTCAAGGTCACAATAACCTTTTTGAGACTGTACTGGTTGAAAGTGGTTTTCTTTAAACATTTATAACAACAGTCCAAATTTGTCTTATGAAATAAACTTTTGTAAATAAATAAGTAAATAAATAATGCAGCTTTATTTTCTTAATTCTTGGAACTTAAATCCATTTTTCTTTCTACTGAACAAATAGAATAGATTTGTCTAAGAACAAGAATGAATCGGGACTGTTTGGCATCTAAAGGATTAACTCTCTTGATTTTGTGAAAGACAAAATCTGATCCATTCTTTCAGTCAGCAAAATATACCATTTATATATATATATATATATATATATATATATATATATATATATATATACATGTATGCATGAAAACAATTTTTTACTCTGCCTCATTTACTGAAAAAAAAAAATTTTGAAAGCATTCCCAGTATTCATTATTTATATATTATTATAATTCTTTTTATATTATTTCTCTGAATTTTTGAGATGAGGCTTGTTGATTTGGATTATTTGGATTATTCGGACTATTGTCCTCATCTTTATTGTTATCTACACAACGTTTCAGGCGATGTGCTCTATGGCCTTCTTCAGGTATTTCTTGTTGAACTCGGGAACCCCTCGAACTCGGGAACCCCCTCCTCAAATTTGGGAACCTTCTCTTAGAACAATTGGACTCATGGTGTAGTGGACATAGGTGTTGAGTAAATGCAGTTCTAGGCAGTTATCTCTGGGCTGCAGGTTCAATCCTGGTCAAGGGTGACAGTAACATAGAATGATAATTAACACAGCTTAACACTTGTACCCAGTCATGGTTAGTGGAATGAGAACAGTCTACCCCCGTGAAGTGATTAAAGAGTTAGGTTTGAAGTTCCGTGAAGGCTCCAGTGTTCGACAAGAAGGTTCCAGAGTTTGAAGAGAAGGTTATATTCATATGTAATTGTAAAACAGCACACTGCAGCAAGAATTTAATTGCAGCAATACACTTTAAACGCTTTAACATGAAGAATAAGGCAATTTCCAGTTAAATGCTAATTTTGTGGGGTCTGCATTTGCATGCACTTTTTAAATCATCCAAAATTCACAATATAATGGGGGCGGGGATAGCTGATAATTTACAAGTTAGAATCCTTCTCTTCTTCCTAAATAGAAGCATCCATATCATCATAGATAACAATTACAATGGGAACCCAATAGGCCTCAATTTGCAAATTATTTTTCATTATTATTATTATTATTAAACAGGAATAGTTACTTGAAACCATATAATTGTGTATAAATTATTAGTATTAGATAGGAATACTTGAAACCATATAACTGCTGGTTATTTGATTAGATAGGCATACTTGAAACCATATAATTGTGTACAATTTATTTGTATTAGGATAAGAATACTTGAAACCATATAACTGTGCATTCAAATGAGAATTATTATCAAATAGGAACAGTTACTTGAAACCGTTGTGTATATGTTGTAGGTGACTCACCTATGACACGAACATGGACTTACCCAAAGGGTACATATGTAACAGAGTAAAGCTACTCAGTCGAGTAGTTCTAGAAACAGTCTTTGTGTATGCTGAACAAGGAAACCCTCCCACTGTATATGATATATATTGCTGAATACAATCTGTTCCCTACATTTTTATACCAGTGTTGAGTTACTATTTATTGACCCTTTAACAGGTCATAACAGTATAAATTATTAGAATTAGATAAGAATACTTGAAACCATATAACTGTGTAAATTATTTGTATTAAGAATAGTTACTTGGAGTTAAAATTATTTACAAATGACTATTATCATTAGTTACTTAATGAAGTCTATGGAATTGGACACAAAGTATTTGACTTTGACTCCTCTGGTTTTAGAATTGGCTAGATGCTTTATTTTCAGCTGACTTGGCATCTAAAGGATTAACTCTACCTGGCAATAAATGTTCACCCCCAACCCGGAAGCTTGTTATTCCTAAGCAGATGCTCTATCAACCGAGCTAAATGTTTTGAACAAAAGAAATATTTTAATTTCATTTTTGTGTTTTGGTTGGTTGGGTTTTATGGCATGTCAACCCCTTGGGTTATTTTATGCCGAATACTTCTATTGGTAAAAAAAATGTTTAATGCTAACAAAGTTTTGAAATAATTTCATTCTTAATGCATAATACAATTTTGTTTATAAACTCATGTTTTTCTATTTAACCCATAGATGGGACCCTAACAGGTACTACCACTCTGGGTCAGAGTGGACCAGGGAGCAATGGTGATGAAGGGGTGCTCCACATTCCCCAAACCTCCAAAACTGGAACCTCACCATCAGATAGAGTTTAACGTCATTCCCAGGATATGTAGATCCCCAGCTACTGCCTTCTAGCACCCATATGATAAAAAGGGGTTGGGGCTTGCCATACACATTTTTGTGTTAATGATAGATGTTTCCAAATATATTTTCCTCTGTAACCCTAGCACTAAGGGGACACATTGAGGTCCATCAATTATGACTGTTTGGGTTTTGGTATATACCAGTCAACTTATAACTCAGATAATCATGCATAGTTTAATAGGTTTATGATAAGGTAAAGTACAAAATTTAGTTTTTGCTTTTTACTGATTAAATGATATAGTTTAATAATTAAAAATCAATCCAATTATTCAAATAACCAGCAGTTATATGGTTTCAAGTATTCCTATCTAATACTAATAATTTATACACAATTATATGGTTTCAAGTAACTATTTCTGTTGAATAATAATAATAATAATAATAATAATAATAATGAAAATAATTTGCAAATTGAGCTTATTGGGTTCCCATTGTAATTGTTATCTATGATGATATGGATGCTTCTATTTAGGAAGAAGAGAAGGATTCTTAAGGAAGTACAAAAACTATCATTTAGAAAAAATAAAATCATGTTTCAAACCACTCACATGTTTAGGGTTACATTTTTTTTTTTTTTTCAGAATATTTTAATGTAAAAAAAAAAAGTACCTAAAATAAAATAATATTTTAATACACAAATGCTTAGCTTCTTTTATCATTAAAATTAATTTCTCTTACTCCTCTCTTCCCCCTTTTTCTCTCACAATCAGAGACACATTAGATGTCTGCTAGTCTTTGCCATAATATCTAGAAGAAGAAAAATGTTTGTTCATATTTGCTGAGATTGAAAGAACATAGCTGATTACTAAAGTTCTCTATGTAATGTGGCGGTATCTGTTGTATAGCGGTTCTTGTCAATGTGCCTCCAAATTCACAACACTAAAAAGGCGTTCAGCACGTGGCGGTCATCTTGTCGATAAAAAAGTACAACGCAAGAAATATATCGTCACAAGCTGCTTAGCTTTTATTTCCAGGCTCGTCTTGTGCGTCTCGTGGGTTGTATCGGAGAGGAGGAAAGGCAGAGAGAAAGAGAGAGAGGACACTGTTAAATTCCGGTGATCCCACATTAGGCACCAGAGGCCCGTCCGTTCCCCTAGGCCTCGGAAAGCAAAAAGAGGCTGGTATTTTTCTTTGTTATTCCACATCACCACGTGACTTCCGGTTTTGGTCAACACCCGAAACTTCCGGTTGACATTCAATTCTCCATTCAGGGGGGGGGCAAAATCACGACAACGGTTTTGTGCTCATCACTATTTTTTTTAAACCTTTACTATCTCTTATTTCTTCTTCCTCTCTTTTCTAATATAGTAGTTCTCGCTCAGGATAATCCCCATCTTGCTACATCTATAACACAAGTATAATCAACTTTAATTCAAAAGTTTAATGTAGCAATATTTACACCACCACTCAGTGGGATTTCCAAGTATCAGACTAAAATAAATGTGCTGTCACTGCATGCTAGCTAGAAAAGCTATTTGTTTATGTCATTTTTTTTATTATCTAGACTTGTTTTCCATAGCAACAGTAATAGTTATACTACCTGGTGCAATCAAAATATAACTCTAAAGAAAGAAAAAAAAAACAGATAATAAAAATTCTGTATGCATTGGGCACATTTCAAATACAGCTCAAATGCACTGTTTAATTCGTACTATGATAAGTTAAAAAAAATGAAGAAACTACTACAGTATATATATATATATATATATATATATATATATATATGAATAAGATATAGTGAAAAAACAAACGATGTTTACAACTGAAATAGGCTCATTCAGAAGAGAAAGTGTGCAAACGTTTTGAAAACGGTTTGCACACTTTCTCTTCTGATGAGCCTATTTCAGTTGTAAACATCGTTTGTTTTTTCACTATATCTTATTCATACTTCGATTAATTTCCATTTTATTTTCACATACTTGTCCATATATATATATATATATATATATATAATTTCTTTTTTTTTTCTCTCAGTTGAAAATGATTTTCAGAAGAACTATTATAACATCACCCTAAAGATCGTTTAACAAAACATTAAACATTGGCATATTATGATTTATAAATAAACATTCTCTGAATATATATATATATATATATATATATATATATATATATATATATATATATTTTTTTTTTTTTTTTTTTTTTTTTTTTTTTTTTTGAGGATATGTGCTTAATTGAAGTCATACCTAATTTTGAAAATTAATGAATTTAGGCAGGCATATATGTTCAAATGTAAGGCTAAACAAATCGAGAAAATGTCAATCCCTGAATGTACATTTCGACCTATTAGGTCTCATCAGCAAGGTCGAAATGTACATTCAGGGATTGACATTTTCTCAATTTGCTTAGCCTTACATTTGAACATATATGCCTGCCTAAATTCATTAATTATTAACTAATTAATTTTCAAAATTAGGTATGACTTCAATTAAGCACATATCCTCCAAAAATTGTCGGCTAAAAGCCATATCAAATAAACACATTGTTTATTTACTTACTCTCATATATATATATATATATATATATATATATATAATTTTCTTTTTCTTCATATTTTTAGTTTTATATACTGTCAGATTTTATTTGTCTGTATTTTCTAGATGAGGCTTGATGTGAATAATTTTGATATTTATTCTTTATTGTGGTATGTATAAACACAACTGTATCTCCAGTTATTCTCAGATCTTCTCTGTGTTCCGTGTATAGTAATGACCCAAACTGGAAATCATTTTTAATAGTTTGACTGTTGATCAAACAATCTCTCCNGGCAATCAGACTTTTGAAGATCTCATTTAAAAAAATGACATTGTTTTTGCACACCCTATCATTCTGGCACATGTTACAAGAAGAATCACACACCACACACACACACTCTATTCTTTGTTCTTAAACAGTTAAATTACAATAATTGTTTAACAAAAATTAAGTTGAAAAATAAATGAAAACACTTAATTAAGCAAAGAGAAATTGACATGCATGTGTATGTACACAGATATAATACTAAATAAAATGGCAAAAGTACTTTGTTTTTAAAAAATTGACAAGCAGTAAAATATGCTCAATAAGAGTGCTCAATGCGCTGGTTGTATTGTAAATATAATTATATTATAAATCAACAAATTAAATTAAAAACTTTGTTGAATTTAAGTTGTAAAAATAAATGAAACACTTAATTAGACCAATAGAAAAACTACACACACACACACACACACATAAATATATATGTATATGCATATATATAAGTTAGGACAGCAGAACTGCCTAGTTGGTTTAAAAAAAAAATGACACACAAAAAACTAAAAGTGCACAATACTCAAACTGAGAACAAAATGAATTATGTTAATGAATTAACTTACTAACCTTTTTTTCTTTTCTTTTTTTTTTTTTTTTTCTCTCTTCTTCTTTTTGTAACTCACCTGAAAACTAAATTCCAACATTAGAAAAAACAGTAGTGAGAAGAAAAAAAATGGATGAGGGTGTGAGTTACTTCCTTTATTTATATATATATATATATATTATATATATATTATGAAGAAATGTAGACAAAGCACGGATGGAAGTATATTATTATCGTAATGTCGATGTTCAACGTTTCAGTTTTATAGAAACCTTCTTCAGGAAAATATGAAACAAGTAAAGAAAAAGATTTTTGTTGTTAGAAAGATGATGATGTTTTTGAATGTGTTGAGTTTGGAAATATGTAGAAAATGTTCATAACAGTTCTTGATTAGCGTTCAATATATATATATATTATTATATATATATGAGAAAAAGAAATAAAACAAAATTGAATTGACATGTCAATCCATTTTTTTCAATCATTCATTAGTCATTATATATATCTATATATATTTATTTATTTATAGTCACAATACATTTAAAAAGTCCGTTTACACAATGGTTTCGGAACATCACTTTTAGGTGATTATCCGTCATCAGAAACGTTCATCTTTTTTCTCAAATAAATAAATACAGCTCTTACAGAAGTAATTGAGCACATTATAATCATTTCTCCAATAATAATAACAAAGAATAACTTAGCTCAGTCGGTAGAGCGTGCGCTAGAAACCACAAGGTTCCTAGTTCGATACCGGTCCTCGCCAACTCAGCATATGAGTAGCACAGGAATCTGTGCGGTAAAGTAAGGAGCTGATGGTAGGTGTGGCGCTCCACCTCAGATGCTAAACAATAATCCCTTGCGTCTAGTGCTATTGAAAAGGGGATAGACTCCCTCCTGACTGGTTATACCGACTTTAAGCCACCCCGTCGACTTTACTTACTTTTATATATATATATATATAATATAATATATAATATTTTTTTTTTTTTTTTTTTTTTTTTTATATATAATATAATATATAATATTTATTTTATGTATTGTGTTGATCAGAAAAAATGAATAAATTCATTTTTCAGCCATCATAAATGATTTTGACCTAAGAACTGGTCATAGTAGTGACTGAAGCTATGGTTGTTCTACTTGTTTAGATTTGAAGTGTATTTATGTATTATTTGAACTGTTAATATATATATATATATATATATATATATATATATATATATATATATATATAATTGTGTGCACTTGAAAACAAGAACAGCATCAATCAAATTAAATATGAGTCATGGAATCTGAAATTCTTTGTTTGAATTGACAACCTTACTCTGAAAAAAATTTATAAACTTTTGTTATTTGTATTCAAATCCTTTTCAGCTTCAATAGACAAAAAAAAAAAACTGAAAAAATAAAAACAAAAGGGAATCTTGCTTTATTAACCCTTTCTCTACCAAGTTTGTTTTTTTTGTTTTGGATATACAAAATTATGCTTTGATTAAGGGTTAAAATAACAGGAAATTCAACTGGATCATTGGTGTCCCAGTGGAGCAAAAGGTTAAGTGTAACATATGATCATCTGGTTTAGTTTAAATTATTTAATGTTATATCAGCCTTTATGAATATTAATGCCAAAGCCATTCTTGTTAGAAGAATAGTAGTGGTACTATTTAACCCATAGCTGTGGTGTTGAGGGGGTTCATACCTTTCCCAACAGTATTAGTCCCAAAGTGAACATACACAGACTGCAGTTCAAACTCTCTTACTATGATATTCAGTCCAGCACATTAGCCACTACACCATGATTTATGATTAATTTTTTCATGATATGGATATCTACACAGAAACTACATAAGTTTACATAGAAACTTTACAATCTACAGACAATCTATATTTATAAATATGTATAGTATAATCATAAAAAATATATGTATACATACTCTCATGTTATATGGATTTGATATCAATAACAATGTTTTTATACACACAAAATATTTTAAACTCTAAAAATAGAAAAACAATACAAACAATAAAATACAACATTGAATTTTATATTGCAATTCATGATATTGCAGTCCAGCACATTAGCCACTACACCATTGGGGACTGCCTCTAAATAATATTTGGTAATATTTAATTCAATCAACAGATGCTTGTAATTTGTTTTGATATTGTGTTCTCTTTAATTATCGTTTAAAAAAACCAAACCAAATATTTTATCTACAAACTATTTACTTACAAATCATATATACAAACAATAGATTAGCATTAGATAACCCACAAGAATTTCCGACCTAAATCAGAAGTCAGCTCTTTATTTATACTGTAATTAGTAAACTATAAAAATAAAAATGTTACGCCGCCCAACATAAGGAAGGGTCAAAATTAAGTGACCTGAAAAAAACAGATGCTTGTAATTTGTTTGATATTTATTGTGTTCTTTATTTATGTAGCTTGGTAAGGGGGTTTAGTCTCGCAGATCAATATTTCTTATCGCGAGTTTGATCCTCGCTAGATGTCCATAAATCCCACATAGATAAGACCTGTGTGAGACGTTAGAGTATTTTTTTTTTTCCTCAGTAAAGGAATGACATTACAATATAAAAAAAATAGTAAGGAAATTTTAATTCAATCAATAAAATTTTTAAGTATAAGATATAATTTAAAATGAGGCAATAATATTATCTACAAAACTATTTACTACAAATCAATATACAAATAATATGATTAACATTTAGATAACCCACAAGAATATGATACCATAAATAAATAACCAACTAACCATTGTCTCATGCTCTAACAATTCAATAATACGAAAAATTACCTACAAACTATTTGCTTACAAATTCTTATATACAAAAAATAAAATTTGCATTAGATAAGCCATTAAAACATGAATCAAACATAACTGTAATGATGTAAAAAAAAATTACTGGTTGAAAAGGTTTTATGATATCAAGTGTTATTAATATTTTTTTCATCTTGATTTTTCTTTTCTTTTCTTTTCTTTTTTCTTTTTCTTTTTGAAATACAAAAGAAAACAATACTTCTTGAAAGAATAATTAATGTTCCAATTACCGTCGAACTGGGAAGACAAGCAACAAATGTGAACTGTAATACAAACCCGAATGCTACAAGTCCACTGCAAAAATGACAAAGTATATATAACCCACAATGTCATTCAAAACATCGCCTCCAAAAAAAAAAAAAAGAGAGAGATAACATATGTAAAATTAGATACACCTATATGGAGGCGTGTAGCAATAATGCGTTAGGTTGTAGGAAATGGACTCGTCGACCCGATTCAAATATAGACCAGACTGTTTTGCATTTCACATAGCGCTAATGATACCTTGGGAAGGTTATGATCCATATAAAGTTCTCTCTGAGAGAGCCTCCAGGCTAATGTAAATAGTAGGGTGCTCGGCGAGCAGCAGAAGCTGGTCTTTAACCGTTGAGATGATACGGTACAGTCTAGTGATAGGTAATAAGGAAAACGTCTGAAATGTTGAGACGATAGTAGTGCACGAATGAGGGCGTGAGTGCGATCAGTTCGTCAGAATCTGAGCGGTCTACCAAGAGTTGAGTATTGTGGCTTCCTTGTGCAGCAGGCTGTGATTGTCTTTGCCACTATCGGACCGATAGCCAAAAAGTAGCGCTGGTCATCACAGGCAGCATCAGCGTGACGTGTATAGACACCAGAGAGAGCGTATTGCTACTGGTGAATGGCTGTGTTCATTAGTGGATGAAACCTATACGCGTCTGCAGAAATCGAGCACAAGGAAGAGTTCCATTGTTTTGGTTTCAGAGTAGTAGCCTATATAAGGACAAGGGTAAGCTGCGAATATCCAGTTCCTTACATTCATGGAGATCGATATGCTGAAGAATGGCTCGTCTCCATCTACACTGATTCTGCAAGAGTAGTTTGTTAACCATACATTATGATGAGATATTCTTTTTCAGGAGGAGGCACTTGTAGTGTAATGGTTATTGTCATAGGAACAGACATGCTGAGTCCTGAGTTCAAATTTGGGATGAGGCTATTTGCATTTCACATAGCACTAATACCTAAGGAAAAGTATTAATCTAAATATTTCCCTTCAGTTATGGGTAAAATAGTAGGGTAAAGAAAAGTCTAAATTCAATCCTGTTAAACTCCACTTACCCCCCCAAAAAAAACCCAACCTTATGTCACATCCTGCTCATGCAGAGGTTAGGTAAGATATTTATAGAAGGGGGGATATATGGGGCGAAATAGACCTTCGAATTAACAAGCTCCGCCAAGGGGAACCAAAAAACAAGTGAGTTCTCAGTTATCTCACAAGTCAGACCTCTGTTGGTCACACATTTCGTCTAGCAGCTGGAAATTCCGGCGTCGTAGTCGAAATAATCTTTAGCAGTTCAAAATCACATTTCCTATTAGTTTTGTTTCTGTTCGACTAAAATCCCATTTCTTTACTGAAAAGCGCTTCGTCGTCGACTGCTTCTGCTGACTGCCAGCGCTTGACTCACTTTATCTTATGGCATATTAGCCAAACATCCGGCACGTCAGTCACACCTCGCGTCCTCCAGTTCCTACATCACATCTGTTTCGCATGCGGGAGGATGCGGGTTCGATCCCGGCAGCAAGACAATGTCTTGCTCCTTTCCTTTCTTGTTCTCCGTCACAGATATATATTTAGAAATTCTTAAAAAAAAATTGAAAAAAAAAATAAAACTAATTAAAGTCAGAAAAAAATGGTTCTGAGCAATTGGTGACTAGCAGGTTCTTTGTGACAATGCACTTGCCCCTTCTTCACATGTATACAATTATTCGTAAAATAACCAGAGTTTGTCACCCAACAGATTTGGCTCCTCATAACTTCTTGCTCATTTCAATCAAAAATCACTGTTGAAAGATTTCAGATTATGGATCTGGTTAAGAGAACATAATGAAGCAGCTGATGGTGATCCCAAAGAGGACTTTTGCAGATTTTTTTTTTTTTTTTTTAAAGTGGAAGAGATCCTGTGATAAATGTATCAGTCCCAAAGCGAGTATAGCACCATTATCTTAGGTAGGCTATTTTTTTAAATTATTTTCATTATTAATATTAAATGGCTGAATACTTTCCGGGCGGATCTTTAGAGACTATTCTTAAAAATGAAAATGATCCTGGGATAAATGTGTGAGATCCCATAGGGAGTACTTTGAAGGACTAAGGCACCATCGCCCTAGGTAGGCTATTTTTAAATAATATATACTTTCTAGGCAGACCGTTAGACACTTCACACATTGTTTGAAAAGTGGAAAGGATCCTGGATTAGCATGTGAGATCCACTTTGAAGGGGGATGAAGGCACCATTGCCCTAGGTAGGCTATTCTTCCATTAATATTAATTAGCTGGATATCTTCAGACAGACCTTATATATTCTAATTAAAACCATTAAAAAAAAAAAAAAAGAAAAAAGAAAAGATGTTGAATATGTTAATTGTTGAAAGAAAGACAAAATTTGGAAATAAAATGTTAACATTTCCCCTCCCTGCTATACACCCTATACATGGTGAAATGTTACTATACTGTAAAAATTCCTTGCACAATTCATGATTATAATATCACATACACATAGAAAAAAAAAAAAAAACAATATCAAATTTAACTTGGAATAAAAAGCTAATTTATTGCTTTTACAAATTGGTAATTTTCATTTGGTAATTTTACAAACTGATTGAATAGAAAGAAAGGTGGTGGTGGTGGTGGTGGAGTATGGTTGAGGGTCGTGTTAATGGTGGTGGGGTCAGGTTCAAATTACAAACACAATAAATGACAATTAATAACTATTGATTACCTGTTTCATCTTTGAATGGATAATCCCTTGAGTTGGTGATGGGAAAACATACCCCCCATCCTCACCCCAGGACCTTTTGTTGCAGAAGAATAAGATGTCCTGATGTGCACTGAACTCTTTATGAAAGCAGGAGTAAGAAGAAAAAAAAAAAAAAAAAAAAAACGGTTCGAAGAAAGTGTTGAAATCAATATTTGTTTGTTTTGTTTTGTTTTACGGCATATCAACCTCAGTGGGTCATTTAATACCGATAAAGTTTTGAAATAAATCAATTCTTAATGGATAATACAATTTTTTTATAAACTCATGTTTTCTATTTAACCCATAGATGGGACCCTAACAGGTACTACCACTCCGCGTCAGAGTGGACCAGGGAGCAATGGTGATGAAGGGGTGTTCCACATTCTCCAAACCTCCAAAACTGGAATCTCACCATCAGATAGTTTAACGTCATTCCCAGGACATGTAGACCCTCAGCCACCGCCTTCTAGCACCCATATGATAAGGATTGGGGGTTGCCATAAGGGTAATAGGGTTGGAAAAATCATATAGGTACTAGGGCTTGACGTGGCCAGCCGATTGATCGGAGGGCGTCTGTCTGACCACCCGTCTAGCCCAAGAAAAGCCTAAAGTGGAATATTGCAAGTCCTGGACTGCTCAGTCACCTGGGTTCTATCCTTAAGCATCACAGGTTGCCACCCACAGCCGACAGCCACATTGGGGGAGTCTTACCCCTCTGCAGAGGTGCAGTTGGTGCATTCTAACGCCCCAGCCGACAGGGCGGTAGCATCATTAGGAGTATAAGATTAAGTTCCCAGAGATTATTCTTCCCTTCAGAGAGTGAATCAGCCTCCTGAAATTGAGCCTGATACTTAGAATAACTCAAGCACCTTCTCATTGCATTTAGAATGGTAGGGTCAAGGAAATGCCTAATGGCAGGTGTGAAACGTCCTAGGCAATTTTTATCTCAAACCCGTATCTGTGTGGAGTCTACAACATTAAAAAGACCTGTGGGAGAATAGAATAAGAATAAGAAATTTATTTAAATCAATAGTAGTACAAATTATTAAAAAAATATAAGTAAAAGAAAAACTTTATTGGTTTAAACTACTATTGAAGGGAGGCCATGCCTAATAGCGTGAAGCTAATCCCATGGACATGACCACCTTGGACGCTCACAGGAAACAATACATGAACACACAACGTAAACATATACATATATATCATGAGACAAATTAGCTGTGTGAGAATCTAAATGCAAATCTGTTGTTTATAAGAGGCAATAAAATGATTTTTCAAAAGTGTTTTAAGGACAAAATAATTAACTGAAACAAGCTTCATCTTTTCTTTCTCAAAAAATAACGACTGAACAGTATTCCAAGAATTAATTGCATTAAAACGAATCGAATTATGCCCAAAACTAACAGTGTTGATGATAGGGAAATTAAGCAAACCAGATTGGTCAGCACGAGTGACATGAGCATGGGTGAAGTCAACTGCAAAAGCATTCTGAACAGAAACAGGCATTTTATTATTATTTAGTTAGAGAGAGAGAGTAAACACTCCCTGAGTAGATGTGTGATTGTAATTGGTCTGTCTGTGTAACGCATATGGCTAGAATGGACTGATCTGATTAGCACATTATCGACCATTTTTCTGTGGCCATTTTCTGAGGGAATAATATAATCTGCACCTTTTTGTATCGATTATACACCTGATAAAGGTAGAAGAATAAGCTGGACGACTTCAAGAACACAAAAGTGTTCAATTATTCAAATTTACTTAGCACCTGTAAAGTTAGGGAGACATTGTTTGACAGTGGGGTCAAAAGGTGATACTCCAGTGTGAGAGCTGAATAATATATGAATTTTAATAGAAAGCTTCAAGTTGGCTTGTTGATAGATGTCACTTGGTGAAACACAGAAAGTGGCAGGAAAAAGTAACTTTAAATTCTTGGTGAGTTGTTTTTTTAGATACAAAAGAAAACATTTATTTAGTTAAATTTTCAAATTTTTGCTTGAAATTAGGTTATGAAATTGTTTCTGGATGTGTAGTCTCAGGGTAGAAAATGTTGTGAAGCAAAATAGAAAAATGTTATAGCGTGAAGGGAAAAGGGAAAGGCAATTGAAAAATTGAAGTCAGTTAGCCTACTGTTGGTTTGAATAACAGCAGCTAAGAACAACTCAAGCAGTGTCCAAGACAGTTGGTATAAATAGGACTCAAGAATGATCCATCCATGAATCTGGGTGATTTGGGTGATTCCATTCCTTGAGTTCTGCTTGACTGCTTGATTTGAATGACATTGTGGAGTCTTATATATACTCTGTCATTTTGAAGTGGACTTGGTAGCTTTCGGGATTGTATTGAGTTACAACCGTTTGCTGCCTTGTCTTCCCAGTAATTGGACTTTAATTATTCTTCAAACAAAAGAAAAATATGTAAAGGATTGTAAAAGGAATTACGTGAAATTCTTTTGAAAAAAAAGAAGGAAAAAAAATTGTTTCTGGATGTGTAGTCTCAGGGTAGAAAATGTTGTGAAGCAAAATAGAAAAATGTTATAGCACGAAGGGAAAAGGGAAAGGCAATTGAAAAATTGAAGGTTAACAAAAGAAAAATATGTAAAGGATTGTAAAAGGAATTACGTGAAATTCTTTTGAAAAAAAAAGAAGGAGATAAAAGGATATTAAAAAAACAATTTAAAACCCTGTTATGTATCATTTCACATAACAAGGTTTAAAATTGTTTTTTTTTTTTTTTTGGTGAAAAACTCGTTTTCCAAAATGTTATTTGGTTGGTCAATTATAAAAAATTAAATGTTTTCCTGTTTATGATTGTCCATAGTGTGTCATTGTGACTTAACTTCTTTGTTGCCCCCGAAAACAATAGTTATAGAGAGCACAATATGGAGGGTGGAGGGAAATTTTAAAAGAGTTTATCCTCCTTTCTGAAGTAAGAGTTTGGAAACATAACCCACTATTCAGAACTGGCTTGGAAAAAGAAAACACCAAAAGATAAAAGTGGAAATATAAAACTTAAATATCTCCCTCCAGCTATGGGTAAATAGTAGGGCAGACTGGGTTCTTTAACCCTGGCTAGGTAACCAGTCAAGAAGAAGGAAAACTGAATTCAAACCTGTTGAACTCCGCTTAAGAAATTGACCTTGTGTCACATCCTGCTCGTGCGGGGAGTTGGTAAATATATAAATATGTATTTACCAATTCCTCCGCACGAGCAGGATGTGACACAAGGTCAATTTTTAAGCGGAGTTTAACAGGTTTGAATTCAAAGCTTCCCTTCTTCTAAATTACTTGCCTATTCAAGGTTAAAGAGGCAAGTTAGCCTTACATATAGCTGGAGGCAAATTAGTTGGATGCATACCTTCCCCAAGGGTATTAGCACTATGTGAAAATCTTTTCCTATCTAACTCTTAACATCCTGTTGAGAATTTTCTAAGTCCAGAGCATTCCTATAACGATATATAAAAAAAATGGCTAAAAATGACTTTTGCATCTAAAGTTACCTGTTATTTCCCTTAAATGAAAGACTTCTAAATATGTTTAATATTACATTTAAACAAAGTCCAGAGACCCATTCCTATAAGGATTTATCAAAAAATGGCCTTTTCATTTAAAGTTACCTGTTATTTCCCTTAAAATGAAAGACTTCTAAATATGTTTAATATTACATTTAAACAAAGGCTATCGTTTGGGTGGATTAGGAAAACGAATGAAACTTCCGGCCGGGTGGAATGAGGTGGTATAGGACGTTAAGAGTTAACCCATAGATGGGACCCTAACATGTACTACCACTCAGAGTTAGAGTGGATCTGGGAGTAATGGTAATGAAGTAGTTCATTCCAGAATTGGAACTTCACTATAAAATGCAGTTTAATGTCATACCCAGGACACTGAGACCCTCAGCCACCGCCTTCAAGCACATATATGCAAAAAGGGTTGGAGCTTGCCATAAGGGCAATATGGTAGGGACAATCATATAGGTGCTAGGGTTTGACAGGACCAGCTGAATAATCAGAGAGGGCCTCTGACCACCCGTTTAGCCTAAGTAAGGGCTAAAGTGGAGTGTTGCAGGTCATGGACTGCTCAGCCACCAGGGTTCCATCCTTATGGATTTGAACTTGGGATATTGTGTTCATTTCCTACAACAATAACCATTATATTACATAACTTAAATATATATTTGTCAATTTCCTTACATTCTATGGATTGAATAAAGGGTTTGGTTTGAAGTTCCGTGAAAACTCCCGATTATGACATGAAGGCTCGTGGGTTCGACAAGCAATACCTGAAGAAGGCTGGAGGACACATCAGCTGAAACATTGTGTATATAACAATGAAGAGGAGGACAACAGTCCAAATAATACAAGGACTTTAACAGGTTTAAATTTAAATTTTCTTTCTCCAAGACCGGTTTCCATACAAAGGTTAAAGAGCCCAATCTGTCCTACTATTTACCCATAGCTGGAGAGAGAATAGTTGGATGTATACCTTATCCAAGGGTATCTGAAATGCAACTAGCCAAGTCCAGAAACTGAACTAGAGTCACTGTGTCCATTTCCTATGACGATAACCATTACACGACAAGCACTTTAGTGCATAGTACAGACAAAAATTGATCGCCTTTAAAAAAAATCTCATTTCCATATTGTTTTCTTTTTTTTCTTTTTAAGTCTACTAAAGAAACTAGAAGAAACTTTTTTTTACATCAGCTGAGCCTTCCTGGCACAACTGATCCTGAGATCATTTTCCGGATCAAATTGACAGCGGTAAAATCTAGGGCAGGATCTTCAATCTTTGAAGTTCACATCCACTTAAAAATGATCTAATGAGCAGAAATTGGGGGCTTGAGATTTAATTGTGCACAAATAAGAATGCTTGAAAATATCTAAGAACACCTCATCAGAAATCACAAGACCACATGCATACACATAAGAATACATACACATATATTTATGTAGGGAAGAAATAGTAATGAATCCGACAGTATGTGGAAAAGTAATAAATAAAAGTGACAAATAGGAGATGTGAGAATGATTTATGGATATTCGAAAAATATGATGTCGATGTTTAATATTTTGATTGATATGTATTAATTAAATACTTATCTATAATTAAATATATATCCAATATGTATCTCCAATCTCAAGAAGATTGCAGATACATATTTAATTACTAGAAGTGGCTACCTGGCGTTGACCTGGGTAGATGGGTGTGTAAAAAAATTAGTCTCGCAGATTCATTATTGTTTAATAGTGAGTTGGATCCTTATGTAAAAAAGGACCCTGCATTGATCTAGAGACTCTGAAAAGAAAAATTAATGTCCTCTATTTGAAATAATAAATGCAAAAAAAATTTCCGTACTGTTATCATTTAAATTCTATTTTTTAATTATGTTCATGAATATAAAATATATTTTCATTATTTTTTATCAAAAAGCAAGATCTGGTGATAGTGAATGTGTATATATATTTACTTTGTCATTAATTGTTTTATTTTCTTATGTTTGTTTGTTTGTTTATTGATTTTAACGGCATATCAACCCGTCCGGGGTTATTCATTTTCTTAGTTTCCTCCAGACATGCATACATACATACACACTGCACTTTATATATCAGTCCAATAAATTGGATATCTGTGACTCAAAATTATCTTGAAAATTTTTTAAAAGGATACGCATGAAAAACGTTGAAGAAAAAAAAGAAAAGATGAAAATGAAAATGAAGCAGCATCAATTACTGATTGCAAAAATAAAAATGCTTTTTTTTTTTCCCCAATGGACGAGCCTTTCATGATACCCTTATAAGGGTATCATGAAATATTCATTATACCATTATATAAGATAAATAGAAACAACATGCTTCATTTGTTTTTCTGTTTATTTTTCTACAGCCACTCCTTTGAAGATGGCCGATCTGAGGTGATTCTCTCATGTAATAGAAACCATATTTCTCTTTTGAATTTGTCAAAGAAAAAAAAAAGGAAAACACTGTGATCATTACTTTTGGGGATGGTAGTTTAGAAGTCTTTTTTTTTCTTTAATTTCTTTTTTTTTTTTTAAATATCTGTTGACTATCTTGATCTCTTTGTTTCTTCCTGATCCAATCTGAGGTTGACATTGGAGAATTTTATCAATAAAAGAAAAAAGCAACTAAAAATGAATTTTGATCTTAGATCTTTTGATTGGATCATTTCAATGTCTTTGTTCCGATATTTAACCTGTAAATTTTTTTTACAATAAGTTCAACATACCCGTTTCAGATTCTTCAGATGTTTTTTTTTTTGTTTTATTTTCTTTATTTAACATTTATTCAACAGTTTTTTTTTTTTTTTTTTTAGATCACAAACAGTATTAGTTAATAGTACTCAAATTAAAAAATACCATATATAATTGTGCATATGTATTTTTTCAACCTCTCCGCAAAAGCAGTATGTTTGACGCATACCTTTCTCTTGGTATAAGAAGCGGAAATTCAAACCTGTTATCAATCCGATGAAAAATTGACCTTGTATCAAATCCTGCTCTTGGAGAGGGGTTGGGAAAATGCATATACACAAGTATATATAGTATTTCTTGTGAAATTTCAGTGATATTAAAAAAAACTGTGAAATAAATAATTAAACATATATATATAAGTTGAAAATGGAAGCGAATCCAACAGTATATTGAAATGAAAAATAAAGGTAATATATACATACATGCACACACACACACACATATATATATATATATATGTGTGTACAAAGAAAAAAATCATTGCTTACTTACCAGGAAATAATCTTGAGGACAATGAACACGGTCAGAAACGACGCAGACCGCTACAATTGGTTGGTCTGTGCTATCGTCAGTCATTGAAAGTCTCTTAACCTGAAATAGACAAAAAATAAATAAATTTAAAAAAAATTTATTTAAAAAAATGAAAAACTTTTTTGTGAAACAAAATTAAAAAAAAAAATCAAATATTACTGCAAAACTTTTGGTTTGGTTCATTTAATGGCATATCAACTCCTTTATGGGTTATTTAATGCTTTATTCATTTGTAAATGTTTGCAGAAATGCTGATAGGTACGTGTCCTGTGTCCCTGACAAGAACAAAGGATGCAGTAAAATCATATCCATGCATCCCAGTGTTTTTCTTTTTTATTCCCACACAATTTCAAACTAACTGTAAATACATTTCAATATTTTCTTATAAATGAATTACACAGGATGGGTTAGTTGGACGGCTTTAGTTGGGACCCATAAATTTTCCTGGGGACTCATTCAAACCAAATGTGTGTCCCAGGATTCACTAAATCAAAAAGCTATCAGCATCACTGTGTTTAATTATAGTCATAAGTATCTATATTTTCAACAATCCATTGTAACTTTTCATATTTTTTAAATTGACCTTTTTTTTTATTACACTATAACCATGTTTGTACAGTTATACGATTTGCAGAATTTCTATCTATTACAAATAATCTACATAATTATATGGTAAAAATTACAATTCATAATCAATAAGTCATTTATTTGGACACAGTTACATGGTTTACATGGTTTAAGGGGCCAGGTTAGATCAGTCGGTAGAGCGTTCGGCTAGAAACCACAAGGTTCCTAATTCGATTCCGGTCCTCGCCAACTCAGCGTATGAGTAGCACAGGGATCTGTGCGGTAAAGTAAGGAGCTGATGGTAGGTGTGGCGCTCCACATCAGATGCCAAAACAATCTCCTTGGTCTAGCGCTAGTGAAAAGGGGATAGACTCCCTCACTGATTGGCTGATACCAACTTTAGGCTGCCCCGACGACTTTACATGGTTCCAAGTATTCCTATCTGACACCAATAATTTGCAAGAAATAATATGATTTCAAGTAACAAGGCATAATGGAAGTGCATGGTCTAATGGTTAGAGTCGTAGGAAATGGACTCATCGACCTGAGTTCAATTCTTGGACAAAGCTGTTTGCATTTCACATGCTGCTAATACCCTTGGGAAAGGTATGAGTCCAAATCCTCGTCCTGCTATGGGTAAATAGACTGGGCTCTTTAACCATGGCTAGGTAACCAGTCTAGGAGAAGGAAAACTCTGAATTCAAACCCGTTAAACTCCACTTAAGAAATTGACCTTGTGTCGCATCCTGCTCGTGCGGAGGGAGTGGTAAATATATAATAATCCTTAGTAAGCAATAGTAGTTTCAAGTAACTATTCTTAATACAATTTGTACACATGTGGTATCAAATTTTCCTAGTACATATAATTTTGAGATAGATCTACTTGACCCATGAAGATACAACTCTGGGTCAAAGTGGACCTGGGAGTAATGGCAATGAAGGGGTAATTTTACACTTCCCAGAAGTCCAGTTGTAGTTTAGTGTCAATACCCAGGATACCCCTCTGCAGAGTGTACAGCTGGCATATTCTAACAGGGTGATGAGAAGGATTGAAATGGAGTTGATTTAAGATGAGACAAGACTCTACATTAATGACTGAAACAAAAAAATGTATTAACAATTATTTGTTGTAGTTTGGTTACATTCAATCAAAACAAAAAAAAAATTAGCAAAGTATGAATTTTTTCATGTTCTTAAGTTATGCATTATTGTAATAATTAATTCATAACAACATCGTACAAAACATTCAAAATGATGCACATGCAACATTTAGGCTATTTAAAGGTATTGTGTTCAAAAATGCTTTAAAAAAAGAAAAAAATCTTGAGGGTAAAAAAGAAAAAAATCTTGAGGGTGAAAAAGAAAAGAAAAAAAATTCTCAAAAGAGTTGGAAAAAAATCCTTTGGCAAATTGGAGAGAACATTTTTTTTTAATTCTTAAAAAAGTTCGGAAAAAAAAAAAAAAATAAAAAAAAAGTTTGGGGTGGGGGAAAGAAGAAAAATATCCTGACATAGTTTCATAAAAAAAAAAAAAAATTAAAAAAAAGGAAGTACCCATAGCAATTTATAAAATACACAAAATCACAAAAACTAGAATATATGTAAGGTGTGTGTACAAGAGTTATCAACATGTATTCACAGTCTTAAGTTTTCATACAAGAAGATGCTGGGAATTTTTGCACACATAGTATGTATATACAAATAAAAAATGGACAATTGGGAAAATCAAATGAACAGGATATATTTATAGCAAAATATGTACATTTTATTTTCTATATCGTCTTCCTTTTATTATTGAATTTCATTCTAAACTATATATATATATATATATATATATATATATTGATATTTTATGGATTATATGGGTGCTATATTTCCAAGCAGATAGTGCTCAATATCATTGATAGAATGTTAATATTTGAGTTAAGGTATCATGGACATGGAGTCAACACCTGGTTACTGACAGTTTCTCGCCTTTGCGATCTTCATACCAAATGGGGAAATTGATTTGGATGTTTGTGGTTTGGTCCTTTACTGAGGGAGGGAGTCATGAGTGGAATGGATTTTGATTGTTATGTAAAGCATAAAGTTTACCGGGATTTTGATTGGTCAATTGTTATTGTAGCATGAGGTTACCCGGATACAGTTATTCATTTAAGCAGGGTGGTCTCTTATCTACTCTCTCTCTCTCTCTCTATATATATATATATATATATATATATATATATATACATACAATATATACATACATACAATGCTTCCAATAATCTATAAAAAAAAACACTTATTTCACCACGCCCGAGCGAGGCTTATTTTATAGTTATAAAGAAGAACTAAAAGAATTTTGAATATTCAGCACGAATGCATATACAACAGTCCGACATGCCATCACGGAAAATCCCGAACATTTCAAATATCTGGCGTTCCTCCAACTTAATAACAACAGAAGATTACGCCGGCTCGGTGCTTAAAAAAAACAAAACACGGATGCTTCTGCCTCTGAAGATGAGACTTTCTCGAAAATATTTAGGTAAATAAACATCATTTAACACCTATTACATTGCATTGTAAATTGCCTTCAAATTTATATTTCACACACACCATCATCATCATCATCATTGTGTGTATTTAAGCAGCACATTTTCAACCATTTAGAGAACAAGGAAAACCTGAATAATTAATCCTTGTCTGTTATAATAAATGAAACATTTATAAAATAAATAAACATACAGGGGATGTTTTGATATCAAAGATAAACTTGTATATAAGAAACACCTTAAATTAAACATAAAATATGCTGGAAAAATAAAATTGATTGAAACCTTCAGAAATCTGTCTTGAACCCCATTCGGGGAAGATTAGCAAATCTCATGTGCCCCCTAGCATGAATCAAAATTCAAAGAAAAAAACCACCAAGCAGAAAGAAAGAGAAAAAGAATAGAGGACGAAACTTAAGGGCCCTTTCAACCAGTGCTTTTTCAAAAAGGAAAAAAAAAAAAAAATATTTACACAACCCATTCACTATGGGTAGGATTTGATACAAGGCCGCAAGTATGGGGAATCCAGCGAGGATCGAATTCACTTTTCAGTTGTAATCGCTGGAAGACTAGCTTGCTCACCATTGTAATGGTGAGCAAGCTAGTCTTGCAGATCTAAAACAGGATATCTCCTAATGTTTCAAAGATAAATAATAAACAACTTACTGTTAGTAGTAGTTTGTTATAATATTCCTTAGAAGATCACAGTGTTATGCTTTTTTTTTTGCTGCTTTTTTAAAAAATCTTTTTGGATTTAGTTCATAGAACTATGGCTGAAACTGACTTTCCTTCGAATAAATAATAAACAACTTACTGTTAATAGTAAGTAAAGTCGTCGGGGCAGCCTAAAGTCGGTATCAGCCAGTCAGCGAGGGAGTCTATCCCCTTTTCAATAGCGCTAGACCAAGGAGATTGTTTTTTTTTGGCATCTGAGGTGGAGCACCACACCTACCATCAGCTCCTTACTTTACCCCACAGATCCCTGTGCTACTCATACGCTGAGTTGGCAAGGACCGGTATCGAACTAAGAACCTTGTGGTTTCTAGCCGAACGCTCTACTGACTGAGCTAACCCGGCCCCTTATATTCCTTAGAAGATCACAGTGTTATGCTCTTTTTTTTTTTTGGTTTAAAAAAAAAAAATCATTTTGGATTTAGTTCATGGAACTATGGCTGAAACAGACTTTCCTTTGAATAAATAATAAACAACTTACTGTTAGTAGTAGCTTGTTATAATATTCCTTAGAAGATGACAGTGTTATGCTTTTTTTTTTTTTTGCTTTTTAAAAAAAAATCTTTTTGGATTTAGTTCATGGAACTATGGCTGAAACAGACTTTCCTTCGATTAAATAATAAACAACTTACTGTTTAACTACATATAACTGTAGTTTGTTTAACTACATACAACTGTAGTTTGTTACAATATTCCTTAGAAGATGACAGTGTTATGCTTTTTTTTTTTGCTTTTTTTTAAAAAATCTTTTTGGATTTAGTTCATGGAACTATGGCTGAATTTCCCCCAAAAAAGTTGGAAAAAAAAAAAAAAAATGCATGAGAATCGGTGCATTTAAACAGCACAGTTACATGTCACAAGAAGCACATCAAATGTGCAAACTTGGATGAAATTCCTTTTTTTTTTCTTTCTTTTTTAAATTTTTTTCCCTATTATTATTGGAAGTTCCAAAGCAATATTCCTGGATTACTTCATACAAACAAGATGGAAGGAGGCCCTGTCATGGCACTGTAACATTTGGAGCATAATAATAAAATGAATTAAAATACTTTAATCACAAACCACAAAAACACTCACAGCTGTAATGAATGATAACTCTTCAAATGCACACTTGAAACAAATTGAAATAATGTTACACCCCCCCCTACCCAAAAAAAGAAAAACAACCAATTACTGTTATAGAAGTAATAAAAACTGATTTTAGAGTCATAAAAGAGATGTTAAAAAATTAAACAAATCCTATTATGGTTATAATAAATGACATATTGTTAAACTATAAAGTAAAAACAAAAAGATCTATTTAGTACTGCATATACAAGGTTCTTCTGTCACGCATTTTCTATGATGAGTGCCCAACACATGGAAGTCTCATATGGTGTAATGGTTAGAAAACTAGACTTGCAAAAGAGATTTTGAAAAATAAAAAAAACCTATTATGTTTATAATTATATTGTTGGCCAGAATGAGACCACTACGAACGAGGGGTTTGCTATTTATAGGATCCCCCGAGTTACCTGTGCTTTGCTACCGGTGTCCCTCTAAACGGACGTCCTCTATCTCCACAATAATAACTGACATATTGTTAAACCAAATCAACTATAAAGTAAGAAAAAAATACAAAAAGAAAAACACATATAAGTTGGTTGGTTGGATTTTATGGCATGTCAACCCTTGGGTTATTTTATGCCAAAGATATTATATTTGATTCATTCTTGTTGGGTATTCATATTCTTAAACTCAATTCTTTAAACTTATTTTTTATTTTTTTAACCCAATCCTAACAGGTACCACTCCGGGTCAGAATGGACCTAAGATCAATGGTGATTAAGGGTGTACTTCACACTCCCTAGATCTTTAAAACAGGAACCCCACAGTTTAGCATCATATCCAGGACACTAAGACCCTAAGATGGAAGGGGCCACTCCAACACCCCATCTAGCCTAAGTAAAAGTGGAATGTTCCATGTCATGGACTACACAGCCACCAGGACTCTATCCTTAAGCATCATGGGTCACCACCCACGGCCAACAGATGACCTCATTGGGGGAATTTTACCCCTCTGCAGTTGGTGTATTCTACCGCAGACAGGGCAGAGCATATATAAGGTTCTTCTGACACACATGGTGTATGATTGATGCCCAACAGTTCAGATAGCCCAGCTAAGGGTTAAACAGTACCACTACTGTTCTTCTACAAGGATGGTTTTGGCATTTGATAACTCCCAAAAGTTGATATACAATTAAATAAAGAAACCAGTTCAGTTAGAAATGTGAACTGTTATACTGCTTACACATGGGTGTCTCACGTAGAGTAAACCATTGCTGGTGAATTTGATTCTCACTGGGTGTCCTATAGATTTGGTCATAGATGGAATCCTAATTCTGGGTTAGAGTAGACCTGGGAGTAATAGCAACAAAGAACTAGAGCCTCACCACCAGATGCAGTTTAGTTTCATACCCAGTACACCTCTCGAGATTTTTTTGGCGGTGGTGTCTTAGCCCTCTCTAATGGCAACAGTTGGCATATTCTAAGCCCTGTTGACAGGACTGGTAGTAAATTGGGTTATCCTCTGAATTAAACAGACAATTGTATAAAGACCAATCATCCTCATCATGTCACGCAGTTAGCATGGATATCCATGACAATCTCTTGCCAACCTTCCCTATCATTCATTGTCCCAGGGAGGTCTTCTGCGCAGCATCCAGCATCCTCGCATAGTTGATCAATGTAGATCCTTGGTGAGTGGCCCACATTAGCATGTCCATGTGTTGGCTTCCAGAGAAGAACTTCGCTTATGAGCTCGTCTTTGCTTCTCCAGCAGTCTCCAGCATGCCTTGTCCATCTCACTTTGATGGTTTGTGAGATGGGGGCAGGTGGTCATACAGCTGCTTCTTATGGGGTGCTGTTTCCACAAAGAATAATCAATCAGCAAAGCAATAAAAGTAACAGTTAAATTGACGCTTAGATTATTAACAGATATCAATTAAAATATTTATTGATACAGTCATTAAACATTATGAGATAATGAATTAAAAATCAAGAATCTTGGAAACTATGAGATTAATTAAAAAGAAAATAATTCTGAATTCAAAAACAGAACAAAAACAATTATTAGAATAAAAAGGAAAGAAAGAAATAATAAAATAAATTTTTAGTAAAAGTAAATTAACTGAATTTGTATTATTTGGATTATTTCAGACTATTAACTGAGTTTTATTAGTTTTTCTAAAGGTTTCAATTTTGACACTGAAATTTTTTGCCAAAAATTTTCACAGGAACTCTTGGATTTAATTTATTTTCTATCCTGAGACCCCCTCCCCTCCATTCAACAATCACCTGTTTCATTCTATCAAATTTCCAATTCTGATTGATCTGGGGACATTCGCCCCTGCCCCTCCCGCCCCATCCACACACACTTTTACTCAATTTAATCAGTGATCCTATTTCAATGGTTGCCATTAGTTCATTTGTTTATTTTTTCTTAACTTATTTGCAATTTCTCTAATTTTCTGGGGTTTTTTTTTCTTCTGTAAAACAGACATTTTTTTTTTTTGTTCGATCAAATAAGATTATTCAAGATTAATTTCTATTCCAAAATTTTCTTTGGATCTTTTGTGAGAATATTTCAAGCACATTATTTCCAACCATCTCCAGGTGACACAGTGTCAATAAGTGACCAAGTTTTTTTTTTTATCTTAATTTTTAATTTATTAATTTTCTATAGGGCCGGTTTAGCTCAGTTGGTAGAACACTTGACTAGGAATTGGAAGGTTCCTGGTTCGATACCAGCCCTTGCCAACTCAATGAATGAGTAGCACAGGGATCTGTGCGGTAAAGTGCGGAGCTGATGGTAGGTGTGGTGCTCAACCTCAGATGCCAAAACAATCTCCTTGGTCTAGCGCAAGTGAAAAGAGGATAGACTCCCTCACTGTCTGGCTGATACTGACTCATTAACCTGAGTTGAAATCCTGGATGAGGTTGCATTTCATAAAGCACTAATACCCTTGGGAAAGGTATGCATTGCACTACTATACCTCTAGCAATGGTTAAATAGTAAGACAGACTGGGCTATTTAACCATGGCTAGGTAATCAGTCTAAGAGAAGGAAAACTCTGAATTCAAACCTATTAAACTCAGCTTAAGAAATCGACCTTGTGTCACATCCTACTGATGTGGAGGTAAATATATATACTCGGATAGACAAGGTACACTTGAAGATGACCGGAGGGTACAACAGAATAAACATTGTGTCTTTTTTATATCATGATAAAGATGAGGACAACAGCCCGAAAAATTAGAATAATTCAACTAGATCTGTTATTTGTATTAGATAGAACTACTTGATACCATATAACTGTATGTGAATTATTTGTATAGCTATAATTGTTTACTAAGGATTATTCTCATTAGTTACTTGAAACTATATAATTGTGTGCAAATTATTAGTATTAGATAGGAATACTTGAAACCATACAACAGTGCTCAAATTATTAGTATTTCAGTGTTTCTTAGTGTTGGATAGAATCCTTTGGTTATTCATAGTTGCAGATCTGTTGTTCAGTGTTGAATACACGCAAATGAACGGCTTTTAAGATCGGTGATTAAATAGTTAACTAACCACATATTCGAGCTGTTGCTTGGCTGGCTTTAATCCACACACCCACACAGAGTCTATAAGTTTAAGTGGTGGACGTCAGCACACCTTATATTACAAAAAAAAAAAAAAAAAAAAAAAAAAAAGCAGTTTAAGGTGAGGCAGATATATAATACTGACATTTCCTGTCAAGCAGAACCACTTCTGACTTGCGGACAGTGGCAAAAAAAGTTGGACATTCAGATTCAAGGATTGGCAGTATTGACATTTTTTGTTGGAACATCGCAGGATGCCCCATTAAAACCCCTATGTAAAAAAAAAAAAAAAAAGACATTGCGTTGATACAGACATTCTGAATAGAAAAATTAATATCTCCTATTTAAAATATTAAATGAAAAAAAAAAAAATCCATTTTTTAATAATCTTCACGAATATAAATCAAATCTCTATTATTTTTCTTTGAAAAGCAAGATCTGGTGATAGTGAATGTGTATATCTATTTACTTTGTCATTAATTGTTTTATTTTCAAAGTTTCCATTGGATATACATACACACAAACTACCCTTTATATATATATATACTAGAAGTGGCTACCCGGCGTCGCCTGGGTAGAGGGGGGAATTTTTAAAAAGTTAGTCTTGCAGATCCCTTATTACTTATCACAAGATATATCGTAGAGATTCGTGGTGTGATCAGTATCCAGCTGTGTTGCAAGCTGAGTGTTTACTCAGCAAATCTCTACATGGTGTTGTGAACATGATATGTTGGTTGAGTTGACCATTGGCAGGCTTAAGAACTGGTTCCTGGAGAATTTTGCCAAGACGGCATTCACAATTGATGGGGTATTCCCAGCTATGTTCGACCCATATTCACCTCAAAGAGGGGGCAGTCTCTAAAGCCGGGTACAACCCAATTCCAGTGCCTTTCCACTTTAAAGAACCAGTGGAGACAAAGCTCTTTGGAAATATGTGGAAAGAGGCATCATAGTTTCGGTACACATGGGCATACCTACAATCATTACCTGTTGGATTTTGTGTAAAGTATTCAACTCTGTTACAAGATGAATGCAAAACTAAAACTAGAGTTTGGTAGGTGGCTTATATGGAGCTTTGGATTGTTCCATTATGAACTCAGGCAAGTTCACTTCCTGAGTTCTGATTGGCTGTTGGATTACAGGGTGAGTAAGAACATGGATAAGTACCCACTCTTCAGCCATCACTTTGCATTATGCCAGGAGCATGCAAGGACTGTATTTAAGTTACAGCTTGCCTGTTGTTCTCGTCTGCTAACTTGATGGTAGTTAGAACCCCACTGCGACAGTGAGTATCATATTGTTTCTATATCTGGAGGATAACTTCTACACTTTTTACCACAATTTCATAGGAAATGGAATTAGCGATTCAAGTTCAAATCCTGGATGAGACTTGTTTGCCTTTCACTTCATGCTAATGTCCTTGGGATAGACATGAATCTATCTGTTCTCCTCTCAGGCATAGATAAATAGTAGGACAGAATATGTTCTTTAGCCTATATATATATATATATATATATACACACACAACCAATCTAGGAGAAGGAAACAGAATTCAAACCAGCTTTAATCTGCTTAAAATTGACCTTGTGTCACATCCTGGCCATGGTTGAGACATTGTATAAATAAATACTTGTACTTCAAGGGTGAAGCAATTTTTGGGCTTAAACTAGCTATATCTTTAATTATTTAGTGGATACAGTATGAATATATCCAAACTCCTAACAATAGTGCCAAAATTATATTCCAATGTAGGGAAAATAACAATATGGTGAGTGGTGGGGGTGAAAAATATGAATGGGGGGTATATCAAAAGGTTGGGGGGGGTATCAAAGTTGGGTCAATTATATACACTCTTGCCAAAAACATTTCATTAAAAAAATATTGAGACTGGCTTCAATTTTTGTTCAAATTGCTACCAATACTTCTAGACATCACTATATGTTTTTATCCAACCCCTCCACCATGAGCAGGATATGACATGAGGTTAACAGGTTTGAATTCAGAGTTTTCCTTCTTCTAGACTGGTTGCCATAGTAAAATTAAAGAGCCCAGTTGGCTCTACTATTTACCCATAGCTGGGTGGAAAATAGGAGAATAGTTGGATGCATATCTTTCCCAAGGGTAAATGCAAATAGCCTGAATCAGTATTTGAAGTATTTAGGTAACCAGGTCCATTTCCTATGATGATAACCATTACACAACAAGCGCCTCTATCAATTTAAGTTGCTCAGTGGGGTACATTTTTATATAAATCTTAAACAATTCAAAACTTTAGTCCTAATACTTTTTGCTCATATTTTATATGACTGAAATTTCCTTCTGAATAAAATCCCTACCCTGGCAGCCAATTGCTTCTTGTTTGAGAATCATTCAGATAGATTCAACCCTTCTGTGTTATTAAATGCCAAACCCATCCTTGTAAAAGAACAGTAGTGATATTATTTAACCTATAGTTGGTGGATGAGTAGGTTCATACCTTTCCCAAGGGTATTAGTCTGAAAATGAAAGTATAGTACAACTGGAGTTTGAAGATAGTCAAGATGCCACAGGGACTCACCCCAGACTGAAAATGTGCCTACATATATATATATATATATATATATATATATATAATATGTATGAAGTACAAACGATGCGTTTTTGAAAATGGCTGAAGCCGACAATTTTTAGGGAGAATATGTGCTTAATTAAAGTTATACCTAATTTTTTAATTAATTATAATTAATGAATTAGGCTATCAGTTTAAATGTAATAAACAAATCAAGATTTTTCTCATTTCAGTTTAGCCTTACATTTGAATAGGTACCTGTCAGCCTGACATTTTAACCACTACACTAGCTTTCCCAGAATCTAGGTACGTTTATTTAAAATATGTATATACTTTATTATATATAAGTAAACGATATAAAATATACATACACACACAAAGATCACCAGCATCAGGCCATGCTACTAAAGTCGCAGCTATTCTGGGCAGAACACATCTCCAGAATGAAGAATCATCCCCTGCCCAAAATCACACTGTGTCAGGTCGCTCAATGTGCAACTGGTACTATGTTACCCAGTACTACCTGTTTCATCATCATAGTCAGATCATTGGTGACTAAACTGGTAACCCCACAAATTCTGTCTGGTAAGGAGAATGGCTAGACACCTGCAGAATGAAAAACAATACCTGTAAAAGGGCAGAGGAAGCTCTTTACTCAATGGTTATCTAGCACATTATTTCTCAAGTCAAACTCCTCCTGATCGTGGCAGGGCTGTGGAAACTTGGTAATGTCAGAAGCATGCTGCCAGGAACAGGTCAGGCACCTACACCTATTAGGTCCACAGCCTGGCCAAAGGGGCTCTGGTGAAAATCCAAGGGGCGTCTCCATCATCATCAGGAATAACGGCTTTGGGCATAATTGTTGCTGCGTTTGTAAAAAATCTGCAGTAAACAAGGGCATCATGCGGGTTTGGGGCTGGCTTGTGAATTTCCTATTCCCTTGATACTCCTTCCATAAATTCACCATGTGAATTCATTGGATGGAGCCAGCTCAACCGACCCTGGGTGAATGCCGTCACAGAAACAAAAACTAGATCATGCTTTCAGGTGAACTCTCTAGGGGCCATTGTGACAAAGGGGCACCAAAGAAACAATACAAGACTGCTTGAAAAAATCTCTTGGTGCCTGTCACATCAATCATTACTGATGGTCCATCCTAGCTGAGAACCGTGACACCTGGTGTCTTAATCACTGATCCTATTATGATGTTGCAGTTCAGCATGTTAGCCACTAGGCTGCAGGGACTTCCCCTATAATTCATTTTAAGAAAGACAAAGAATATATTAGTTGCAATATCATATTGAAACTAATATATACTTTGTCTTTTTTAAAAACCATATTAAGTCCCTGGGAAAATCTATGGGTTCCAACTAAAGCCGCCTAACTCCTACCTTGTAACCTATCCTATGTAATTCATTTCTAAGAAACTATTGAAATGTGTTTACGTTAGCTTGAAATGGTGAGGGAAGAAAAAAGAAAAACACTGGGATGCATGGATATGATTTTACTGCATCCTTTTAGATTTTTGTGCATCAGAGACACAGGACACGTACCTATCAGCATCTCTGATTGAATATGGTGATGATAACAGCAAGGATGAGGATATTAGTCCCAATGATTTTCTGAATGATAAAATTCTTCATCCCAGAATTCCTTTTGTTACTTGTCAGGCCAAGGCTGTTATATATATTTATCAACCCCTCCGAACGAGCAGGATGCGACACAAGGTCAATTTTTAAGTGGAGTTCAACAGGTTTGAATTCAGAGTTTTCCTTCTCCTAGACCGGTTGCCTAACCAAGGTTAAAGAGCCCAGTCTGCCCTACTATTTACCCATAGCTGGAGGGAGAGTAGGATTCATACCTTTCCCAAGGGTATTAGCACTAAGTGAAATGCAATTACCACGTCCAGGATTTGAACTCGGGGCGACGAGTCCATTTCCCATGACTTTAACCATTACACCACGCGCTTCCTATTATATGATACCTGGTTGCAGTTTCCAATGACAAGAATTGAAACTTCAATTTGCTTCCAACTTGACAGGTTTTGATGTTATATCTATATGAGAATATATAAATGTCTATATGCAAATGAGGAGGACAGTAAGTAAAGTGACACAAAAAAAAAAGCAAGCAAAAGAGAAAACCTGCTGAGAAATCTGATGAAGCAATATAATGAATCGAACAAGTCATTGACTTTGCTGCTTTCTCTCATGAGCATGAAAATGCATTTCTATTTTTAGACAAGGGCACATGTAAGCGATTCATTTATCAAAACATACCTCTATTGATTTATTTGCATATTGTATGTCTCTCTCTCTACTTTGGGGGATGACAGAAAATGAATGCCTGCTATTTTCAATTGATAACATTATGCCTACGGAAAAAGACAAGCTTGGTTTCCATTTCCTTAACCTTTTCTTTCGTTTTTTTTTTTTTTTTTCTTCTTTCTATTTCGTTTTTTTTCTTCTTTCGTTTTTTTTTCTTTTTTTTCTTTTTTTTTCTTTCGTTTTTTTTCTCTTTTTTTTTCTCTTTTTTTTTTTTTTTCTCTTTCGTTTTTGTTTTTCTCTTTCGTTTTTTTCTCTTTCGTTTTTGTTTCTCTTTCTTTTTTTTTCTCTTTCTTTTTTTCTTTCTCTTTTTTGTTTTCTCTCTTTTTTTTTTTTTTTCTCTTTCTCTCTCTTTCTTTTTTGTTCCATTTGTACAAATTTTTGCATAAAAAAGCTATAAAAGTTAATCACAATTTCTAGTGGAAGAATTCCTGAAGATAGTTCCAAGATATTTAAAAAAAATTTTTTATTTATTTATTTTTATAAAAGATCTTAGCATTCTTTTTTGAAATTTTTTAACATTTTTTTTATTTTCTTTTATATTATTAGTGATTTTTTTACCCTGCAGTCTTCATGGCTTTTATTTTCTTTTCCTAATGGCAACTTAAATTTTTGTATAGAATAGTGCATTCTCTTTAAATAATAAAAAAAAATGTCATTAAAAACATACACATTACTAGTAGTGATGTTACACTAAGATCACTTAAATGTTTCATTGTTAATTTGATTACAACCATTATCATTTAAATTATATTTTTTGCTAAAAGAGCAAGAAAAGACTATCATCATCAGAATGAGAATCACTGTCTTCTTGCAATGGTAATGAATCCTTTTATCTAACCATTAAGTGGTTTAATTTTGTGCCAGCTGTTAATCTTGGAATTTAAAAAAATCTTTTCCTGTTATTTGTTATCTGTCTGTCCAGTTGGACGCATGGCGCAATGGATATAAGGGTTGAGTTAATACAGATTTAAGTGACAATCATCTGTAGGTTGCAGGTTCAATCCTGACCATGGGCAATAACAACATAGAATACTTAACATAGCTTAACACTTATACCTTGTAATGGTTAGCAAAACAGTCTACCCAGGTGGATTGAATAAAGAGTTCAGTTTAAAGTTCTGTGAAGGCTCCAGAGATTGAGGAGAAACATCTGAGGAAGGCCAGAGAGCACATTGGCTGAAACGTTGTGTATATCACAATAAAGAAGAGGACAACAGTCTACCCTGGTGGATTGAATAAAGAGTTCAGTTTAAAGTTCTGTGAAGGCTCCAGAGATTGAGGAGAAACATCTGAGGAAGGCCAGAGAGCACATTGGCTGAAACGTTGTGTATATCACAATAAAGAAGAGGACAACAGTCCGAAAAATTTGCTATTGATTGTTTTTGTTTTATGGCATATCAACCCTTTTCAGCACATTTTGTGCTGAATAAAGTCATTTTTAATAAACAAATGACTTGGGTTGCTTACAGTGCCTCCTGTTGCTTAAGTGGTCACCCATTTAAGTACTGAACAGGCTCAAAGCTTTAAATTCAGTGATCTAGTGGGAGCTGGTGTTTTCAGCCTGACTTGACTGTTACATTAATCGTGTAAGACTGGGATTAAAGCAAGAAAGTCTTGCTTTCTCTTCAGGGTGGAGGCCTTCATAAAGTTGAATAGAAAATACCCCCTATCACACAGACTAGACAAATAGGACATGTTACACAATGATGGAGAAGTAAGGATGAACTTATAAGCGACGTTCTCCTGTGGATACCTATACACAGACACATCAGTGTTGGCTGACCAGCAAAAACTTACAACAGCTATATGCAGACTCTGAATGCCACACTGAGGACTTATCATGCATGATGATCAACAGAGACAGGTGGTGAGAGACAGTCACAGGAATCCTGACCCATCAGCATGAATTGATCATGATGACGTTGGACAACATTAGTAGCATGTTGAGGAGAGATTTGCTATATGGGCAGCAGCAGTCAGTTTTCTATATAACCTTGCTCTGCATCTTGGATAGATTGCAAGACTAAGTGCAGGTCTTGCAGAGGTCTTACAAGACTCTCTTGCAGAGGTCTTACAAGACTAAGTGCGGGTCTTGCAGAGGTCTTACAAGACTAAGTGCGGGTCTTGCAGAGGTCTTACAAGACTAAGTGCGGGTCTTGCAGAGGTCTTACAAGACTAAGTGGGGTCTTGCAGAGGTCTTACAAGACTAAGTGCGGGTCTTGCAGAGGTCTTACAAGACTAAGTGCGGGTCTTGCAGAGGTCTTACAAGACTAAGTGCAGGTCTTGCAGAGGTCTGATAGGTGCTATTAATATTTGGTATGATCATAGCTTCTTTATGATTGAGACTATTAACATTAGCTGTATCATCAATACTGTTTGGTTTGGTTTACGGCGTATCAACCTCAGTGGGTCATTTAATGCCGATAAAGTTTTGAAATAAAGTCATTCTTAATGGAAACTCAATTTTTTATAAATACATTTTTCTATTTAACCCATAGATGGGACCCTAACAGTTAATACCACTCCGGGTCAGAGTGGACCAGGGAGTAATGGTGATAAAGGTGTGCTCCACATTCTCCTAACCTCCAAAACTGGAACCTCACCATCAGATATAGTTTAACGTCATTCCCAGGACATGTAGACCCTCAGCCACCGCCTTCTAGCACCCATATGATAAAAAAGGGTTGAGGCTTGCCATAAGGGTAATATGGTTGGGGCAATCATATAGGTGCTATGACCAGCCAATTGATCGTAGGGGGCCTCTCCGACCACCCGTCTAGCCCAAGAAAGAGACAAAGTGGAGTATTGCAAGTCATGGACTGCTCAATGACCTGGGTTCTATCCTTAAGCCTCATGGGTCACCACCCACGGCCAATGATTATGTTGTATGGTATTAATCATATTTACATTTATAATTTTTGGTATAATCTTATTTCTCTCAAGGACAAAATGTCATTGATGTCATCATTTTCAAATATGTCCCTCATATTTTGTGTAGAAAAAAACATTGTCTAATGAGAGCTATTTCTCTGCATTCTATGAGAAAATGTTTAACAATAAAGGGTGTTTGACATGCTATACACGGTTGTTGTTTCTATTGTTTGAATATAAAGGAGTGTGTAAGTCTTGTGTGACCAATGCACAAACTGGTTTCCATTCTATTAGCATGAGTTTTACTAGGAAGATCATGATTGGTTTCAATTTGTAATCATGTCAAAAGGGGGGGGGGAAGAAAAAAAAAAAAAAGAAAAAAGAAAAAAGAAAAAAAAGAAAAAGAGAAAAAAAAAAAAAAGAAAAGAAAAGAAAAAAAAGGACTCCGAAAAAAGAAAAACAGTAAAAAAAAAAAAAAAAAAAAAAAAAAAAAAAAAAACAGTAAAAGAAAAAAGAAAAAAAAGGACTGATTGATTTTCGTTTCAGCCTTTTGTATACAAATACTTTATCACACACACACACACACACACAATATATATATATATATATATATATAGAGTATGAGTACTGAACAGGCTCATATATATATATATATATATATATATATATATATATATATATATATATAGAGAGAGAGAGAGAGAAAAGAGAAAAGAAAAAATCTTGTTAAATATATATTTCCCTTTGGAATACTTTCTAAGCTCGAATTTGCAATATTATTTTGTGCTAACTGTAGTTGTTTACTTTCCCTAGCACATTTCTAAGTGAAAAAGTGAATGACTGTTATAAATTACCAAATTTATAAAATCCTTTTAAAAAATTCCCAATATGCCAAGTATTTCAATGTGAATCTATTTATATTTTATTCTAATTGTTACCATATATTTGTATGTGTTTATGTTTTTGTTTTCCTTATAGTTGTCACAAAACAATATGTTCTAGATTTCTCTCTTCATATCTGTCCACATTTGCGCATATGTCCCTGTAGGTGACATATTCTTTTTTTTAATGCAATGTAAAAGCCTACATATTAATAAACATTACAAACTGGAACACTTCACTAAAACTTAGTAAAATTAAAATAACTTTTTGACTTTCTTATAAAAGTTATACAAAAAACTGTTGCTTATATATATATATATATATATATATGATAGTCCGCAAACAGTTTGTTTGATATGGCTATGCAGACAATTTTTCAATTGAGCACATATTCTCCCAAAAATATATATATGAAAATAAAACAATAAAAGTAAAAATGAATAACAGTTATTTATCAAAACCTGCATTTTAAAATCATGAAAATTAGATATACCATGATTCTAATAAATGCTATTTGTTAGTAAATACCATATATTTAATAAATGACCCCTAGTTTTTAGCCACAAAAGGTGTTTTATTATGCATTGAGTGCAATAAACAAAACAAAAAAAATAATTTAAGATTAAGATAAGGTCTTTTTTATGTGGGTATTTTTTATGGGACAACTAGCGAGGATTGAACTCACTATTCATTAGTAATGGACCTGCAAGACTAGTCTACTGACCATTACACCACCACAATATGTGGAGAAAAGTAGACAAACACAGGATTTATGGAAACTGGATGTTTATTGTCGACGATGCAACGTTTCGGACATTTTGACCATCATCAGGACAAAAGCCCAGTTCTTGCTTCAATGAAGGATATTTTCAGAATGGTGAAAAACAGTAGGTTGTCAGTAGGGGGGGGGGATGGGTAGCGGACGTAAATGTAAAGAACAATGGTAAGCTTCAAAGTATCCAAAAAACTTATCTTCTGTAATAAATGACCATTGTTTTTTAGATCTTCTGTAATAAATGACCATTGTTTTTTAGATTCTATGCTGACAGCATGGCCTGATGATTATTATTATTATTATTATCATTATTTACTAGTTGTATATTCCTAGCCTTGCTTGGGTTTTATAGTATCCAATAGTTTAAGTATACACTTTTTAAATTTCACATTGCTCACTATGGATGATAGCAATCATTGCTCACTATGGATGTTTACAGAGGTAGATTGATGTTGGGAAGAAACAGAAATTAACCCGACTGTTATAGGTGATACACCCTATAAGACTAATGGAATGCGCCTACTATAAGTAACAGGGACAATTGTGGCTTGAGAGTAAGCCAATGCGAGTCAGCTCACAATTCTATTTGTTGGACGTAATTCCCACTTCTCTGTATTGTATTTGTCTACTTTTTGTTAATACATTTTCCTACATTTGTTACCCGTCGTTTTGTTCTTATTTGACCCCTTAAAAACTCACAACACCAACAATCAGCGGAAAAGTAATAAAAGTGTCATGAAGATGATTTATTTGAAAAAAAAAATTATATTTGAAAATAATTGTCGACTTTTAAAAGGTCTTGATTATTGCATATATACTGAATGTATATCTACAATTAGCATTACGACATTCAAATATTGCTTGTAAATGCTGGCATGTTTGTTTATTAGCTGATACAAGAAAAAATGGGTTTGAATATCGTCCATTCAAAGATAAACATTCGTTTCTTTCATTAAAACGTATGAATATATATAGCAGTACCTATTGCTCAAAGTGCTTATTATGAAAATGTTACAATGTAAATTTGTGCACATTACTCACAATTACTAATAACATAATAATACTACATTTTGAAATGGAATGAGACATAGTATCAACAGTGATATCATTAATAAAAGTGGTCTTAATACCTTATATTGGAATTTCATTAAACTTGGAAATTTATTGGGGTTATTCACCTTAGCCTATTTATTTTTTCTATTTTCTCATAACACAGCTGTTAATTTGATCCCTAGTGACATCAAATAAATTCAAGGGTAAATATAAACACTACCATTTGATTCCTTGCAAAATTCTACTCTAGAAAAGTTTAATTTGATTTTGGTACATGGCTTTGTTTTGCATTTCATCCCCAGATAGACAGAAGCACTAAAAATATAGTATAAGATTTTATTTAATTTCGTTTGTAAAAAAATTGTTACTTAGTATTATTACATTATTTAACAAATGGCTTAGTTAACTCTTAATGTCCTACCACCTATTCTGCCCGTCAGAAGTCACATTCATTTTCCTAATCTACCAAATGATAGACTTTGTTTAAATGTAATATTACATACTGAGAAGTATTTGACCACATTTTTAAAACTTAGCAGGATGTTAATTAATTTTACCACATTTTAAAAGTAATTAACCAGTGTTTAGTGAAAGTGTTTAGATTTAATAACAATAACTAGTTATTTACTAAGCTTTCTTTAGTCTGGTATAAAACCAGAAGTATGTATTTACCCAACATCTCCATGGTAGGATGTGACACAAGGTCAATTTTTTAGCAGATTACTGGTTTGAATTCAGAGTTTTCCTTATCCTAGACTGGTTGCCATACAATGGTTAAAGAGCTCAGTCTACCATATAATTTGCCTATATCTTGGAGAGAAGGGCATTAGCATAAAGTGAAATATGAACAGTCTCGTCCAGGATTTGAACTCTGGCACTAATGTTCATTTACTACGCCATGAGCAGCTCCTCGAGGCCAGAAGTATGGGGCACCCAGTGAGAATCTAACTCCTCAGCAATGGTCTCCTAGACTAGCTCACCAATCATTACACCACTTGAGGTACCAAATGATAACTGTAGGAATTATTTCCCTTTTCTTTTGTCCTATTCTAAATGTTACATAATCTATGCATAGATTATTGTCAACTCCCTGTATTTCTGAAGGGATGGCCCCTTTTCATATTACGGGCGGGACTTTCCATGGAATATTACAGAAAGCCTGCGAAATATGTAAAGTCACGTGGGGCCTGGTTGGCTCTTCAGTTTCAGCTTGGACGTCAGTCAGAGAAGATATAACTGCCCTAGCAGAGACTCACCTGCATACGTGCACTATGTTAGTTAGATGAAAAATGTTTAGTTAAGTAAATAAAAGCTTACATAAATAATATGGTTTTGTGGTTGATGAATGTCTTGGCAACAAGACTGACCTAGAAGAAGAAATGAATTAAGTGCGACCGACCACCAAGACAAAGTCCAGACGCTATAAGATGAACGTAAGATACCAAAGATGAGCAGAAGAATAATAGAAGAAAGGAAAGAAAGGGTATACAACATAAAGAAAATAAAACAAAACTGACCAATATTTATAAAAAATAATGTCTGATCATTTGGATTGTTTTGCTTTGTGACCAAATGCACTAAAGGTTAGATCAAGGATTATTTCTTGCCACTGATACCATGTAGCCCACTACAGTCTGTCTCATAAGTTGGTAAGGAGATGGTCAATATCAAGTAACCATATTAACTTAAGAGATGGAATTACTTGGCATGGCATACTGATTACGAAACAGGTTATAGGTTTGTGTTTATTCGTTTAACGGGATATCAACTCCTCATGGGTTATTTAATACCAACATTTGATTAATTTCTAAATGTTTGATATCCATAATACTTTATGTGGAAGCGATAACGCTAATTGTGTTTCAATTGAACATAATGAAAAGAAGGAAATTAAAAAAAGCGAGAGAGAGTTAAATCAAGATTGTTATATGTTTTACATATTGAAGTATTTATCAATAGCTCTTAAGTAAACATATCAAATGTTGTAATAATTAAATTATCATACTGTGATATATCCACAACTCCTGCTAATTATTTACTAATATACTATAATATTATTCATGAAAAGATGAAAAGAAGGAAAGAAAGACGAAAAGAGAGTTAAATCAAGATTATTATACTCATCACATATTGGACTATTTTTAATAGCTCTTAAGTAAACATATCAAACGTTGTAATAATTAAATTATCATACTGTGATATATCCACAACTCCTGCTAATTATTTACTAATATACTATTATATTATTAATGAAAAGATGAAAAGAGAAAAAAGATTATTATACTCATCACATATTGATATTTTTAATAGTCTTAAGTAAACATATCAAATGTTGTAATAATTAAACTATTATGCTGTGGTATATCCAGGTCCCGTTAGTATTTATCATTACGAGACGAACTGTTACCCAGTCCCAGGTTTAGACTACACCGACTTGTAGAAAATAAAACCATGACAAAAATGTGTTAGAATCCTTGTCACCATTGTAGGAGTTCAGTTATTCAAGGTTAATCCTAGTCAGTATGTTTCCTCTGTGATATGTATAAGTCCAAGTCTATAGTGTTTATATATTATCTGATGTTGCTTATCCACCTAATTCTTATTTCTTGTGAGTGTCGTCACCTCAGCTAAATAATAGGCCATTCCATTTTTATTATGAAGAAAGGGAAGAAAAAGGAGATGCTACACAGAAAAAATATAAGAAAGAAAGAAAGAGAAATGGGGAAAGAGAGGGGTGAGCGCACGGAAGTGATAATGATAATCCGTTTCAATCAAACATAAGGAAAATGAAAAGAAGGAAAGAAACAAAGAGTGAAAGAGGACAAAATCAAGATTATAATACTTTTTACATATTGAACTATTTGGAAATAGCTCTTAAGCAAACATATCAAATGTTGTAATAATTAAATTATCATGCTATGGTATATCCACAGGTCCTGCTAGTAACATTAAATGTGAAAAAGAAAAAAAGCACTATATTAACTGTATTAGTTGACGGCGGCCCAAAGTCGGTATCAGCCAGTCAGCGAGGGAGTCTATACCCTTTTCAATAGCGCTAGACCAAGGAGATTGTTTTAGCATCTGAGGTGGAGCGCAACACCTACCATCAGCTCCTTACTTTACCGCACAGATCCCTGTGCTACTCATACGCTGAGTTGGCGGGGACCAGTATCGAATTAGGAACCTTGTGGTTTCTAGCCGAACGCTCTACCGACTGAGCTAACCCGTAATATTATGAAACTAGCCAGAATCAATATATAAGAATAGAGAATTTGACACAAACAATTTTTTTATTATTGCTTCCAGTGGTTAATCTTGCAATATATATATATATATATATATATACTTTTATGGTAGATCATAAAGATTAAGATAAAACATTTACAATAAAAAAAATCACTTATTGATTGTTTTCATTGTTGTTGTAACAACAGACAATTGGCATTCAAAGAAAAACTTACCACCTGATGTGTTCATAAAAATTCTTCAACACTGGTGTAAGTGTTTGAACAAAATACACTGATGTAATCATAGAAACATTTTCTTTCTTTCTCTGGTTATTTCCTATAACTACAACATACAAAAGGGGAACCACTCTGATTGACTGATAAATTATTTATTTATTTATTTATTGATCTACTAGGAAAAAAAAGAAGACTGATTTAGGGTTAGTTTAATAGGAAAATAAATAAATAATTTATCAGTCAATCAGAGTGGTTCCCCTTTTTTATGTTGGAGTTATAGGAAATAACCCTTTCTCTGATATTAATTGTTTTCTCTGCCTAGCCAGGTACAAGGCCCTCAGGTAGCTTAATGTTACTAAATGGTCACCTGTCTAAGTACTAGTAAGTAAAGTTGGCAGGATGGCCTAATGTCGGTATCAGCCAGACAGTGAGGGAGTCTGTCCCTTTTTTACTAGCACTAGACCAAGGAGATTATTTTGGTGCCTGAGGTGGAACGCCACACCTACCATCAGCTTCTCACTTTACCGCACAGATCCCTGTGCTACTCATATGCTGAGTTGACTAGGGCCGGGAATCGAACCAGGAACCTTGTGGTTCCTTTCCTAGGCTCTACCGACTGAGCTAAACCGGCACTTAAAGTACTAATCAGGCTCATTTGGGTATAGAATCAAATGCTTGGCAGCTGTAGTCTTTGACCGGAAGTAGTTTGGTTTGGTTTGTTTTGTTTTACGGCATATCAACCTCAGTGGGTCATTTAATGCCGATAAAGTTTTGAAATAAATCAATTCTTAATGGATAATACAATTTTTTTTTATAAACACATTTTTCTATTTAACCCATAGATGGGACCCTAACAGGTACTACCACTCCGGGTCAGAGTGGACCAGGGAGCAATGGTGATGAAGGGGTGCTCCACATTCCCCAAACCTCCAAAACTGGAACCTCACCATCAGATAGAGTTTAATGTCATTCCAGGACATGTAGACCTGCAGCCACCACCTTCTAGCACCCATATGATAAAAAGGGGTTGGGGCTTGCCATAAGGGCAATAGGGTTGGGAAAATCATATAGATGCTAGGCTTGACGTGACCAGCCGATTGATCAGAGGGGGCCTCTCCAACCGCCCGTCTAGCCCAAGATAGGGCCAAAGTGGAGTATTGCATGTCATGAAACCAGAAGCAGGTATATGGTGATCTAAATTGCTGCTAACCTACAATTATTGATATTTTTAGTAAGGAACTTCTTAATTATATCCAATATACAGGTATTTGCCTCATACCCCACTTGTATGGGCTGGGCACAAGGCCTCGTTTTAACGTGGGCCCACCCACAAGCCGAAGCTCATGGGTGGGAAAAAACAAAAATTGCGTCGATCCCTTCGGCATTCCCCCTCAAGGGGGTGCCTCAGGGGCTGGGCAATAAACCCAGCTCTGCCCCTTTAAGTCAAGGGGGCAGGTATTGCCTGGGGGGATAGCCCCCTGGGATCGACGCTATTAACTTGTAAAGATCCAGGGCCGAAGCCACTTGACCCGCACCCCGTTGGACGGGTCTACATAATGATATCCAATATACGTATGACTAGAAATCAATTACTATTACTGTGTTTCCTGAAAATAAGAACAAGCTGTAAAATAAGACCTAGGATGATTTTGATATAAGCACGCCCCTTAAGAAAAGCCCTAGTTGAGAGTGGCAACTAAACAAAAGAAATAAGCACAAGCAGGCTACCTGGACAGGAACTTCTCATACAATAAAACCTATTGCTTGACATGAGAGTGTAGGGATGAAAAATTCTGCAGGAAACTGAGTCATATGAAAACTCTGTGGGAATTTTGGAACACAGTGACTTGCAGAACAATAACAGTCTAGAGGAGGATGATGATATGATTATTTTTGAATGAAATGTCGTTAATGAGTTTTTGAATAAAAGTACATGTTAATGGTAAATAAATGTCAGTTTTTAAATTATGAACATTAAGACATCCCCTGAAAATAAAGCCCTAGTGCTATATCTCGGAGTGAAAATAGATATAAACCCTGTCTTATTTTCGGGAAATACATTTGATTATTCAATCAAAAGTAGATTTTAAAGAGTATAACTTTGATCGACTATGTATTGTATTTGACAACTTAAAAGGCACATCTCAATTTGGGTAGGCATTTAAAAAAATAAACAAGTTTAAATTACAAATGTCAGGTAAAGTGTTTTGATCTGATATTTTGGGTTGGTTTCTTTGTTTAATGACATATCAACCTTCATGGGTTATTTAATGCCAAAGCCACCCTTGTAGAAGAGTGGTGGTAATATTTAACTCATAGCTGGGAGGATGAGTATGACTGGAGTGCAAACTCACTTTGATATTGGTTCACTCTGGGATGGAATGGTTGGCTGGTTTCGACCTTAACAGGTACTACCACTCTGGGTCAGTGCGGACCTGGGAGTAATGGTGATTCCCCAGAGCTCCAGAATTGAAACGTCATCATCAGATAGAGTTTAATGTCATACCGGGACACTAAGACCCTTGTAGTACATATAGGATAAAAGGATTGAATACCCAACAAGAATGAATAAAACAAAATGTTTTCGACATAAAAAAAAAGTAAAGTTGTCGGGGCAGCCTAAAGTCAGTATCAGCCCATCAGCGAGGGAGTCTATCCCCTTTTCACTAGTGCTAGACCAAGGAGATTATTTAAGCGTCCGAGGTGGAGTGCCACACCTACCATCAGCTCCTTACTTTACCGCACAGATCCCTGTGCTACTCATACGCTGAGTTGGCGAGGGCCAGTATCGAATAACCCAAAAGTTGACATGCTGTAAAATCCAACCAATAAACCAACTATAGGACAGAAGTAGTAATATTTGTGGGAATTTCTAAAAACAAAGAAAAAAAAAGGAGACTATTGTTATCCTCCATTCACCAGGATTACACTCTTCATAAAATGACAAGATAAAATCTTTACAATATACCAGATGTCTGCAGACTACAAAATGCGAGGGAGCCTCAAATCCTGTAAAGATCACTTATCTCAAGAGAAAAAAGAAAAATAGTTCACGTTATTGTCTGCAGTGAAGAACATGTATTCTGAAGCAGAAAGGCTCGTCTGCAGACAAAGATGGTCTCATTTTGTGCAGGAAACTCTCTATATTTACAGAAGAATAAACACCAATGGTCAGTAAATGTCAGAATCTTGTACAACAGAGTTTATACTAGAGAATAACCATATATATATTTACCAACCCCTCCGCATGAGCAGGATGTGACACAAGGTCAATTTCTTAAGCAGAGTTCAACAGGTTTGAATTCAGAGTTTTCCTTCTCCTAGACTGGTTGCCTAACCAAGGTTAAAGAGCCAAGTCTGCCCTACTATTTATCCATAGCTGGAGGGAGAGTAGGATTCATACCTTTCCCAAGGGTATTAGCGCAAAGTTAAATGCAATTATCACATCCAGGATTTGAACTCTGGGCGACGAGTCCATTTCCCATGACTTTAACCATCGCACCACGCGATAACCATATACAAGTAAAAATGTGATCCACACAGAAAGAGTTAATTGATATATAATAATAATCTATCTATACATATATATTTCTTTATTGAATCTATCATATAAACTATGTACATTTCTGGTTACATCAATAGCAGCAGCAGCTTTTATATACTTGGTTGGTTGATTTTACAGCATGTCAACCTTTGTTGGGTTATTTTATTCTGAAGTCATCTCCAGTTATATACAGTACAAAAATGTATGCATTTACTTAATCCCTCTGTCATGAGCATATATTTGAATGTTTTAACCTATCATCACTTCAGATAAATTATGGACCTTACCATTTTGATTGAAAGGGAAGAAAAAGAATACACAAATTTTCCAGGGGACTCATTCAAAACAAATATGTGTGTCCCAGGACACACTAAATCAAAAAGCTATCATCATCACTGTATATACATATACCAACCCCTCCATATGAGTAGAATGTTTACTCCAAACATACACATACACGCAACTGCCTTTATATATGTATAGATAGATAGATAGATAGATAGATGTATTTTTCTACAATGTTCTTCCCTATATATTATCTCAACTCCATCCCACATGTGCAGAGGGTTACCCTTTTCATTCCATATATATATTTACCAACCCCTCCACACGAGCAGGATGCGACACTAGGTCAATTTCTTAAGCTGAGTTTAACAGGTTTGAATTCAGAGTTTTCTTTCTCCTAGACTGGTTGCCTATCCAAGGTTAAAGAGCCCAGTCTGCCCTATTATTTTCCCATAGCTGGAGGGAAAAATCGATGGATGTATACCCTTCCCAAAGGTATTAGCACTATGTGAATAACACCCTTGTACAGTAATTGAACTTGGCTCACCAAGTCTATTTTCTACAACGCTGACCACTACACCACATACCTCCTAACAATTTCTATATATTGTTACATAATCTATGCGGATGCATAGATTATTGTCAACCCCCTGTATTTCTGAGGGGATGGCCCTTTTCATATCACGGGCTGGACTTTCCATGGAATATTACAGAAAGCCCGCGAAATATGTGAAGTCACGTGGGACCTGGTTGGGTCTTCAGTTTCAGTTTGGACGTCAGGCAGATAAGATGTACTGCCTTAACTGGAGCTCACTGCATACGCGCGTTATGTTAGTTACATGAAATGTTTAGTTAAATAAATAATATGGTTTTGTGGTTGATGAATGTCTAGGTAACAAGACTGACCTAGAAGACTAGACACGAAGTCCCCAAGACTAGGTCCAGACGCTGGAAGAAGAACGTAAGATACCAAAGATGACAAGAATAATAGAAGTAAGAAAGTAAAAAGAAAGTGTATACAACAATATAAGCTTGAATTAAATATTCATAATCTCATGTGAAGATCAGTTTAAAAAGAACCTATTCGAACAAAACTAGTCTGTGGTATTTTATAAAACTAGTTTATAAGAATTGCTGCCAAATTCGAGCTTATTTGAATAAATATATCTGCATCAGAATATATAAAAGATAAACAATTTGGGCAATCAATCAGATTAATTTGGGGGGGAGGGGGTTCAATCTACTTGAATATAATTTAAAAAAATTTTTTCCTTTCAACCATAAAAATATAAAATGTTTAATTTGGCATAAGATTGACTCTAAAACATTTCAACCTAAATAAGAGAATTTATACAAATGATAACTTAGTATTAAGGTTGTATTATGGAACCTTCCTACCTCACTTCTCTATGAATAGACTCTTTGAAGACAATATTTTTTACAATGATACCTGGCTGTATTATGAAACTTTCCTACCTCACTTCTGTATAAATATACTATTTCAAGATAATATTGCGTATAACTAATGATATTAATGGTGTATTATGAAATCTTCCTATCTCACTTCTATGTAAATAAAATTTTTCAGTCTTAAACACTGGCAGCAGAGCATTGTTTGAAGAGAAGTGGTATGAGTTCATGAAAAATGAAATTAAAATCTGGTAACTCATGATGGACTTAAAGAAAACACTTCAGGAACAATATTATAGGATAATGATGTAGGTTTCCTTGGCAATTACAAAACTGAGACTGAGAGAGAAAAATTTACTTTCTTAATAATCTTAGAAGAGTCTATTTATAATGAAGTGAGGTAGGAAGAGTCTATATATAGAAGTGAGGTAGGAAGGTTCAATAATACAACCATAACATTAAACCGGGTTTATTTGTTAAAACTTACTTAGTAGTTGATAACAAAAAAGTTAAAAACAATTTTCAAAATCTTTCAGATTGAATTTACTCGAAGAAGAGTCTCTCTCTGTCTCTGTCTCTCTCTCTCTCTCTCTGTATGTATATATATATATATATATATATATATATATATATATATATATATATATATATGGAGGCGCGTAGGCTAGTGGTTATAGTCGTGGGAAATGGGCTTGTCGATTCGAGTTCAATTCCTAGATGAAGCTGTTGGCATTTCACATAGCGCTAATACCCTTGGGAAAGGTATGAATCCATATATTCTCCCTCCAGCTATGGGTTAAATAGTAGGGCAGACTGGGCCCTTCAGCCTTGGGTAGGTAACCAGTCTAGGAGAGGGATAACTCTGAATTCAAAATTCCTGAGGTCAGTCGTTGATTGGGTTTGTGGCAACCCTTGATGCACCAATTCTTTCCTATCGACTGTGCCAAAAAGTGTGGATGGTCCAACACAAGCCTTCAACAAATCATTGTGTGGGTGTTCATTGTGTGTGTGAACCCTCATGCATCGAAAATCGACGAGAGAGTCCATAATATATATATATATATATATATATATATATATATATATATAAGTGAGGTAGGGAGGTTCAATAATACAACAATAACATTAAACTGGGTTTATTTGTTAAAACTTATTTAGTAGAAAGTTCATCAGTTGATAAAAAAAAAAGTTGAAAACAATTTAAAAAATCTTTCAGATTGAATTTGCTTGATTCCAGAATTTCTTCCTATAATTCAGTCAACATAAAAGAGTTAATGATTCTCTTGATCTGGACTAAAAGGACAAATCAATGTATTGACAGAAACATAAACAGGGGAAAAATAAATGGAAAGAGGCAAAAAAAAAAATACTAAGAAGAACTTGATGATGATGATAATGATGATTACCATGTGTCAGACGTACAAAAATTGATATGTACAATGTAGGTAGATAAATCAATGTTAAAAAATCAGTAAAGTTTTAAAAACGTTTAATACTGAAGGTTCAAATCATCATCAGCATCAGTCTTGGAAGACCATAGATTTTTCGTGCCCTGAAGTTTTGTTTTAGCACAGTGCCTTCTGTGACTGTGAAAGCCAATGTTTGAAAGGCAGTTTTGACAAGAGGGCAGGTGCTGCTTGAGGGGATGGCCTCCTAGGACCATGTGATTGCTTTTTAGCTCACCCACTAGTGTGCCCCAAAGCCAATGTCATGCCAGATCTTGGATTTCCATGTGCATGCTGTTGAATAATCATTAGTCCCAATTACGATCGAATTGGTAAGACAAGGCAACATAGTCGTAACTGAAAAAGAATCTATCTTGCTGCGATACTACTGCAGAATGCCAGGGTATTTATGAAGCCTCATAACATCATAGAAACCAAGCAGCCAATCAGGACTCAAGGAATGGAATCACCCAAATACATGAATGGAATGGACTATTCTTGATTTCCATAAATACCAACTGTCTTGGGCACTGGTTTAGTTGTGCTTAGCTAGTTGCTGTTGTTCAAACCAACAGTACACTAACTCACTTCAACACCTGCAAATGCAGTTCTTAATCAATCATTAGTTTCTTCTGGATCGTCATTGGCATTGCAATCTTGGAAACCTATATGGTTCTTTTGCCCCTGAATTTAGAGCGCCTCCTGTGACTGTGAAGTCCAATGTTCAAAAATCATTCTCAACCACAGATGTTGCTTGTGAAGGCTGTCCCTGAAGATGTTGATGTGCCGGTGCTTTGTTGCTGCCGCTTTCTTCTGGACCTCTTGACTTCATGATGTTGCACCAGGATGGCTTGGCTTTCCATGTGCCCACAAAAGCAGTTCTTAATCAATCAAACATGTACTCTACAAAACCATTAATTTCTTCTGGGATCTGGTGCCAGGATATTAATAATAGATTTCCTTTAACTCAAATTATATGATGAACATTCTACAGAGCAAAATTGTTTGTCCAATTATTATCATCATGTTACACTAGTAGCACAGATATCTATGACAATCTCTTGCCAACTGACCCTATAATTCAGGGAGGTTCTCTGCGCAGCAACTAGTAGCACAGATATCTATGACAATCTCTTGCCAACTGACCCTATAATTCAGGGAGGTTCTCTGCGCAGCAACTAGTAGAACAGATATCTATGACAATCTCTTGCCAACTGACCCTATAATTCAGGGAGGTTCTCTGCGCAGCAACTAGTAGAACAGATATCTATGACAATCTCTTGCCAACTGACCCTATAATTCAGGGAGGTTCTCTGCGCAGCAACTAGTAGCACAGATATCTATGACAATCTCTTGCCAACTGACCCTATAATTCAGGGAGGTTCTCTGCGCAGCAACTAGTAGCACAGATATCTATGACAATCTCTTGCCAACTGACCCTATAATTCAGTGAGGTTCTCTGTGCAGCAACTAGTATCCGCATAGAGCTGCTCAATGTAGATCTTTGCAGGATGGCCCATAATGACATGCTCATGTGCTAGTTTCCACAAGAGAACATCACTTATGAGTTCGTCCACACTTATCTAGCAGTGACCAGCATGGTTTGTTTGTTTAAGGGGCAAGTGGTTGTACAGCTGCTTTTTTGTGGGATGTTGTTTCCACAATTTGTTTAAATCTTAACATCTATTGAGGTCAGTTAGTGTACTGTTGGTTTGAATAACAGCAGCTAAGTACAATTGAAGCAGTGTCCAAGACAGTTGGTATATATAGAAATCAAGAATGATCCATTCATGAATTTGGGTGATTTCATTCCTTGAGTTCTGATTGGCTGCTTGATTTGAATGATATTGTGTAGTTTTATAAATACCCTGTCATTCTGCAGTAGACTTAGCGACTATTCGGGTTTGTATTGGGTTACAACCGTTTGTTGCCATGTCTTCCCAATTCGAAGGTAATTGGAACTTTGATTATTCTTCAACATCTTGTTGAGAATTTTCTAAGTCCAGAGCATTTGGAGTAGATTAGGAAAATGAATGAGACTTCCGGATGGGTGGTATGAGGCGGTAGGACATTAAGAGTTAAGATCACATGCAGGATTCTTGTGTAACTCCCTTCTAGCTTATTCTTGAGGCACCTCATTAGGATCCAAGTGGTGCAGCCATACAGAATCACTGATTAAAATCAGGGAAGTTTAAGGGCCAAGTAAATTGTTCAAATTCACTGTAACCTAATTTGATGGAAAATAAGGTAGAACAGCTTCTGGAAACATTTGCTTATTTTATTTACAATTTGTAAGACTGAAGAAAATGTACCAAAAACACTGACATGAAAGGTACCAACAAAAATGAAAATATGTATAAATAGATGAATAATCAGAGATACTGATAGGTATGCGTCCTGCGTCACTGATGCATAAAAATCTCAAAGGACGCGGAAAAATCATATCAATGCATCCCAGTATTTTTTTTCTTCCCCCACCATTTCCAGGTAACTGTAAATACATTTCAATATTTTCTTGGAAACGAAATACATGGTATGGGATACAAGGTAGGGGTTAGATAGCTTTAGTTGTTCATAGATAAAAAAAACTCTACAATTTATCAAGAAACTTTGGGACCCATCAAATTTCCTGGGGACTCATTCAAATCAAGCATCCCAGGATGCACTAAATTAAAAAGCTAACTGCATCACTGAATAATACTATAAGTAAAGTAAGTAAAGTCGTCGGGGTAGCCTAAAGTCGGTATTAGCCAATCAGCGAGGGAGTCTATCCCCTTTTCACTAGCGCTAGACCTAGGAGATTGTTTTGCATCTGAGGTGGAGTATCACACCTACCATCTGCTCCTTACTTTATTGCACAGCTCCCTGTGCTACTCATACGCTGAGTTGGCGAGGGCCGGTATCGAACTAGGAACCTTGTGGTCTCTAGCCGAATGCTCTATCAACTGAGCTAACCAAAACTTCAAATGTGTAGAAAAAGGAAAGAGAAAATTTCTGATTTGAAACTCAAAAGAATTAAAAAGTCAGAAACAAAAATAAAATAAAAAGTACAAAACAAACAATTCCTTCAAGATTCTTTACCCCTCACCCATTGACACTCCTTAAAATTAAATTTAGTGATTGGTCATTTGTTTTAAGTGATGAACAGCTTCATTCATTCAAAAAAAGAAAACACTTAAAATGAATTATTTGCTTTTAGCTCTAATAGGATTAAGTTATTTTCACTTGTAATCGTATTTTAAAACAATTCCAGATTCATAAAGTAAACAGAAAGAAGTAACTTTTATGCTGCAGAAATGTATTAAACAACAAACAAAAATGCCAAATTGACGGGTAAATAAAACCATGGAAATTAACATTGTTTGTCTTGTTTTGTTTTACGGCATATCAACCTCAGTGGGTCATTTAATGCCGATAAAGTTTTGAAATAAATCAATTCTTAATGGATAATACAATTTTTTTATAAATACATTTTTCTATTTAACCCATAGATGGGACCCTAACAGGTACCACCACTCCGGGTCAGAGTGGACCAGGGAGCAATGGTGATGAAGGGGTGTTCCACATTCTCCAAACCTCCAAAACTGGAACCTCACCATCAGATAGTTTAACGTCATTCCCAGGACATGTAGACCCTCAGCTACCACCTTCTAGCACCCATATGATAAGGATTGGGGGTTGCCATAAGGGTAATAGGGTTGGAAAAATCATATAGGTACTAGGGCTTGACGTGGCCAGCCGGTTGAGGAAATTATCAGAAAAGAAAAAAAAGAAACAGGTGGAATGACAAGCAAGAACAGCAATGCTAAAAGATTGGTTTATTGGTTTTAACGGCATATCAACCCGTCCGGGGTTACAGCAAATGTGATTTTAATCTCACAAAAAATATTTGTTTTGAGGCAATTCAAAATGACAGCAAATTAAACAGACTTGCTCCAGGCTTGAACAGAGGTCTATCATCAAATTTTTAATGTCTGAGAAGTGAAAAACATGTGAAATTTACACAAGAATAAGTGATGTGTAAAGGGAAAGCCTGTTTTAGTTAAAAAAAAAAAAAAAAAGAAAAAAGTTTACAAATGGGCTAAATATGGGTTTGTTACTGAGTCAAAAAGACAGTCCATGGAATGGAAACATAATAACTCTCTGGTAAAGAAAACATTTTTAGTCAGTAAAGAAGGTCATGCTGATAGTTTTCTGAAATACAGAAGGAGCCATCACTAATGATTTCCTTCAAAAAGGGTGCAACTGCTTCCTATTGCTAACTTCATCGGCAACATTCACCTTATTTATTGAATGACCCTTGGATTAGTAATTCATGAAAGAGTTGAGATAAAAACTTGACAATAAAATCTTTCTAACAGCAACACTTTTGTTTCATCCTATTTTCAACATGAACATTTTGAATTAATTTTCTTCAGCCCAGTTTTTGCCCAATTCTTTTAAAGTACATGAGTGTTGTTATTAATAACTTTTATCAGTTTTCAATTTCTATGACACACATGTTTTCAATAGATCTAACTTGGTTATTTCCTATAAGTCTAACATAAACAAAGGGGAACCACTCTTGACTGATAAATTTATTTATTTATTTTCCCATTAAACTAATTCTAACCACGTCTTCATTTTTCCTAGTAGATCAATAAATAAATAAATAATTTATCAGTCAAGAGTGGTTCCCCTTTGTTTATGTTAGACTTATAGGAAATAACCTCTAACTCTTCTCTATTATAAAATCCTAAGTAATATATATGGAGGTGCGTGGTCTAATGGTTAGAGTCGTAGGAAATGGACTCGTCAACGCGAGTTCAATTCCTAGACGAAGCTGTTGGAATTTCTCATGGCGCAAATACCCTTGGGAAAGGTATGAATCCAATTCTCCCTCCATCTATGGGTAAATAGCAGGGCAGACTGGACTCTTTAACCATGGCTAGGTAACCAGTCTAGGAGAAGGAAAACTCTGAATTCAAACCTGTTAAACTCCGCTTAAGAAATTGACCTTGTGTCGCATCCTGCTCGTGCGGAGGGGGTGGTGTGTGTGTGTGTGTGTGTGTGTGTGTGTGTGTATATATATATATATATATATATATATCAGGCACATAACTTGAATAATTATCCCGAATATATATTTACAAGGGTCGGCTGGAAAGTTCATATGAAGAGGTCATATCTGTTATTGATGACTTTTTGGACCTGTGGTTTCCAAGCACTATAACACTGATGGATAAAGTGTGGACTGCCGCAAGGAGGACTATGTGTTGCAGAATAAACCTCATTAGGTCACATTCCATGAAACTATCTTGGTCAGCCTATGAACTTTTCAGCCAACCCATGAGGCGGTAAAAGGTCAATTTTTAGGTGGAGTACAAGTGATTTGCATTTTTATAAAAAAAAAAACTTTGTTTATTGAAACTATCATATAAACTATGTACATTTCTGGTTACATCAACAGCAACAGCAGCTTTTATAAACTTGGTTTGTTGATTTTACAGCATGTCAACCTTTGTTGGGTTATTTTATTCTGAAGTCATCTCCAGTTATATACAGTACAAAAATGTATGTATTTACTTAATCCCTCTGTCATGAGCATATATTTGAATGTTGTAACCTATCATCACTACAGATAAATTATGGACCATACCATTTTGATTGAAAGGTAAGAAAGAGAATACACTACATGTCAGAGAGAAAAACAAAGCAAATCTATACATATATAAAAGGCAATTGGTGTGTATTTATGTATGTATGTCAGGGCGAAACTATAAAAATAAAACACTTAATGACAGTAAATATATGTACCCACCCACTATCACTAGAGCTTGCTTTTTGTGCAAAAATAATGAAGATTTCAATTATGTTTGTAAAGCTATTTAAAAATGAAAATTTGAATAGTAAGAGAAGGGAAAGTCATTGGCGGCGTTCTTGATTAAAACATAAACAAATCAATTATGGAAGACCAAAACAATCAATGGATCTGCAAGACTAACTTTTATATCCCTCCTCCTCTATCCAGGCAGGTAGCCACTTCTAGTATAATGCAAAAGAAAGGAAAAAGTGATGTTTATCATCTGCTTCTAGGGAATAGATTAGAATGGAATGGAACGAAAGAGAGGAAGAGGAAGAAATAGAAGCGAAAGTGAAAGAGAAATTAGTAAAAGAAATGAAGGAAGTTTATATTGAAAAGTTCTTTTGGAAGTTTATTAAAAAAAAGAAAAGAAAAAGAAATGAAGGAAGTTTATATTGAAAAGTTCTTTTGGAAGTTTGTTAAAAAAAGAGAAAAGAAAAAGAAATGAAGGAAGTTTATATTGAAAAGTTCTTTGGAAGTTTTTTAAAAAAAGAAAATAAAAAGAAATGAAGGAAGTTTACATTGAAAAGTTCTTTTGGAAGTTTGTTAAAAAAGAAAAGAAAAAGAATGAAGGAAGTTATATTGAAAAGTTCTTTTGGAAGTTTGTTAAAAAAAGAAAGAAAAAGAATGAAGGAAGTTTATATTGAAAAGTTCTTTTGGAAGTTTGTTAAAAAAAAAAGAAAAGAAAAGAAAAAGAAATGTCATTAAAAAAATAATGACAAAATTTTCCAACAAATTATCAACAAGTATTCAACAAGTTTAGTCAACAAATTATTCCATTTGAATAACATTTCCCAAAGTGACCTAATTGTACTCTGTTTGAAAAAGAGAATTTGTCTATTTTTGAATTTGAAATATGTCTTCTTCTATCAAAAACTGTTACACTAAAGATATACAATTATGTTGTTGGCTTAGAAATGTGTAGCGGATGTGCTAATGACGAAACGATCGCATGACTTGCACGCTTTTTGGAACATCAATGTTTCTTGTTTTGAATTTAAATAATTTTCTGCTTCTCTCTCGATGAGTCCGGATTAAAAACAAGCTCTGAAGATGATTTTTATAAATCGAAATATTGTTCAATGAATATGATATAAAATATTTTCATTTTAACAGCATTGTGTGTTTTCATACCCTTTTATCAATACATATACGTCGGATTCATTTCCTTATTCTTAACTTATATTCATTCATGAGTAATAATAAATAATGATAATCTCTAAAATAATTTACACAAAAACTATGATAACAGTGTATGTAATTTACAAGCTGTATTTATAAAAAATTAACATAGTTTTCTTTATGAATTTATGTATAAAAAAAAGAAAGGAAATAAAATAGCTTATATAAATGGAATTTCCATGGTTACTGCAAGTAAAAATCAATCTGGAAATGTAAAGAAAACTAATCCTATCAAAACACGGTGATGACAAAAAGTCAAGGACACTTACCTGAATAATTTCTTAATTAACTTAGAGGAGGTCAAAAAAGGTCAAGACACAAGCCAAAATTTGTTACCCCAAGAGAATAATTTGGCTTATGACCTGGCATAAATTCCTTAGACTCTCTCTCTCTCTCTCTCATATATATATATATATATATATATATATATATATATATCCAAAGTAGAGGGGAGAGAGTAGTTACCATTTATTTGGAGCTTAGTTATCTGTGCCAAAATGTTAAGTGGTCAAAATTATTTTTGGCTTCGATCATAAAAAGCAAGACCTCATTTGTTACCAGGTTTTATTTATGGTCTCTCTATTTTATCTGACAATTCACATTTCTGTTTTTCATACAGTGAAAATCTCAATAAATAAAAGTGGGAAAATCATCTAGATCAGATATACTCAATCTTTTTTCTGTCTCATGCAGCCTTTTCACCATATGTCAGAATGTCCCTCCTACAACTATCAGCACCCGCTCAAAAAGGTGATTTATATAGTGTTTTATTAGTGTTTAATGGGTTTGGTTAGCTCAGTCGGTAGATCATTCGGCTAGAAAATGTAACGAGATAATGAAGGTCCTGACTTTTGTGAGCTAGAACTACTATATTGGAAAAGAAGGAAGAAGAGGTGGGAGATGATAAGGGTTTGAAGAATAGTGATGAGCACAAAAAGGATGAACGATGATTTGACTGGAGCGTGACCCCTGAACAGAGAATTGAGTGTCAACCGGAAGTTTCGGGTGTTGACCGGAACCGGGGGTCATGTGGTGATGTGGAACAATGAAGAAAGAGACCGGCCTCTTTTCGATTTGGGACAGCGTAGGGCTAAGACCTGCCCTTGGTCCCGTGTGGGATGATGGTAGTTTAATAGTTCTCTCTCCCTTTCCTCCTCTCTGATACGAACCCACGAGACGAGCACGATAATAAAGGCTAGCAGTTGTGACTACATATTTCTCGCGTTGTAATTTTTATCAACAAGATGACCAGCACGTGCCGAAGACATTTTTAGTACGGTGAATATATCGCCACCCTGCCGCATTATATAATTTTGGTACTGTGAAAATAAACTACAACGCTACATATATCGTTTTAGTGCACGGAAAAAAGGCACAACGTTACAAAACCACAAGGTTCCTAGTTCGATACTGGTCCTCGCCAACTCAGCGTATGAGTAGCACAGGGATCTGTGCGGTAAAGTGAGGAGCTGATGGTAGGTGTGGCGCTCCACCTCAGATGCTAAAACAATCTCCTTGGTCTATCGCTATTGAAAAGTGGATAGACTCCCTCGTTGACTGGCAGATACTGACTTTAGGCCGCCCCGTCGACTTACTTTATTAGTGTTTTATATAAAACAACACTTGCCAATTGGACACATAGCGTAGTGGATGCAGAAGTTAGATTAAGACAGTTCTAAGTGACAACTTATCTCTAGCCTTCAGGTTCAATCCTGATCAGGGACAGCAGTAACATAGAATAATAATTAACACAGCTTAACACCTGTACCCCAGCTATGGTTAGCAAAATGAGAACAGGATACCCCTGTAGACTGAATAAAGGGTTAGGTTCAAAGATGGTTCCCAATTATGACAAGAAAACCTTTTATTTTTTGTAAATCATTACATAAAAATTTACTTAATTCTTTTTTATATTGGGGTTTTACAGATGATATAAAAATTGAACATTTTGATAGATTTTAAAACTTGAATAAAAGTACAGCAGGGGCCATTAAAGAATTCTGAAACCAGCAGCGCATCAATGGGATAACCTTGCTAACAAGTCAGCTATTTTGAATATTATGGTTTGGGAGATTGTTTACAGTCTGATAGGCTGTAAATATGGAGTACCAATCCCAACACCCTGAAACTTGGAAATCTGACCACTGATTGGGAACCCATGATTTAGACTAAGTGCCATTAATATTTGTATGTTACTACCCTCCAGTTGAGAGACCATGATTTAGACTAAGATTGTATCACCCCCCCCCGGTTGTAGACCCCTGATTTAGATTAAATGTCATTAATGTTTGTATGCCTCACCCCCCCCCCCCCAATTAAGAAACTATGATTTAGACTAAATATCATTAATATTTATATGTTAACTGCCCCCTGTTGAGAACCCCTGATTTAGACTAAGTGCCATTAATGTTTGTGTTACCCTCCTCCCCCAAAAAAAAAAAAAAATAGACCGAGTTTTAAGAAGTTCTCTTAGTCTAGTGTCATACACAGAACACTGCAGGGGTGGGAAGATGCTGAACATCAAAATTTTGAGGTCATGAATCTCATACTCTAATAGTGATCCTTCATACTCTAAGAATATTTTCATGAAAAGAAGAAACAAAATTATTTAATCATTTTACAAAACCCTTAAAAACTTTTGCAACGAGGGAGTGGAGTTAAAATAATAAAAACAAGAATTTGTATGTGAATCAAAAGTGATTTTGAGGTCCAAACAATCACTGCAAGAGAGAGAGAGAGAGAGAGAGAGAAAAAAATAATGCATTGAAATTTGGTAGGTGATTATGAAATTCTAGTGGTTTTTACAACATTAAAGAAGAACGAATGCTTCTGGTTGGCCTAATAGGAACGAGTGTCCCACTTTACAATAATGTGAGGGGGGAGCATAGAGGTAATGGAGGGATGGAATATAAAAATAAATAATTCAAATTTTGAAGAGCAGTAGAATCAAAAGAAATCACCTGCTAAGTTGGATTTAGTCAAAGAAATAGACAGAAAAAAAACTAAAAAACAAGAGGGAGAAAAAAAAATGGAATCATAACAACAAAGGCAAAATATTGCAAGGGAGAAAGACAGAGTAATTTTGTATTTAAGAGAAAAGGAAAAAGGAAGAGAAAAAAATTTCTGAATGTAAAGGAGGATAAAGAAAATACATAAAGAAATGAGTGGAGGAGTAGAAGAAGAGAAAAAAGTAGAATGGAAGGAGGAGGAAGAGGAGAGAATGGTGAAGGAGGAGGAAGAGGAGCGGAGAGGAAGGTAAAGGTGGAGGAAGAAGAGAGGATGGTGAGGAAGGAGGAAGGAGGAAGGAAGGAGGAAGAAGAGAGGATGGTGAAGGAGGAAGGAGAAGAGAGGATTGGTGAAGGAGAAGAGAGGAGGGTGAAGGAGAAGAGAGGAGGGTGAAGGAGAAGAGAGGAAAGGAGTGAAGGAGAAGAGAGGAGGGTGAAGGAGAAAGGAGAAGGGAGGAGGGTGAAGGAGAAGTAGTGAAGGAGAAAGGAGAAGAGAGGAGGTGAAGGAAGAGAGGAGGGTGAAGGAGAAGAGAGGAGGAGAAGAGAGGAGAAGAAGAGAGGATAGTGAAGGAGAAAGGAGAAGAGATGAAGGAGAAGAGAGGAGGAGGAGGGTGAAGGAGAAGAGAGGAGGAAGAAGAGAGGATAGTGAAGGAGAAAGGAGAAGAGAGGAGGGTGAAGGAGAAGAGTGAAGAAAAGAAAGAAGAGGAGAGGAAGGTGAAGAAGAAAGAAGAAGAGAGAAGGTGAAGAGAAAGAAGAAGAGAGGAAGGTGAAGGAGAAAGAAGAAGAGAGAAGGTGAAGGAGAAAGAAGAAGAGAGGAAGGTGAAGGAGAAAGAAGAAGAGAGGAAGGTGAAGGAGAAAGAAGAAGAGAGAAGGTGAAGAGAAAGAAGAAGAGAGGAGGTGAAGGAGAAGAAGAAGAGAGGAAGGTGAAGGAAAAGAAGAAGAGAGGAGGGTGAAGGAGAAAGAAGAGGAGAGGAAGGTGAAGGAGAAAGAAGAAGAGAGGAAGGTGAAGAGAAAGAAAGAGAGAAGGAGAAAAAAGAAAGAGGAGGAAGGTGAAGGAGAAAGAAGAAGAAGAAGAAGAGAGGAAGGTGAAGGAGAAAGAAGAAGAGAGGGTGAAGGAAAAAGAAGAGAGGAAGGTGAAGGAGAAAGAAGAGGAGAGGAAGGTGAAGGAGAAAGAAGAGGAGAGGAAGGTGAAGGAGAAAGGAGAGGAAGGTGAAAGAGAAAGAAGAGGACAGGAAGGTGAAGGAGAAAGAAGAGGACAGGAAGGAGAAGGAGAAAGTAGAAGAGAGGAAGGTGTAGGGAGAAAGTAGAAGAGAGAAAGGAGAGAAAGAGAGGAAGGTGAAGAGAGAAAGAAAACTAAATTCTAAAGAAACATGACCTTGATGACCCTTCTCTATAAAAATTTAAAAAGAACAAGACTTTTTTTTTTAGAGAAATTTTATTATTGACACAGTTCTGCTAAATTACTTCAGTTTAAGGAAAGAAGTTAAGAAAAAAAAAAAAAAAAATTAATGTAATTAAATTATTCGGAATTTTTTTTTTTTTTTTTTTTTTTAAATATATAGATGATAATGAACTCTATTTAAATAATATATTAAAATTCAACCTTTATTTCTATATTTTCAAAATCTTTGCCTATTTTAAAAGAAATGTATTGATACTGACACAGTTTTCTGCTGGGATAAAAACATTGATAACAAATCTCAACCAACTTTATATGAGACTTCGAAACCAGCAGTTTCCGCAAAAGATTTTTTTTTTTTTTACTTTGGTAAAACACTTTTTAAAAAATCAATTTTTTTGCAATGCATTACTTAAGTCTTGTGAGCTAAGTCAAATATATAATTTAAATTTAATTATTTGTTTATAAGTTGCACTATTCTTCAACCCAAAAGTTAGGGGTGAGCGTTATACACTAGAACTATATAAGTCGGTCTATATATAGGGCGGCCTAAAGTCGGTATGAGCCAGTCAGCGAAGGAGTCTATCCCCTTTTCACTTGCGCTAGACCAAGGAGAGTATTTTAGCATCTGAGGTGGAGCGCCATACCTACCATCAGCTCCTTACTCTTCCGCACAGATCTCTGTGTTACTCATACACTGAGTTGGCGAGGGCCGGTATTGAACTAGGAACCTTGTGGTTTCTAGCCGAACGCTCTACTGACTGAGCTAACCCGGCCCATTTTTTCTGACTTACTATATTTACTACAGGATTACGAAAATAAGTTATATCTATAGTCAAAATTAATGTGTTTTACATCATTACAGAAATATCTACAGGAATGTATATATTTACCAACCCTTCCGCACGAGCAGGATGTGACACAAGATCAATTTCTTAAGTAGAGTTTAACAGGTTTGAAATCAGAGTTTTCCTTCTCCTAGACTGGTTAACTAGCTAAGGGTAAAAAGCCCATGCTGCCCTACTATTTACCTATAGCTGGCTGGAGAATATATGGATTCATACCTTTCCCAAGGATATTAGTGCTATGTGAAATGCAAACAGCCTAGTACAGGATTTGAACTTGGATCGACGAGCCCATTTTCTATGACTTTAACCATTACACCATGCACCTCCATAAACTCTATATCTATAGGAATGTATGTTTGTTTACAATTATTTTTCTCCTAATGTTTGTTTGTTTTGTTTTACAGCATATCAACCTCAGTGGGTCATTTAATGCCGATAAAGTTTTGAAATAAATCAATTCTTAATGGATAATACAATTTTTTTATAAATACATTATTCTATTTAACCCATAGATGGGACCCTCCAAAACTGGAACCTCACCATCAGATAGAGTTTAACATCATTCCCAGGACATGTAGACCCGCAGCCACCGCCTTCTAGCACCCATATGATAAAAAGGGGTTGGGGTTTGCCAATAAGGGCAACAGGGTTGGGAAAATCATATAGGTGCTAGGGCTTGACGTGACCAGCCGATTGATCGGAGGGGCCTCTCCAACCGCCCGTCTAGCCCAAGAAAGGGCTCAAGTGGAGTATTGCATGTCATGAACTGCTCATCCACCTGGGCTCTATCCTTAAGCATCACGAGTCGCCACCCACGGCCAACAGGTGGCCCCATTGGGGGAGTCTTACCCCTCTGCAGAGGTGCAGTTGGTGCATTCTATCGCCCCATGACAGGGCGGTTCTCCTAATGTGAACTTATTTTCATCATAACTTATTGCATATTGGTGTGAACATGTCTGTGAGTTTGTTTGAAATACTGTGAAGCCTTGAACTTCTGAGTCTAAATGTACCCTCTGCCATTTGAGAGTAAACTCCCCACCAGTAAACCAATGCTACAGTGTAGATTTGGTTTGGTTTGTTTTATGGCATATCAACCTCAGTGGGTCATTTAATGCTGAAAAAGTTTTGAAATAAATTCATTCTTAATGGATAATACAATTTTGTTTATAAACTCATGTTTTTCTATTTAACCCATAGATGGGACCCTAACAAGTAATACCACTCTGGGTCAGAGGGGACCAGGGAACAATGGAGACGAAGGGGTGCTCCACATTCCCCAAACCTCCAGAACTGGAACCTCACCATCAGATAGAGTTTACGCCATTCCCAGGACAAGATGACCCTCAGCCACTGCCTCCTAGCACATATATAAAAAGGATTGGGGTTTGCCATAAGAGCAATAGGGTTGGGGCAGTCATATAGGTGCTACGGCTTGACATGACCAGCCGATTGATCGGAGGGGGCCTCTCCGACCGCCCGTCTAACCTAAGTAAGGGTCTAAGTGGAGTGTTGCATGTCATGCATTGCTCATCCATCTGAGTTCCGTCCTTAAGCATCATGGGTTGCCACCCACGGCCAACAGGTGGCCCCATTGGGGTAGTCTTACCCCTCTGCAGTCAGTGTATTCACACACCCCAGCTGACAGGGCGGCTACAGTGTAGAAGAAAATAAACGTGCCACTGGTATACCAGTGTAAGGGGCTCAAAGTGTTAGGACAATGTAAGTAAAAGTAAGTAAATTCGATGGGGTGGCCTAAAGTCGGTATCAGCCAGTCAGCGAGGGAGTCTATCCCCTTTTCAATAGCGCTAGACCAAGGAGATTGTTTTAGCATCTACCATCAGCTCCTCACTTTACCGCACAGATCCCTGTGCTACTCATACACTGAGTTGGCGAGGACCGGTATCGAATTAGGAACCTTGTGGTTTCTAGCTGAACGCTCTACCGACTGAGCTAACCCGGCCCCAATGTAAACTATATAAATTCTCATTTTTAGTCAGTACAAACCGATAAAAAGTTGAACAAATGCTAAATTTAGGTTAAACTTAGTTGCTACAAATACTAAAATGTCAATCTGTATTATACACAAGGTTGTTTTTTTTTTCCCTCCAGAATTTCAAGTTAGGATGTGTATTATACACAAATAATTTTGGTATATCTTATTATAATGGAGATTGTGGGTTTGTCTGTCTGTAACCGAAACTATATTACTATACAAGTCACAATTCCTTTCGTTATTTACATCATATTCTCCATGATTTTATTTTTATTTAAACCTCAATTATTAATAAAATTGTTTTACATAACTTACACTGTTGACCATATCTACATACTAATAACATACAATTGTATTTATATATACAACAAAATAGAGGTTTACAGTGTGAATGGGAAGGCTAATTTGCATATTGATCTTAAAAAATTGATTTTAATAAATATATGCTTAGTATTATTGATTTCTAATTGTTTGGTTTTATCTTATTGAATATGAGCAAAAATCTCTTCAATAAATCTTAAAAGAAATCCCTTAACAAGAAGAAATAACTGTAATATTATTCTTTACTTCCTATTTTAACTAAACGGTTTAATTAGGAAAATTTACCAATGAAAGACGGGAGTAACGGAAAATGATGGAAGAGTTAGTTTCAAAGTTGTTCTATTTTTCAATCATACCCACTCTGTTCAAAATCTTTTTATCTACATTCTTATTCAGTTTCATTAGCCTTTCTAATTCAATATGATATTTTATTATAAAATTTAACTAAAATACTTGCACCTGGAGGGTGCATATATTTGCTAGTAAAAATAATAAACTCAATGAATGATTTATTTAATAATTAAAGAACATATAATTAGAGATTGTCATGATAAAGCTCTGGTCTAAGTTATTGATATATTTACACTTAAGAAATTCTATTTAAAAGATTAGATTTATTCTTTTGGAACTTAAAATCAGTAATTAGTGTTACACATAAATTATTACCTCTTGAAATACAGACATTTGGATCTTTAGTATTTTTTTGATAATAGAAAAAATTAGACCTCAAAGCTTATGTATAGCATTCATAAATCTTATTATAATGGAGATTGTGTGTTTGTCTGTCTGAAGCCGAAACTAAATCACTACTCAAGTCACAATTCCCTTAGTTATTGACGTCACATTCACCATGAATTTATTTTTATTTAAACCTCAGTTATTGATAAAATTGTTATACCTTATTAATACTGTTAGCCTTATCTACATACTAATAACATGCAATTGTATTTATATATGCAACAAAATAGCGGGTTACAGTGTGAACAGGAAAGCTAATTTGCATATTGATATTAAAAGTTTAATTTTATTAAATATACGCTTGGTATTATTGATTTCTAATTGTTTGTTTTTTTCTTAATGAATATGAGCAAAAAACTCGGGGATAAATCTTAAAAGAAATCCTTTAATATAAAGAAATAACAGTAATTTTATTCTTTACTTCCTAATTTAACTAAATAGTTAAATCAGGAAAATTCAGCAATAAAAGGAGGGAGTGATGAAAAATGATGGAAGACTTAGTTTCAAAGTTGTTCTATTCTTCGATTATACCCCCTCTGTTTCAAATCATTTTATTTGGATTTTTATTTAGTTTCAAAAGTATTTCAAATTTAACATATTTCATTACATTAAAATTCAAATACTTGCACCCGGAGGGTGCATATATTTGCTAGTA